>LSYV01000011.1:2071800-2085991 GCA_001584585.1 Gonium pectorale | reverse complement strand
GCATGACGGCGACGGGGGGCGGGGACACAGCGCAAAACGGCCGCCCACTACTCCCGCCGCCCTACAGCGCCTCGTCACCCCCGTCCACTCCTGGTCGCAAACGGGCAGACGTGATGCAACCCCGTTGCCCGCCTGCCTGCCATCTAGCCCACTCCCGCACAGCCCAAACGCGTGCCGTCATCCCTCCGCCGCGCCCCGACCCGACCCACCACCCACCCACCGTATCCTGCCAGTCAGCCCACCCCGGCCTGCAGCACTCTCGCCCGTGTTTCACCATCCCCGGCCTCTCCCCTCCCTGCCCCGCCCGCCCAGCCCCTCCCCCCGGGTGTCCAACCGGTACCGGTATCCTCGGCCCCGCCCTGCCCCGCCATGCCCTGCCCCCCACCCGCGGTGTCCAGCAGGTGCTTGCTGGGCTCCAGCAGGTCCACGGTGTGGAAGTGGTGGCGCAGCAGCTGCTCCGTGACGCGGCCCACGCCGGCGCCGCAGTCTGGGGAAGGGGGGGACACGGGGCGGTGCGGGGGCGGTTAGGGGCGGTTAGGGGCGGTTAGGGGCGGTTAGGGGCGGCTTTCCCCGGGCGGGGCAGGGGCCTCCCCTCGGCCGCTGAGCGCCGGCTGGGTGGTGGGACCACCAACCCCGGTCCCCAGTCCCCCCCGTCGGGACGCGGCTACTCGTCGGTCCCAGTGTGCGCAAGCTGCGGCTCTCCTCCGCCGGACCCGCTGTCGGAGCCGGCCGATGCCCCCTTGCGTCGGCGGAGCCCGCGGGGGCCGAAGTGGCCGCACCCCAGGGGGCCGAAGTGGCCGCACTCTTGCTCCCTCGGCAGAGGGCCTCGTAAACCCCGCTCAACAACCTCAGCCCGGCGCTTGGCCCCAGGTGCCCCCATTCCCACCCACCCGCGTCCTCGGCACCCCGGCATACCGCCGCACCCCGCTACCCCGAGCCCGCCCCACCCCGCCCCCCGCCCCACCCCACCCCGCCCCACCCCGCCCCACCCAGGGCCACGAGCTTGCGCTGGCCGCGGTCCGCCGCCTCCAGCTGCACCCGCATCGACTGGGGCGATGAGGGGGCGGGCGCGGTGGACTTTCTCAGTCTGTGGGCAAGCTAGGCGAGTTATGGCCGGCGGCATAGGGTGATGGTGTGCCTGCGTGGATTCGTGTGTGCGGCTCGGCGGTCCCCGCTGGCCCGCTCCACCCGCTCCACCCCCGCCTCACGCCTTCTTCATCACCTCCGCCTCACGCGCCTCACCGCCGCCCACGCCCCGCCCCACCCCCGGCCCATCCCCGCCCCGCCCCACCCGCAGCAGCAGCGCCCGGCTGTCCCGTACGTCCAGGTCAGAAGTGTAGCCAAAGCCGCCCAGCACGCCGTTGTACGACGCCTCCTGTTGGTCCCAGTACGACACGGCCTTGCGGTACCTGCCCCGGGTGGGGCGGGGTGGTGGTGGTTTTGGGTTGGTTGCTTGGGAGCGGCGAAACGAAGGGTAGCGGTGTGGTCCGTGTGAAGTGCCGGGTGGTCGACGCGCCATCGGCGGCGATTGGGGGAGTAAGGGACACAGGGTCTACGGTAGCGGGTCTAGCCGACTAGGGCGGCTAGGGCAGGGGCCGGTGCTGCGCACTCGCAGCCAGAGTGAACGAGCAGCCAGGGCCAGAGCGCGGTCTGCCATGGCCGTCACCGCTGATGCGGCCGGGTGCGGCAAGGACCCCTCGCGCCCGTGGCATCCGACCCGTGCTCCGGAGTGGTGCTCGCGGTACCTCGACGTGGGATGGGGGGCGGGGCGCGCCTGAGAGTGGCGGCACCTCGGCGTGGAATGGGGGGCGGGGCGCGCCTGCCCGCCACGCCACGCCTTTGGAGCTGGGAGGTCCTCTTCGTCTGTACATGCAAGTGACATTGCAGCGCCCCTCTCCCGTGCCTCTCGACAGTGCTGTGCCGACAGCCCCTCGCCTCGCCTTGTCCCAGCCCAGCCCACCCCAGCCCGGACCTACCAACTGTTGTGGCCACCGTCTGTGTCCGCTTCTACCGCCCACAGCTCATCCGGCGAAGCAAACTCCTGTGATTGGGGGCCGAGAGATCGCGTGCTGGTAGCGAGTGGCAGCCCTCCCGCACCATTGCGCAGCGCTGCGGGACGCCAGCGGCCTTCGGACTTGCACCCGCATGAACGACGTTGCGCATCAGGTGAGTGCGCTCACCCGTCCTTCACCATCGTGTCCCTTCAGCGGGGAAGACATGGCGGGAGATGGCGGGCACAGGCGACGACTCAAACACCGTGGGGTACCTCCCAATCGCTATTAGTGCTGCTAGCTCTAGGGTATGTTTCAGCCTAGGGTATGTTGCAGACGATTCGCATTTGAAGGCTGGTATGAATCAGTGATGTGTTCGCCGCCAGGACAAGTATCGCGCGCACACGGATGGATCTGATGTGCTCACGGGTTAGGGCAGGATTGGTACAGCAAGTGGAAGACTGCAACCAGCGGCGAACTTCGGTCGCGGCAACCGAACTGCAACCGCCCGCTCCAGATCCAGGCGACGATGGTCTTGCATGCTGTGGATGCTGTGGCGGATGATAATTCCTGATTTTCTAGCTGTAAATGTTGATATCGCCTGTAGGGCGCGCGCACGGATGGACAGCGAGGTCGACCTTCTTGCACTGTGAGCGCCGCCCCTGTGCCCGAGGCTCACGGCGTGGCACTATGGGCTCTCCTCATTCAAAGCTGTCAGATGTTGCACCCGGTGTTGCGGACGCGCAGCATCACCCACGCGCGGCAGCTGCTGCCAGCAGTGGCGCCCCCTGGAGCGAGCTGCTGAACTGGGCCTGCCACGGCTGGGAGGAACGGCCCGCGGAGCTGCCAGTCGCTGTGAGGGACATGGGCCCCGGCCGCGGACGCGCGCTGGTGGCGCAGCGGGACATGGCCCCGGGGGAGGTGCTCCTCAGCGTACCGCTCACACGCGTGTTCGCCAGCGAGGTAGGTCCTCGGATGCGGGGTACGAGTACGGGTGTTGGAGACGATAATCTGCGAACGGAGGCGAAGTACGGGGGCCCGGGACGGCGGCACAGGAGACGCAAACCGGGCCCAGGCTCGCAGAGGGTTTGGAGGGTCGTGGGACGGCGGGGCCAAGGGGCGAGCAGCGGTGCCTCCCTGCGCTTGGAGCGCTGCCTCCCTGCCGTTGCCTGGGGGCTGGGCCTGGAACGCGCCACCCGCCCTAGCGCCGAACGTCGCCGTATGGGCTCTTGCGCGCAATACGGTTGGGGCTGCCGCGTGGTCCGACCGCCGCAGGCTTCGGGGCGGCCGGCTGCTGGCTCCAGGAGACCCATGCGTCCGCGTATCCTGCACACCCGCCCTTGCCCTAACCTCCCCGCAAAGCACTACCTGTGCCGCCGCCCGAAGCTCTTCTTTCCGCGTGTCCGTCTCTTCTCACTTACTCCCAACCTCCTCCCTGCCCCGCCGCCCCTGCCTCCTTCCCCCCCTGGCTCCCCCCCACCCCCCTCCCCTCCAGCCCAATCCCCATACTACTGGGCGGCCGACATGGCGGTGCGGCTGCTGCGGGAGAGGCACCGTTCGGAGTCAGCGTCGCGTAGCGGCGAGGCCCCGGCGGCGCCGGAGCCGCAGCTGGAGCCGGCGACAACTGGGCCGGCGGCCGGCAGTGCCGCCACCGTCGCTGTCGCATGGGCCCCGACGCCGGGGGCGTCGGTCGAGAGGGAGCCCGGGGGCCGTCAGGACTGGGGGCCATGGATCCGCGCGCTGCCCACCGCTGTGCGGACGCCCCTGGAGTACGGCAATGAGGAAGTACGGCAGCTCGGGTGTCCGTACGTCGTACAGGAGGTGCAGATGTTGCAGCAGTGTCTCCGCGACAATTACGAGGTGCGGGCAGCTGGCGGCTGGCGGTTGGCCGTTGTTGCAGGTTGTGGCGGTGAGGCGGCCTTCTAATTGTGGGCAGCCAGCGGGCTGCGCTTGCAACAGTGCACCAATGATAGGGGCTAGAGGCGTACAGAGCCATGTGCAGCAGCTGGCTGCATCCAAGGCCCTGTTGAGTACCTTACACTCTACACTCGCTGTGTGTGAGGTGTAGGCTGCGGCTGCATGAGGCCTTGGCGGCATGGCGTCGGGCACCAGCGCACCACCCGACCCGGGCCGGCACCTTTTGCGTCAAGGCCCCCAGAGGCCCAGAGAGAAACCCCTGGGCGGGGCGAAGCTCTTCACCTCGAGCATAGAGCTGCGACGAGAGTGCGTCGTGTTGCAGCCAATGCCGTCGGAGCGCTCGCCTCCGTTTCAACCGGCCCGTGGGTCTGCTGCTTGTGTGTCCGCAGGCGGCACGGACGGAGCTGGAGGCGATTGGTTGCGGCTGGGAGGACTTCCTATGGGCCGTGCAGGTGGGACTGCGGCCTCCCGGGTGGAGGGGGCGGTGGAGGGCGGGCTGTGGCGTGGTCAAGACCAGCGCGGTATGGAGGCGGAGACCGGGCCCTACAACGCCCTAGCCCACCCCACCATCAGCATTCGCAATTCCCCCGCCCTCACCCGGCATTTACGGACGGGTATCATTCAAGCTGCACCATGTAGTCCGCTGACGGTAGCTGCAATGGAAGGCGTCGGGAAAGGGCCGCCTGGCGCCCCCCGTGGACCGGGGCTGATGCGGGGGATGGAAATGCGGCAAGAAAACTATGTCTTCCTACGACGTGCGTTTGGCGGGGCTGGTCACCAATCCATTAATGTTGGGTTGAGGGGCTTCCCGGCGATCAGGTTAGGGGACACCGACGGCTTGCTTGCTTCAAAGCAGTAGCTTGACCGGCTAGAATGCGGGCCTCACAAGGGACTTGGGCCTAACCTGGGCTGGGACCCGTGCGCCGGTCGGGCAGCGCCTGCGCCCGCGGCCCTGTGGACCCGGGCGGCTGCACTCTCGCACCCGGGCCGGGCTTCGGCCCGCCACGGTCCGCCCACGCAGTGTGCAGTGCACACCCGCGCCAGCAACGTACGGCACGGCAGCGTGGAGTGGAGTGGCCCGATCGCAAGGCCGGGTCTGGACACACATGCCTCGTCGGCGCATCTCACCACGTTACCATGCCTGTATCGGTTTGCGCCCCATCCCTGCCCTCCGGTGCTGCATCGACCTCCTTCCCCCATACCTTCCCCCCGCCCTCCCAATCGCCCCCGGGGCACGCGCAGGTGTTCCACAGCCGCTGCTTCGTGGAGCCGGGCAGCGGGCGCCACCTGTGCGTGCCCGGGGTGGACATGGCCAACCACGCAGCGCAGCCAAACGCCGCGGTGCGCATCCTCAACAGCCCGGGCGCCTGCCAGGGGTACGACGCGCTGGAGGAGGTGGCGGAGCCAGCGCCGCGGCAGCCCTGCAGGTTCAACCTGGAGGCGGGCGAGGCGGGCGTCAGGTGGGTGGAGGCGCGGACGTGGGGGCATGGCACGGCATGGGCTGGCACGGCAGAGGTGCGGGGAGGGGGCCGTGGTGATGTTACAGATGTTACAGGTACCGTACCCGTCAAAGCCGGTGTGGCCATGGGTAGATGGACGTGGTGATGGACGCACGGAGCGGGGGGCGGGCGGTGATAGGTGCGCGGGCGGGCGGGGGTTGTGGCGCGATTCGGAGTGCACGAAGCACGGCGGGGGCCCGGGGGGAGAGGGGCGCCTGGGAGCTCAGCGGCGGAGGTCGGAGGAGGGCGTCACGACCGGCGGCTATGGAGTAACGGTTTCGCTAAGTGCCGGCCCGTTGCTGGGAACGTGAGGAGGACCACCCAGGTGGAGGTGCTGCGGCCATTAAGGTGAACTGTCCGCTGTCCCACTGTCCCGTTAAGGTCGCCTCTCTCCTAAACTAAGGTCTTGCAATCCGGAGAGAGGCGACCCGCCAGCACTTCTTTGCCTGTGTGCCTATTCCTTGTGGCGCGCCCCACCCAGACCCCGGCTGGCCCTGCACCCCTCGCAACGGATGGTGATGCGCAGGCAGGGAGAGGAGGTGACCATCAGCTACGGCCGCTGGCCCAGCGAGGCGTTCCTGCTCCTCTTCGGCTTCGTGCCTGCAGCCAGCAGCAGTGGCGGCGAGGTTGGAGGCGAGTGCCTCGTGCCCGGCGAGTGCCTGACGCTGTTTGGCGACGCGGAGGAGGCGGTCCGCTGGTGCCTGGCAGCAGCTGCCAGTGGGTGGAGTGGAGGTACGTGGGGCGATAGGCGGGGGCGCGGCCCAAGGACAGCCGGCGGGAAGAATGGGCGTGGGCTATGCGACTTGTTCGGCTGTCCAAAGTAATACTGTAGTTGTTCCTTACGAGCCACGCGGGTCACGCTTGACCGCATGCCTGCGATGCGTGTGCCCGAAACCCTGGGGACAGGGGCCGTGCCAGAGGAGGCCATCGAGGAGTCCATCACCGCCGTCGACGCAGCGATGCCTGGCGAGGACATGAGCAACCTCT
Source organism: Gonium pectorale (assembly GCA_001584585.1). Lineage (NCBI taxonomy): Eukaryota > Viridiplantae > Chlorophyta > Chlorophyceae > Chlamydomonadales > Volvocaceae > Gonium > Gonium pectorale. The sequence continues at coordinate 2,079,597 of LSYV01000011.1, read as the reverse complement.
TTATTACCGCAGAGGGCGTCGACGGCCGTCTGCAGTGCATCCTGAGTATATTGAAGCTTCCAACAACAGAACTGCTTGCAAAGCGCGTGCGGGAGCGGCTCGCTCAGCACCACGAGCCGGCTGCGTCAAATGAAGAGCCGGTCAAAGTATTCCTTGCGAGCAAGCGTTCCTTGGGGCAGTTAATTCTGCGCGCCCTACAGCAATGACAGGAAGCGTTCGGCAACTCGAAATCCGGTACGGGAGCTGGGTGCAACTCCGAGGCATCTGCGAGGCCATGGCTGCACATCTAACATTTCGGACCGGCTAAGATTACTTATTGACGCTGTAACATACATTACTGTGAGCTTACAGCGTCCCTCTGGCCGCCAGCCTTTAGTCGTTAGTTCTGCTCCTTGCCATGGCTGACGAGGAGCTTTATGGCGAGGAGATAGGCGAGGGCGAGGAGCTGGGCGAGGGTGAGGGCGAGGGCGAGGAGGTCGGAGGCGAGGGCGAGGATCTCGAGCAGGGCAACGAGGTGAGTCTTGGGTTCCGCCTACGTGATACGCTCGCCGTATGGAGGCCTCATAAAGCGCTGGTCCCAGGAGCTCGATGCGCTGAAGCGGAGGTTGAAAGAGATGGAGGAGGAGGCTGCGCGGGTCAAGGCCGCTCCGGTATGGCGCTCTACCTTCATACGTGCCCTTCCGTCTCTCGCTGGTGCCCTGAGATCTTGACGCCGGCATGTTTGCCTCCGCAGGGCGCTCCAGGGGACGCAGCTGCGGCGGGGCCGTCGGGTGCTGCCGCTGGGGCCCCAGCTGCAGCAGCCGCAGCAGCGGCTGCCGCCGCTGCAGAGGCGGAGAAGGCCGAGGTTGACTCTCGGTCCATATACGTGGGGCAAGTCGACTATGGCTGCACTCCGGAGGAGCTGCAGCAGCATTTCGCGGTGAGAGGTACCGCTGTCGCTGTGCCGTGCCGTCCTGTGCCATATATGGCCGTGCGGGCATCCACGCGTTTGCCTGTGCGCTCCGACTCTTGTCGTCTGTTGCCGCCCGCTGCTCTCAGCCCTGAAGGTGATGGCCCGTGTCCCCCTCGCAGCAATGTGGCACAGTAAACCGGGTAACCATCTTGACGGACCGATTCGGGAACCCGAAGGTGAGAGCACGACACAGCCTACGCAGAGGCTAGGCGACGTGGTTCTACCCAAGTATATGGCACGTGGCTCAGCATGACCGTCAGCTGGAGCGCCGTAGTCGCACTGCCTGCAGGCCGCAGGATGTCCAATAACTGAACCTCAATGGGTCCGGCTCCCGTTGCGGGCCGTGCGCTGCACTGTACGCTGGTGTGCGCACTCCTCCAGTACCGCACCGCGAACAGGCGGGGTTATCGGAACAGGCGGGGTCATGCCTGAGCTCCCGACGCGTTGCCAGGGCGCCAGGATCTTGGACTGATCAGGCACTGGCACGTTGTCTCAGCGCACCTTTCCCACACTGCTCCGGCCCGGCACCTCAGGCTCCTCTAGTCGGGATCAAATCACCGAATTTCAACCTCCTGACCCCGGTCCCGGACTGCCCAGGGGTATGCATACGTGGAGTTCCTCGAGGTGGACGCCGTACAAAACGCAGTATTGCTCGACAACTCGGAGCTGCGCGGGCGCCAGATCAAGGTGGGGAGTGGTGTCGGGTGGAGGAGTGTGTGCACGTGTTTGCCTGTGTGCCTGTGTCCTGTATTAGCTACAAGCTCTATGCGTAATAGTGTGCGTGTGCTACGTCATGCGAATGTGCGTGCTTGTGGACAGGCTGCAAACAGACTAGGCGAGGTAGGCGAGCGAGGCGAAGTAAAACAGTCGAGCAGTCTGGCATTCTAGCCGGCAGCCCAACAACCCATTACGCATAGTACCCGCTACGTGGCGCCCGCTGCCCTGGGGGACCCCGAGTGACTTAACGCTGCAATGGCGGCTGTGCTGGCTGAGCTGGGCTGGGCTGGGCTGCTCTCCAGACGGCAGAACCGGTAGTGCAGGAGCCGCGTTCGCCCGCCCGCTCGCTCGCTCTATGTTCGCGACGCAATGTGAACACACCTGCGGGCGAGGAGCGCCGCGGTGTGAGCTGCGGTATCACGGGGCTGGCAAAATGCGTGTTAACGGAATAGTGCAATGCAAAGGCCGGGACCGGCCAGAACCACGAAACTGGATGATAAGCAAGTCGCTGCGTACGGTGAACTAAGGGCCCTCGACGGGTGTGTGCGCCAAGGCGTAATAGTGTAGGTGTTGCGATCTTAGTGTGTCCCTCAGGTCATGTGAGGACACGCACATATCGAGGCGTGTCCCGACGTAGCCTGGCATGACCCGGGTTCGGGCTTGGGGTTCTGGCTCAGGGGCCCAGAGGGGTCGCGGTCAGAGGCAGTTCAACACCTGCGCGCACGACGCGGTTTAGCACATGCGAGGGCCGACCGCACATTTGGAGCAGCACTGAAAGGGAAAAAAATGGCCTTTGCAGCTCCAAACGGGAGGCAAAGGAGGAAGCGGACAGAAGTGGAACTGTCTGCAGCTGTCACACGCTCGCTGGGGTCATGCGCAAGCATTCGCTCCTCTCGGCCGGGGTCGGGACAGCCGCACTGCACAACCATGATCACCGGGGCCTCCCACCCGCCCAGCACCCTACATCCAGCACGGGCGAAGCACCGCACACGCACAACCCACACACCCGTCTCCCCACCCGTCTAAACGTCTCCTCCCTTCCCGGCCCCCTGCTGTTCTCCTCCCGCCTGTGCCCAACAGGTGACCCAAAAGCGCACCAACCTCCCGGGCCTGAAGGCGGGCCGTGGGCGCGGGCGCGGGCGGGGCCCGCCTGGCGGCGGCTACTACCCGGCCCCCTTCCACGGTGGCGGCCGCGGCTACCACCCGCCGCCCTACCGGGGCCGAGGCGGATACTACGGCGGGCCGCCCGGGTACGTGTGTGCCGCTGTGTGGCTCCCGCGTCACAGCGATGGGGATAGGGGGTCTTGCAAGGGAGCTTCGCCTGCGCACCCTGCCTGCCTGCGCACCATGCATGCCTGCGTGCGTGCGTGCGTGGGAGCGGGGTCGGGTCAGGAAGCTCGGGGACAAGCGTGAACCGGTGGCTTGGGTTGCAGCGGGGTGAGCACGAGCGGATGGGAAACATGTGTGTCCTGCGAGAGCGGCGGACACCAGTGCCTAGCTCGGTCGCTCTGGCTCCAGGGGCTGTCACAGATTGACAGTTTGGTTGGAGAATCTGGCAGGTTGGCTCATGACCCCGCGTGCTTCCCACACTGCCCAACACTGCAGGTACCCACCCCGCGGCCGCGGCCGGGGCCGCTTCTACGCGCCCTACTGAGGTGGCTGTCGGCTGCCGCAATGCCCAATGCGTGCGGGGCAATGAGCCACGTGTCGAAACGGGTCGAGTGACGCTCGGCATCTGGCACCTGGCTTCCAGCCCTTCACGGCCGCGGCTCATTTAGGTACCTTCTTGGCCAAGACAAGTCCGTGTCTTCTTGACCTGCTTGAAGAGTGTTGGCGTGCTGCGTTGCCTGATGCAAATGATGCGATGCATCGCGGGGTTAAGTGGAGGATGTGAACTGTGCGGTGTGTGTGTATGGGATATGTGGATGTGCGTGTGTCTGCGTGTTCGTTGAAGGGAATTGAAGCTGGATGCTGTGGAGGCAAGGGAACATCTTATGCACTTGCCCATCGTGCGGCCGGAAGCTTGCGATTAAGCCTGCGCCGGATTGCTTGCTGCGTGAGGGCATTGGACGGGTTGCCGGAGCGTGCAGCGCGTGCGCTGTGCCGCGGTTCGGCGTTTGTCCAGAATGGCCGTGCTTGCAAGCCGCCCCTCCACTACCGGCTTGCATGGATTGTGGACACGCCGGGGCTGTCAATAGGAGAATGATTTGCAGAGGCGCCGAACGAGGCACCGTTGCCGGATTCGACCTGACATACTGCTGGCGCTGGCGGCGCCAAGGTTGCGCGAACGATGCCTAGCAGTGGTAGAGCAACATTAAGGAATGGCGCGGAATGGTGGCGCCGCTGAGAACCATAGGCGGCGGCACGCTGCCACGCTAGTACCGAAACTCGGCGTGACGAGAGTTACTCTTTCATACGGTCCAAGGTTTTTGCGGCCGTTCCACCTTCCTTGCATCTTGCCGGTCGAATTGCGCTGAGTGAACGTGGCTCGTAAACCAACCGCCCCGCTCGAGCGCCGCCCGCCAAACCTGTCAGCCAGTTCGCTTGAGAACCACACCATCTTCAGCTAAACTAGCAAACTGATTGATAAATAGGCGTTGTCACAGACGATTTGCTGGGATACGAACGGAAGAAAGCCAGTCGGAAAGTCGACTTGCGCTGTACACACGCGCTGCAACTGCAAGTTTATGGAGGCATAGCGTACGATCCGTGACTCTCTGTGTACCCGCTACTAGTTTCTCGCTCTGCTTTCGGTCCGACCCGACTGTACCGTGTCTGTATCGCAAGAAACAGTAGGCACCAGTGCATGAAAGCTTGTACTTGCTCAATGATGTTCAGCGTATTCATCACAGCAGCTTCAGCCTGAAAGAGGCATGGGCTGCGCGTCGAGTGCTCCCCTCGTGGTCGAGCAGCCTGCACCTGCGTCTACAAAGCGACATGATGCATCAACGCACAAGGAGACCGTGGAAACAAGGGGTGCCGGCCCCACAAATCAGGAGCTCACTTTCGCCCGCGAGCTACCAAAGGTGCGACACGCGGCATGTTATGTGTAGGAGTCCGTATCTGCAAAACTCACGCATTGGCTGAGGGAACCTGGCTGGCCGCAAAACCCGTCCCTCCCGCCGCCCGGCCCACCCTCCCCGCCCCACCCCACGCAGCTCATAAGCGAGGCGGTGAACAGCACAAAGCCCAAGGAGCCGTGGGCCGTTCTGTTCAGATGCGCAGACTTGATCTGCTCGGCGTTTGGGGTGCGGACATGCAGGTGCGCCGCAGGGGACTGGAGGGCCCGCGCGGCCCACCCATCCCAAGGCTAGGAGGCGGGTGGCGCAAGGAGCGCAACGGGGTACAGGGCACTGCCTGTGGACGATGTTAACCGTGTTGGCTCCTCTATGGTCCCCTGCTCTCCGCCTTTCCCGCCGGCGCTCAGCCCAGCAGCGATCCATGCTCTGAACTGCCCTTTCTTCCAAACGCCCCGCCGCACTCACACCGCCCGCCCAGCCCAGGATGCCCGCGCGCCTCAGCTGCACTCGCAAATGCACGCCCCTTGGCTCTCCTCCCCCTTCAGTCAGCTGTTGCCCACGGACTGAATACGGCCCCCCCTCCACTGCTCGTTACCGGAGAGGCCCGGCCGCGCGGGCGCTGCCGTCGCGTACGGTACATGCACCCCCATGCCCCCTTCCCCTCATCCTCCCGCTGCCGCTCCCGTTCCCCCTCATTGCGTCCCATCCCGCGCTGCGTCCCGCCCCACGCGGCGCAGCCCATGTGGGCGGAGTTGAGCAACTGCAGCGCATTGTTAGGTACCAGAAAGCAGTCTGGAAGAAGGACCGACGGCATTCGGGAGTCGTGTGTTGCCGCACACTGTAACTGTCCCTCCCCTCCCCTCCACAAGCTCTTCTATTGCGTTCATATGCGATTCGGTGTCCGCGACGCGACCCGTTTCCCTCCTCCACTCCCCCTCCGCTGCTCGCTCGTCGCTGACGTCGAAGTTTCACAGGTCGTCTACAACTACGTCAAGACCACTACAAGTTCTTCCATTGAGTATGCGATTCGGTGTCCGCGACGCGACCCGTTTCCCATTCCGTATTACCCCTCCCCTCGTCCCCACTCAACGACTCCCTGAAAGCGCGTCTCGGTGCCCGCCCCGCCCCTCCGCTCCCCCACCCCCCTAGCCTGGTGATCTACACGCCCAGCGGCCAGCACTGCAAGCTGGCCTGCAACGGCGGCAGCGTGCTGAACGAGCTGGTGGCGCAGCACCCCGACCTGCTGCCCGCCGCCGCCATGGGATGGGTCAGCCGGGCGGTGGAGACGGGGAAGACAGCCTGCATCAAGGTGTGTGACGGGGTGTTGGAATGAAATGACGCATACGACGAGCGTCAGGGCGAAAATGATGGCGTCGTTGTAGGACCCAGCTCCGGAGGTAGTCGAAGGGGTGATGTCCCTGCATGTTGGTTCGGCGGCGACCACCACCGTAGCCCCCGATGCGGCCCAGAATTCCCTGTGGGGTGACCCTATGCAATGCCGTGCTGGGATGCGCCTAGTCTAGTCACGTGCATCTGCGTGCGTGTGTGTAGGTGTGTGGGGGGTTGGGGTGGGGGAACGGTCTGCAAGGGCGGTTGGGTGGGTGGAATTGTGGGCCCTGGAGGCGCCGGTTTGGTGGCGGGGCACGGCTGGGCCGGGGCTCATCCGGGGGCCGGCGGTACGGGTGCCTGGGGTCACCGGCTCCGTGGGCAGCGCCCCCGTCCCCAGCATCCATCTTGGTTGGCGCGCCGGGTGATGCCGTGTCCCCGTGAACATGCCCCCCTACGCCTGGCCCCCGGCCTGTTGTGATGCATCGTGGGTAATGGATGGGCCGGTGGGTAGTGGATGGGTGTGTGAGGCACCCCGGGTGTGTGAGGCACGCTGCCGGCCCTGCACCGGCGCCGGGACCCAGGAGGCAAGCTTGGCCCCCTCGGCGCTTCCCGCCCTGCTACCGCCGCCCCTCCCCACGCCAACCCCACCCCGCCTATACCACCTCACTGCGCCGGCGCTGCCGCCCCCCTTCCCCGCCTCCCTCCCCATTCCTCCTGTTTCTTTCAAACGCCCTTCTCCATCCCCCTCCGCAGGCTGGCGATGACCAATGGTCCGCCCTCCGGCGCGAGCCGCTGCCCGACTTTGCGGCCCTCACGGGCGAGGCGCGCGGCGGATGCAGCGCCCTGGCTGTGCTGCCGCTGCTGGGAGGCCAGCCAGACGGGCGCTGCCCGGGGGCGCTGCTGCTGGGACACACGGTGCCGCTGGCGGGGATGGCGCAGGAGAGGTGGGGGGGGGGGCGGCGGGCGGGCATTGCGGGGAGAGGGCATTGTGAGTGCGGCGGCTGGTGGCGGGTTGGCGGGTGGCGGGTGGCGGTGGAAGGGGGGCATGGGGTTGAGAGGGCGGGGTGAGCGGAGGGCGGCCCCGGCTTGTGCTCTCGTCCGGATCCCTGATCCCTCATCGCCTTTGCTTGTGCCGGTAACGGGCGGAGCGGCCAGCGCGAACGTTTCCTCCAGCACCCAGGTCCCCAACCCGCCTGGCGCGTCTGCTCTCTGCTGCCTTGCCTGTCTTTGCTGTCGTTTCCCGCGCTCCCGACCCTCGCCCCTGACCCTCGCCCCGGCCGCCGCACCCTCGCCCGCGGCCCCGCGCCCCCCGCCCTCCCCTCCCCCCGCGCCCCGCCTCCCCCGCCCACCACCCCCCGCAGCTGGCTGACCACGCTTCTCCCGCTGCTGAGCTTGTACGTGTCCGAGTCCAGCCTGGTGCGCAACCTGGGCCTGGTGGAGCGGGCGGTGTCGGCGACCAGCATCAACAGCCTGGCGTACGCTGTGACGGAGCTGGGCGAGGTGTTTGATTGGGTGCACCGGGAGGAGGTGGAGGCGCGGCTGGTGGTGCTCAGCCCGGGTGAGCGGGGAGGCGTGAGGAGGCGTGAGGGGGCGGAGGCGCGGCTGGTGGTGCTCAGCCCGGGTGAGCGGGGAGGCGTGAGGAGGCGTGAGGGGGCGGAGGCGCGGCTGGTGGTGCGTCGAGCCGGGTGAGGCGGGGAGCGTGAGGAGGCGGTGAGGGGCGGAGGCGACGGCGTGGTGGTGCGTCGAGGCCCGGGTAGGAGGGCGGGGGGGGGCGTGGAG
>LSYV01000011.1:1977573-2016510 GCA_001584585.1 Gonium pectorale | reverse complement strand
CTCCCGCGCCCCCCAACGTCCATGCAGCGGGTGCTGGCGGCCGGGGCTCCGTTGCGGAACGCCGGGCCGCCGTGTGACAGCGGGCCCGCGGGTCATGTCCCGCCGGTGGGGGCCACCCGCGGCTGCGCTCCGGAGAAGAAGGGATACGTCGGCACCAGGGACTGGTGGGTCCCTGTGCTTCTCCATCTTCCGCCCAGTGCTCCACACGCCCCGGCAGGTCCCTGGCTGGCCGCGGTGCCGGTCCCTGGCTGGCCGCGGTGCCGGTCCCTGGCTGGCCGCGGTGCCGGTCCCTGGCTGGCCGCGGTGCCGGTCCCTGGCTGGCCGCGGTGCCGGTCACGGCGCTGGCCCCGCCCCGACACGCGACAGCACGCTGCCGCCTCCTCCCCCCTCACGCTGAAGGCACACCGTCCATCCGCTCCTGCCGACCTACAGCCACCGCCACCACCAGCGCCGCCAGCCCTGCCGGGGGCACCCGCCCCCCTCCCAATGCCGCGCCGCGTCGTTCCGCGCCGTCGCGGGGCCCGCACCTCCTTGTCGGCGCAGGAGGACAGCTTGGTGTCGGTGACCGCCTCGAAGGCTGCCACGCGGGGCATGCCGTCCGGGCCCTCGCCCACCTGCACGCCGTACCGGGCGGCGGCCAACAGGCCGGCAGCCGCCGCGGCCGCCGAGTCCGCGTCCCAGCCGCCTGCATCGCACGGAGAGCCACGCGTTTGACACCGTGCTGTGTTATGCATGTGTGACCGTGCTGTGTGGTACTCCGGTGGTTGCGGTGCGTTCGCAACACCTGGCCCTGCCTCGACGCCCATCATGCGCTCTTGTTTGTCCGGTGGCAGACACGGGTGCCCGGCAGACGCTCGCGCCGCCCTCCTCCTGCTGATCCCTTTTCCACACCACTGAAGCTGAGGCCGCTGCCGCTACACCCATCCATAGTTTCCTAGTGTGCCCACCAAGCGCCGCTAACGGAGACGCACCTGACGCTGCGCCCCGCTCCACCGCGCCCGACCCTGCCGCCGCCGCCGACGCCCGCGCGGCCGCCTCGTCCGCGTCGTCGTCGTCGGGCGACACGCACAGCCCGCAGGTGCGCCGGCACGCCACCGCCACCCACCACCAGCGCTGCAGGTCCGACGCGGCGCGGTCGCAGACCCGTGGGTCGCGGGCGGCCCACCAGGTGCACATGTCGATCGCGTCAAAGCAACGGCGGGACGGGTCCTCCTCCTCCTCCTCCTCCTCGTCGTCCGCGCCGCCGGCATAGTTATCTACCGATGCAGAGGTGGCGTCGAAGTCCGAGCCGCCCCGCGGCGGCCGCTGACGCAGCGGCGGGGCCGGCGGAGGGCTGGCGGTGCGCATGCATGCCCGGCACGTGGCCTGTGGAACGCGGGAGGCGGCGGCGGGAGGGGGGGAGGTTGAACGGCTGGTTGCTGAGCGAGTGAAACGAGGGTATGTTGGGGGTTATTTTACGGACCCCACGACACCCGGGGTCCGTAAGGTACGGACCCCGGGTGGATGGGAACCCTCCCTGGCGGCTGCGAGCTTCCATGGTGCGGGCCCAGGTGGGGCTCACGGCGGCGCTGACCCATGGGACACAAGCCCCTTGCCCAGCCCCTCCCCTCCCCACACACGCCGACACTCCTGGCACCTCCCGCTGAGGGTTTGTTTTACACAGCCCGTCCACTCCACCTCCCCCTGGAAGGAGAGGACGGCCATGGTCCGCTTCATGCGCTCCACTCATGTCACCACCGCTCCATGCCGAGCGCCCAACCACGCACCCACCCACCATGCCAACCGCCCACCTTGCAGGCTCCCACCACCCCCAGCGGCTGCGCCGCACAATTGACCCAGCCGCCCGCAGCCGCTGCCTGCAGGCCCACCGCGGCGGCGCAGCCGCTGGCGTCGTCCCGGCACGGGGGCGGCCCCGGCCGCTGCAGCACCACCAGCTGCGGCTGCGGCTGCGGCGAGCCCTGGCCGCCCAGCTCCGGGGTCGTCAGGTTGAGGGAGTCCCGGACCGCCAGCGCCAGGGCCGGGCACACGCCGCAGGTCGCCTGAGGAGTGCATGGGGGGGGGAGCGGGAAAGGGGCAGGAACGGGAGAGGTGAGGTGACCTAGTAGGGGGAGTCAAGTTGGCGATGTGCTGCTGCTGTGCCCGCTTCGGTCGCGCAGGCCGGCGCCCTTGCCCCTACTGTAAGTGACGAGGAAGGGACACAAAACTGGTTGTGTCGCTTTACTGGAGACTGCTGCAGCAGCCTGGGATTCCAACAGCAGCAAGGAACACAAACCGTAGCTGCGCCGTACAAGCACGCCGTTTGATTTGAGTTTGCACGACAGCCGCGCCCCAACGCGCTATCCCCCCTAAACGTCCGCCGTCCGCCCCCCTACCAGGCAGGTGTGGAAGCCCTGCAGCAGGTGCGTGCTGCAGTTGCCGGCATGGCGCCTGCGAGCCAGCATGCCAGGCGGGCATCCGGACGGCTCGGTCATGGGGCATGAGCGCATGAGGCAAATTCGCCCGTTACATTAGCCGCTGGGTGTCAGAGGAGGACACAGCCGCTCACGCCGGACGGCACGGGCCACAAGGTCTGCTGGCCGGCTCTTAGCGCAGGGGCATTCACAGATTCTGGGAGGATGGGGGGGTCTTTGAGGGCGCCCCTGATACTGCCTGGGCACGCGTTTGACTGGAAGGGAAGTTCATGTGCTGCGCACTAACGGCAGGGACGGAAATCCATACGGCATGGTTGCGGAGGGCAGGGTTTTAATGGCTTCCGGGTCAAGTACGTGAGTGGGGCCTTGGCGCGAGCCACCAAACCCGCTCCCCCGCGTGTGCGTGTGCGACGGTGTGAGTAAGCGCGCGCCCTGCAAGCGCAAAAGGCGGGAAGGCGCAGGAACCAGGCACTTACTGCTTTTCGCAGTCGGGGGCAACGTCCGCGCAGTGAAGGTGGACCACAAGCGGCCCAGCGTCGACCTTGGGTCGGGCATTAAGCGTGATGCCTAGTTTCCGGGATTGCGCCCGGGTGGGAGGTCCCTTATCACCGGGTACATTTAAGGACGGCCTGGAGGGCCAGATGTAGAGTATATTTACTACGGCGACGAGGCCTAGAGCAAGCATAAACCACGTCCGCCAGAGTCCGCCAGAACCGTGCCTGCTCCTGCGCATCATGTGCTGCGCGGCTACATTCAATTGTAGTCGCCACGAACTGTATGGTATTCGCCTCGACTCTCAGTTTCCCGTTGCAGTTCGCCAATGGCAGAGCTCCGAAACACAAGAAGTTTGAAAGGGGGGGCTGGCAACCCAAACAACAAGACACATTCACACACTCACATTCCCGACTGTCTCGCAACGGCAAGAGTATCATTACTTTGGCGAACATGATACAGCAACTTCCCTGACAGTAGGCGGTAACAATGGCCGACACACACATGACTGGCGCGAGTGGTGACAGCATTTCCGAACCGCACAGCGCCGACGGGCACGGGGATGGCGACGTGCCCCACCTTCCTCCGGGGCCTGGCCCCATGCGCATAAAAAACCTGGACACAGGAGAAGAATATGACCTTGAGGCTTTCAATATAGCTGAATCCCCGGGAGGGCACGGCTCGGACGGGCACGATGAGGTGGGGCCCCATCCGCAACATCCCTCCGACCCCACACCCTGGCAAAACCCCTCGCAGCAGCACATTACGCATTAAGCCCCGGGCCATGCCCGCAGGACTCTCAGACGAAGGAGGCCGGTGTTAAACGAAAAGGCTGGTTGAAGGGCACGAAGAAGCTCAAAAACTGGTGAGCAGCCTCACGGGTGAACGGCCCAGTCCATGGTCGGCCTGCGGGGCTGCACCAGGGTTGGGCCTTCTCCCCTGCTACCATGTCCCCCAGTCCACCCCCTCCCTTATGAGCTTCCTCCAGTCCCCTCACGCAATGACATCCACTGCCCTCACGCAATTACATCCACTGCCCTCACGCAACGGCATCCACTGCCCTCACGCAATTACATCCACTGCCCTCACGCAACGGCATCCACTGCCCTCACACATCAAAACCCAGGGCCAAGAGCACGCTGAGCAACGTACGCGAGCGAATCCAGGAGCGCAAGGACCGCACTGCGCAGACGAACTGGCAGCCACCGGCGTGGTCCGAGGAGCCCATGTTTGCCGACGGCAGCGGCTTCAGCAGGGGAGCTAGCGACGGCGCCGACGTCGGCGTCAGCGGTGGCGGCGAAAACGACGTGAGCATGAGCAGCGCCGGTGGCGGCAGGATCGCCTCCGGCAGCAGCGCGGCGTGGGAGATGTCAGGCGTGCAGTCCGCTGGCCGGCGGAGCTTGCCCGGGGCGCCGCCACTGGGGCCGCCACCGGGGCCGCCACCGGGGCCGGGGCCGACGGCGCCGGTGCCAGGCAGCTCGCCGCCCCTTGGGCCGCTAGCGGCAGCGCTCAAGGTGGGGGCTTGGCTTGGCTCGCGTACCCTGGGCGTGGGGGGTAAATGGGGAAGAATGGGCGGTAGGGAGGGGCTGCCTGCGGGGAGCCCGCGTCCACGGCGGCTAGGCTAGCACACCGCGGGGTCAGGGCAGGATTGCCGTGTGCATGCGCAAGGGAGGGCATGGGCCCAGTCAGTGTTCAACACCGATATGCGCTTTGTTGTTCAACCTGGGAGTGGCAGGACCCCAGCTAATCCTGGACTCACCGCTCGCCACGGCACTGCCCGCACCACACGCCGCACCGTCAGGCGCAGGGCCGCGCTGCCGCGGCGGCCGACGCCGCAAGGACAGCAGCCGCCGCGGCGACCTCCTTGCCTGTGGGCAACGACACGGCGGCAGCCGCTGCGCCCCCTACCTCCTTCGCCTCCGCGACCATCGCCACTGCCGGCGCCGGCGCCGCGGCTTTGTCCCACAGGGGCGAGGCGGGGACAGCGGGTCCGCTCCGCAGCGGCATGGCCAGCTGGCATGTGGCGGCCGAGGCCGCCGCCGCCGTCGGCGGGGGCCCGGTCGCCGGGCCGCTGGCGCCGCTGCCACCGCCGGTGTCTCGCTCTCCCGGAGATGCCAGCGTCAGCAGCCGAGGCGACGGCTCCGTCGGCTGTGGTCTTCCCGCTGCCGACGGCGGCGGCGGCGGCTCTGGGCCCGTGGACGTGGCGCTGGAGTCCATGGAGGTGGTGAGGCCCATGGGGCCAGCCAGCGAGGCATCTGTGTCTGCGGCTGAGGAGCAGGAGACTGAGCAGGACGCGGGAGAGCTGGATGTGCCGCTGCTGCGGGAGGACGCGGCGGGCCCGTCCAGCCGGGCGGTTCCGGTGAGCCGCCTGGGTTGGGAGGGGGGTAATGGAGAAGGAACACGGGTCGCGTCGCGGATACCGAATCGCATACTCAATAGAAGAACTTGTGGTGGTCTTGCGTAGTTGTAGACGACCTGTGAAACTTCGACGTCATCGACGAGCGAGCAGCGCTGCAGCGCACCTCCGCTGGTCGTAGTCGCTGATGATTTGAAGGGAAGGCGAAGGAAAGCCCACCCGGCCAACCTAACACGCGGACAGACTGGCACAGCACTGGCGCCGCGAGCGCGGGCCTGCCCAGACGGACTTTCCCAACGGCACTGACCCGATCACCACTTCGTACTGACCTACGGGGCAGGCGGGTGGACAGCGACAGCAGGGAGGGGGGGAGTTGCGGGGTTGGGAGGGGGGTGCGGGTGGGGGGCGGCGAGGAAAGGGGGTGGACGGGCGGGGCGCTGAGCGCTGAGCGCTCCAAGTGAGGTGCCTCTGGGCTGTGCCGCGTCCCGCCAGTTTCCGTCGATGGCTTTGGTCCCTGTCCCTGTGAAATGCGCGCGTACATGCGCCTGATGCCGGTACGGCATCAAAGGCCTAGGTGTCGCACGTGGCCTGGATTCCCCTGGGGAGGTCTACGGTCCAGGCAGTCAACCCCAGTCGCCCAACCCGATCGCCTCCTGTTGATCCAGGCCTCAGGCCGCCTCTGCCCCGCCCCTGTGGCTAAGGTGGCGTGCCTTGGTCCCTGCTTTGACCCGATTCGTCTCCTCCCCATGCCCTCAGGCATCCAAGTCGTGGCTCAACCAGGCGGCCCGCGTGGGCGGCCGGAGGGCGGCTCTGCGGCAGCTGCAGCAGGTGACGGTCGGCAGCTGCTTGAGCGCGCACCAGCGGGTTGTCTCGCCCGTCCGGGTTACCCTCTCGCTCCCGCTCCCGCGCATGGCCATGCTCACGCGACCTTACCCACACGCCAAATATGCCGTGCTTGGCCCGGACGCGGCGCACTCAAGGCCCGCGCACTGAACACTCCCCCGCACGCACGCCGCATCTCAACATCAACGCCGCCCACCCGCCGAAACCCCCCCCCCTCGTCAACCCCGTCGCCCTTGCACTCTGAGCCCGTTTCGCGCCCGAAACCCGCCCAAACCCGCGGCGCCCGCCCAACCTGCAGGTCCGCATGGTGCAGGAGCTGTGCGAGCACGAGGGGGCGGTGTGGGCGCTGCGCTTCTCCGCGGACGCGCGCCTGATGGCCAGCGGCGGCCGCGACGGCGTGCTGCGCGTGTGGGCGGTGTACTGGTACCCGGAGGCGCGGTGAGGGCGGGGCGGAGGCGGAGGCGGTGGGGGGGAGGCGGGCGCGGATGGGGAACGCGGTGCCGGCGGGCGAGGGAGCGGATTGGTGTAGGCGGGACGGCGCGCACACGAGTGGCGCTGTGTGCGCCAACTCATGGTGGGGCGGGGCATCGTCGCTCGCTGCTTCGCCACAAGGATGCGGCACGGAGTGTTTGACGTGGGATATGGGGAGCTGGTCGCTTCATCCCACGTGCGTATGATATGCAATCGGTGCGCAGCGCAGCTCGAGGCGTCTCGGAGAGAGAGCGGCCCACCTCCACCGACCGCTACCCGCCCTCCCCCGCACACACCCCAGGGCCAAGCTCATATCGCCCAGCAGCGACTACGGCGAGCCGCCATCCTCCCTGCCCTCTGGCCTGGGGCCGCCCAGCTCGCTAGCCGGCGCCGCCACCGCCGCCACCTCAGCGGCGGCGCGGCCGCCTCTGCTGTCGGAGAGTCCGCTGCTGGCGCTGCCGGGCCACCGGGCCGACGTGCTGGACCTTGCCTGGTCGCAGTGCCGGCTGCTGCTTACCGCGTCGGCGGACCAGACGGCGCGGTTGTGGCACATCGACGTGCCGCCCAGCGGAGGGGAAGGCGGCGGCAGCGGCAGCGGCGGTGGAGGAGGAGTGGGAGGGGAGGGCGGCGGGTTGGCGGCGGCGGGGAACGGGTGTCCGCGGTCTGGGGAGTGCCTGCGCTCCTTCGTGCACCCGGACTTCGTGACCAGCTGCGCCTTCCACCCCACCGACCCGCGGCGGATCGTCACGGGCTGCGCGGACGGCAAGGTGGGGCGCCCACTGCTATGGGCGGAAGCGGGGTCACCTTGGTGGCGGCCTCGGGAGGCACAGCAGCTATAGCCTCATTGGGATGCGTGTTGGGGTGGCGGCAGCAGGGGTACTGGGCACGGGGTTGTGGGCGCGGGGCCGTCCAGTCGCCGGCAGTGGACCCGGCAGCTCCCGGCAATGACCGCAGCGCGCAACTTCGTTTTCCCCCGCATCCACCTTTCGGGCCGTGGCTAACCTCGTACGTCGTACGTCGTACGTCGTGCCAGCGCTCTCCATCTGCACTCTCGCCCGCGGTCGGCGCCCCCCCCCTCGCCCTGAACTGCGGCTCGGTGCCGCGTGCTGCGATCCGTTTCCCATCTTCCCCCCCCCCCGCCTCTCCCGCCTGCGCCCCGCCCCTGCCCCGCCAGATCCGCGTGTGGAGCGTCCCTGACGGCTCCGTGCTGGCCACCGCCACGGTGCCGCAGGACGTCATAACGCGGGTGCTCTTCTCCCACGACGCCAGCCGTGTGGTGGCGGGCACGCTGCGCGGCAAGGCGCGGCACTACGAGTACACGTGCGGGGCCGCGGCTGCCGGCGGGGGAGGCGGAGGAGGAGCGGGAGGAGGAGGAGGAGCAGGGGGAGGAGGCGGCGCGGGAGCGGGCGGGGGAGGAGGAGGCGGGACGGGCGGCGCCGCCGGGGGCGGCGGGGCAGGCCTTGAGTATCTTTCGCAGGTGTGTGCATGTGGGGGTGGGTAGGTGGGGTGGGTGGGTGGGTGGGTGGGTGGGTGGGTACCGGGCTTGGATCGAGGGCCATCGGTTACAGGGGTGAGCGGCGTCGGCATGGGCGAGACGGCTGTCAACCTGCCCGGGTGGCCGTTGGGGGTTGGTTGGGGGCCGTTGGGGGTTGGTTGGGGGCCGTTGGGGGCATCCCATACCGCGCCAATTCCGCCGTGTGTGCCGCGTCGCAGGTAGACGTCAAGAACACGCACGGCTCGGGGCGGAAGATCACGGGACTGGTGCAGGTGCCGTACACGTACGGTAACGACCAGCTGTACGTCATCACCAGCGCGGATAGCCGGATACGGCTGTACGTCGGTTACGTGCAGGTGGGTCGCCGAGTGGCGGGCGGGTGCTAGCCGAGCCCTCTAACGGGCGGGTCGAGGACCCCGACCCGGAGCAGGCTTGGACGCGCACCAACGCCTTCGGCATTCTACTGGGAGAGAGGCAGCGGCTAGGATCTTCAGGGGGAAGTCCCGCTTTCATCGCGATGTGTTCTAGTCCGAGCAAACCTTGGCGAAATACGCACGTGGCCGACCAATGCTGATCCTGCAATACACCTGGTTGCTTGGTACCACCAATTCGCCGCCGTCCAAGTCACTCACACCGCACGCTCCCCACACCTCCCGCCATCGCACGCAGGAGCGGAAGTTTAAGGGGCACCGTCACGGAAACACGCAGGTAGACCGGCCGCGCATCGCGGCATCGGGGGGCGCAGCCTGCGTCCGTGGTTTCGGTGCCGACGCATGCCGCCCATCTCAGCAGTTGGGATTGTCAGAAAGGGGGCTGACAGCTCTCGCCTCCCGATCCGCGCATGGCACTCAACACTCCGCGTTGCGCCCCAAGCTTCCAACAATACCGGCAAGAGCCCCTGGCTCTGTCACAGCAACAGCAAACGTGCCAAAGCCGCCACTGACGCCCTTGGGACGGTTTGCAATGTGCAGATTGCGGCATCGCTTTCCCCCACCTGCCAGCACCTTGTCTGTGGATCCGACGACGGGTGGGTCTACGTCTGGGAGACTGGCCTGCCACCGCCGTCGGCCGCCGTTGCCACGGGCGCGTCTTCCGCCGCCGCCTCGTCTTCAGCCGCCGCCGCGCCTGCCGCCGCCGCCGGTGTTTCCTCCAAGGCGCTGGCTGGCGGCAGCGGCAAGGGCTCCGCTAGCGCTGCGTCGTCGCTGCGCAGCATCGGCGGCGGCGGCAAGGTGAAGGAGGGCACGTATGAGGCCTTCCAGACGCCCGAGCAGACCACCACGGTGGCCATCTTTGCGCCCGACGTGTGCAGGTGCGAAGGGCCGTTAGGGAGAGACCGCCGGGCATCTGTTGCCTTCCTGGTACCCAAACGGGTCGGGCGGTACGCTATATGTCCAGTCATCTCGCGAGGGAAGGCGGGAGGCAAGTCGCGGCGAGCATAACGCAATGTGGTGACAGCGTTTGCGGTCTCTCAACCATTTATTGTGGTCTGGCATCGGTGGCCGCCTCCCTGGCGTCAAAGGCTCGCACCTTATGGCAGGCGAGGGGCTAACCCTCGCCGGTTCCAAGCTGCCTTCCGCGCACGCCCAAGTGAGCCCCCTTGTCCCGATGCAGGATGGGACGCAAGGCGGGCCGACAGGGCGGCGGGGCGGTGGGCGGCGGCGGCGCGGCGGACGGCGTTGCTGGCGGCGGCGCGGCGGCCGCTGCAGGCTCCTCCCCGCTGCTGGGTGCGCTGTTTGTGGTCGCGGGCTTCAGCGGCCGGATCTACGTGTACGAGAACCTTGCCGCGTGATGTCTTGCATGCATTCGTGCACTTACGGACTCGATATCGGTCTGGGACCCAGACGTTAAGAGACACCCGGCGTGATACTCTCTGAGCTGCAGACGGTATGGCTAGGCGTGGGAAAGTGCCGGCTTTACGGACGGGCACGGCCTGGGGACGGGCGCACAATGCTGGAGGTGTCGAGTGGGTCGGACCGTGTGCAGCAGGTGGGGCGCTGAGACGTGTTCATGGTAGGCCTGAATACGGTGAGTAGCTACCGAGAACCGGCATGTGGGAGCATCTTGCACGCAGGAGCACGATTTGCACAAACGCAATCCGGTTGTATAGACGATCTGGTACAGTATAGGTACGGTATGTTAGGGAGGACTTGTGACACGTGGGAGCTGCGGGCGTGTGCGCGTGATGGGGTGGGGGCTCTTGGCATTCATCGCCGTGCCACGGCTACGCTCGCTCGTACTTTTGACTGCCTGCTTGAGGTGCAGTTGCCACAGCTGCTCATGACGGCACGCGCGTCCTCAGGCTTGGACTGTTCGGGGCCGCGAGCACGGCCGCGGCCCAACGCGTTCGGGAGGATCCTGGGCATGGATCCACACGCGCATGGCCGCCGCTGTCCTCCTGTACCTGTAGCGTGTTGCAATGTATTACGGGAGCGGTAGGCCAGGTGTCGATTCGGGGAGACGCAAGTGCACTGTGAGCGGCGCATGCTTTCTGTGTCGTTGGCTGTCGGCGCTCTGTGCCAACCGGAGCTGCGAGTTACATGAAACGTGGATCTGCATTGAGAGGACGGACTGGCGTCTTGAGTGCATTCGTTGGGCCGTCTTGTCGCAGTGGGCACTGGTGGGGGAGTTGCCTCACACGTGTGGTGTGAGCACCGTAAATGCGGCCAAACCTGTCCGTGGCGGGACTTCATGGGCGAGTATGGCCTTGAAGGGGCGCAAGTTAAAACTCCAGTTCTCCAGGGCAGGGCAAAGGTGTACATACAGGGTGACCTTGCCTGCGAAGTGTACGCTGTAGAGGCTGTAGCCTGGGGTGAGGGAGCAGCGCTCTTTGTCCCATCACACTCTCTTGTGGACTGGTTGCTGGCTCGAGGGTTCGCCACTAGCAAGTTATGGTGCACAGGCCCAAGATCGATCATCAGGGCATTACACAACCACCATGTACCAGGCATACAAGCTATGAATCACACGTACGGGGCGGCATGCCACTGTTTGGGCGTGCGAACGACGTGCTCATACCACAGTGCGCGTTGGTATGCCGAGCAGCACAAGATACATGCCGCGTCAATTGCATTAATGAATGGGCCCGAAAGGCAACGAAATGCCGAAGACCCGCTTACAAGGTAATGGCGTCCCCGGGCGACCCGTATCCGTATACCCACCGTATTCGTAACCCACCAAGCAGCACGGCTGCATTCAATGGGAGATAAGATGGTAGGAGAGTTTGCGAGGCGACTGGTGCTTGCGTCACCTGTCCCGGCCAAGCAGAGCAGCCAACGTACAGTCATTTCGAAGCATGGTGTATGTACAGGGGGAAAGTACGCATGAGCTGAGCCCGATTTGGGCAAATAATAAACACGAAGATCCTAAACAGGAAGCCAAGAGGAGGTCATTAGCCGTTTCCATCTGCCAACCTCCGTCTCCCGTATTTCCGCAGGCACGCACACTAACGCAATCCAACGTCCTCGGTTGGCTTGAGCCTGTATGGTTGAATATAAAATGGGCGCCTTTACAACGCGGGCATGCACCCGGCATGGCCCCCATAGCCCCAAATCAGCATTTATTTCTATCCCGCCTGTTACCCAGGCCATATATAGACCTCTAAATGGGGATCGGACCATTCTTGAGCAATCTTGCGAGGCTCATGTTAGGAGGTTGACCAGGAAGGAGCCAGCAGCGACGTTCAGCCGCTCCGCCAGGTCCACCAGGTTGTCGCGCCGAATCTGGTGGTCTATCCACGGGAGCTTGGATATCCGCTGCATCGCATCCACCACAGTTTCGTTGGACATCTGTTTGAAGGCCGTTGCCTCACTGAGGAAGCTATATGCGCTGAGGAGGGCATCGTCCGCCAGTACTGGTACGGCGCTGATGAGGGATGCCAAAACCGTGGATGAGAACTTGTTCTTGACATAAGAAGACGAGCCAAACACGGGGAGGAGCGCCTGGCTGCACTCAATGAGGTTGAAGTATTGGTCGAAAGGCAGGTTGATGTAAAGGCGAATGACATCCTTGAGCGGAGGAGGGATGTCCAGGGGCGTGTGTAACTGCCCCACAATCTTGACAAACGGCACAGAACCGCTGGTGTTGAGGAGGCTCAGCAAGGGGTCGTACAGCACATCATAGTGTCGGCGGGCCTTGTCGATGGTGCCCTGGAGGGAGCGAGGGGGGAAGGAAAGGGTGGTTACGGGTCTTTCGGGGAAATATGAGACTGGAAGAGCAGAACTACAGCCTGTGGGTCGGGCGGGGTCATTGATCACCCGCCGGTCGGGGCCTTACCCCCCAATGGCGCACCAAGTGTCGCCGATTTTGCTAGTCGGACAGGTGCGATGGCAAAACCTGTCATGTCCTCCGCTATGCGAGCGTCTAGCCTTTCCCCCAAGCCACCGCCCCAGAACCCTGGGAGCGCTCCGTGCGCTCGCGCCTGCCCTCTATCCCGCCTCCTTTGGACAAACAATACCTGGACTGCAAAACCCCAGGGCTGCTTGAGCGTCTCATTGCGAAGGCCGGTGCAAACCAGGCTCCCGTTGCTCCGCAGGTGGACCGTGTTGATGCCGAGCCACCACGAGGCGGGAAAGCCGTGGCTCTCAATGGCGTGCACCACATGCGGGCTGAGCCCCACCAGGTGCCCTCTGTCATGAAAGCTCATTAGAGAGCTCATGACGTCCGGAATCACGTTGTGCATAATGAAGACGACAGCTTGCGGTCGGGCGAGGTGGATGAATTGCCGCGTTATGTTCATGTTGGTCCTGGACACAGGGTTGCAGTACTGTATGCGTCGTTGTTCAGGACGACAGGTTGTACAATGCAGCACAGCACAATACTCAATACAAACCAGCGCACAGCGGCTCGACTATCACCAATGCGTAGGTGCCTAGAGCGCAGCCGCCGACAAAGTCCCCGTGCAGTCCCATGCACGACCCCGCCCCCAAGCCGCTGAACGGGCTGACACAGCAATGATGGGCTGTGGCCATCAGAGGCGCAAAAGGGATGAGGCAACTTACTCTGCCGTCACGAAGAAGAGCAGGTCGGCATGCGCGACTGTCTGATTCGCGTCCTCGTAGCTCAGCACGTTGAGCTCGTGGACATCCAGCAGCTTGGGAAAGATCTTGGCAGACACGACCCACTTCGGTACATACAGCGTCACCTGCGACATCCTCACGGCGGTTTTGAGGGCTGCGAGCACTCCGCTGGTTACGTCATGGTGAGCAGAGCCTGTATTCACCACCGCTATCGCCGGTTCTTCTCTTTGCAGCCCATGCAGTCGGGCAGGGAGTTTCGATAGGGTGACGAGGATTAGCAGCGGCAGGACGACATGAAAGCATGCTCTGTTTCTCATGGTGAAAATTAGGCGCTGCTTGCTGAAATGACAACAGAAAAGCTGGCAGCTGTTAAATCTTCCGAATCCAAAATGTCGTACTGCGTTCGTCATGTCGCATGCCCATCCTCCACCCGCACGGCCGACACTGTATGGCCAACAAGGGCCATAGTCACGAACTATAGCTCTGACGGTTCTCGGGATGCCTTGGCCCACAAACTGATCTGGGTTTGCGTGTCTCGCATTCGCCATGTCCGGGCAGCGCGTGGTGACAGGTGGGCGCCTGATCGTTGAGTTCCTCGCCACCATCAATACAACATTGTGCATAGGTATACTGAATCCCCCCGATGGACATACGGGGCGCACTGGTGGCGGGTGATGCCATCTGCGCAGTGTGCTGCACTCGAGGCACGCGGCAATGTGTGACCCCTGAGCATGATTGAAACCGTTCTTCCCAAAGGAAAGTAAGTGCACGCCTAAATCAAACCCATCTGCCTGCACAGGACTTCTTATCCGGGCTCAACTGTGCGCTTTGACTGTAGTATGTCCGCACGAACGGTCACAACGCTGTCATGGCACTTGCATGCAACCTCCACTCAACAACCCCGGACTTGAACGCAAAAGCCGGCCTATTCCGAAACACGCATACCACTGCCACCGATCGGCATCATGCTCAAGGCGGTCGTTTCTAGGTTACAAGTTACAGGTTATACGTCTAGCCGGGGGGGCATGAAATGCGAGTATTGGGATGGGGGAGCGGGTTATGGTTCCCGTCTCTGCTCCGCTTCAGCGCCGGACGCCGAAGTATGGCGTGCATAGTGTCCCAGACAGCCTGTAGGCAGGCTCCCACTGCAGCGGGCGGAGCCTATCATAGTAATAGTGTCTCGATGCCTAAAACCCAAGGCACCCTCAAACTGGTCCCGGAGCTGCTCGTAAAACGGGCATTCGCAGAACACGTGCAGTTCATCCTCTATAGCCGTGGCCACAGGCCTTGGATGTCCGCTCAGCCCGGGCTCGTCCGTTGGGCCGGTTCACTTCCTTTTCCCAGCATCCTTGCCCATAGGCTAGGATGCTGGGTCGCAGTGTGGGACCCATCCATCCGGCATACCGACACAATTTTGACTCCCGTCTCCCCACTACGGAAATCGCGGGGCGCCGCAGTCACTTTGGGCAGCCGCCACCGTGCGTCAAGCCAGTCGGTCAAGCTATCCATCACTTTGCCGACGGGTACCGCTAGCGAAGGAAAGCAGTTCGGTTGCGCGCTAACCGTAAGGCCCTCAGGGGCGTGAACACCAGCTTCGGCAAGGAAGCGCAGCACCCCTGCTGACCAGCAGTCGGTCACCCCAACGACAAGCGCGAGCTTCAGGTCTGTTACCAAGGCCCGATGGCACAGCGTATCGGGACGCTCCACCAGCCCGGTCCAGAACCGCAGGACGAGCTTAGCCCAGTGGTACTGGAGCGGCCTCTGCGCCAACTCGCGGTAGAGCAGCGCGTGAGTGGGGAAGCGTGCTCCCATCACCATTCACATGAAGATCCTTTGCTCTTTAACCATGGCTAAGGCTTCCATGACCGAGGGCATATACAGGTAGGGGCACAGCCGGCATGCGACGCGCACCGTTGAGAGCCTCCCGCCTTCCGCGTGATATCATGTGCGCTCGGCACCAACACGGTGTACCTGCGAAGCAGCGGATTGGAACTCTGGATTTGCACCGGCCTCCGTAACGAGCAGCCCGGGCCTTTGCGGTATGGACGACCATCGACAAGGCCTGCTGGCACTATGCCGTACTGTATGTATTACCCCATGCTAAGCATCCCCTACGCCTAGGTCCCTCTCACCCAAGCAATATCCACGTAAATTGCGGAGACCGAGGGCTGATTTAGCAGGAGTGAGGCCAGAACCAACTACGCTTACAGCTAAGAACACCAAAAGAAGAGGATCCCTTCAATGACACCCGACAAGACTTTCGCAGCTTCACAACACAGAAACAGCTGTATTACAATGGGTTGCACGACACCTCAGCTGCTGCCACACTATCGTGCGGGCTGTCCGGGTAAACATGCACTCCCTGCCCAGCGGCGGGGTGTGCACCGACTATAGCGCTCGCCTCCTACGAAGCCCTGCCCCTTGCGGGATGGGTTTGAACAAAACGCAACACACACCCTGGCAATTGTAATCCTGTCAGCATTTCTGCCATCCGCAAACGAAGGAAGACAACCCGGGTGAGCTCCGTACAGTGTGTCCAGCATCGTACGGGCAGCGGACTCGCCTCCTCAGCCGGCATAATCCCACCTGCGACGCGATAATCCTGCGCCCAGTCCCCACGTCCGCGCAACGCCGCACCCAACACCTCCCAGCGGACCAGGGGCCATCCAGCAGGGAGGGCCTTCTCAGTCAAGGCGAGGCGGAGTCACGTGGCCGCCCTCGGCTCGGCTGTGCGCCGGCAGGAGGTCCGACAGTGCATGCTGCGCGCCTGACTCTTTCGCATGCATTTACCATAAATGGCCGACTGGGACCCATTTCACACACGTACGGGTTGGCGCCCACAGGCGGGCGCCACCTCCTCCCAGCCGTCCTGCCTACCGTAAAGCTCCCAGGCCACCCTGCCTTCCCAAATCAGGCGCCTGCAGGAGCTCCAGCGACAGCAGGCATGACGCACGGAGCTCAGCGCCCCGTTCACAGTTCGGTCTTGGGCCACGAGCCGCCCGAGAGCCGCGCCATAGTGAGCGCCAGCACGCTGACCCCGTTGGCAATGTCCTCCGGCTTGGCAAACTCATCGGGCCGGTGGCTCCAGCCGTTCTTGCAGGGGATGAAGATCATGCCCATGGGCGCCACGCTGCAGGCGAGGTGGCGGGTCCGGGAAGCGGGGCCGTTGGCTTTCGGTAGGTGGTAGTTGCCCGTTGAGGGCCACCGTAAACATGCCGTCGCCAACAGGGGCGGAGGCGAAGGAACTGCAAGGTGCGAGGAGGGCTAGGACATAGCAAATGGTCCACCTGGCGGCCGGCTGCGGCAGGCCCCCTGCTTCTGCAGCCGGTCCGCCCGGCGTCCCGCCAAGGCGCTGGCCCTGCCAATGCGCTAGTCGACTCGGTACAAACAAAGCTGCCCTTTGCCGCCGCATCGTACCGCTCCTTGCGGGCGTTTGCGGGGGGATTTCAATATGTGAGGCTTAAAGGCGGTGTCATTTGATACTCGCACCCCCCCCCAATCCTTTCCATTACCAGCAAGCCTCACCGCGCCATGAACAGCGAGTCGTGGTACGCTCGCGAGACCATGTGCTTGACGGACAGCCCCAGCTGCTGCGCTGAGGACGCCGCCGCGGACACAATGTCGTCGTGGCTGCTGGCGGGCGGGTCCTGGTTGATCACGCGGCTGCTCATGCGGACCTGTCCAGCCGAGGGGAAGGGAGTTGAAGGGGAAAAGGAATGAACAACGACGAGCTGGGCGCCAGCAGCATTTGTCCCGTCTCGAGGGGAAGGGAGGGGACGGGCGGGCGCGCAGCGTGAAGTTAATGGCTCCACTGAAGGCGAGATGGAAGGCGGGCGGGTGAGCAGGTGGGCGGTCCGGCGCGGCCACCCGCACGGAAGCTATGTTTGGGTGTTGGGGGATGCGGCCTGGGGGACGGCAAGACACTGGCATAGCAGGCGATGCGGCAGGCATCGACCCGAGTACTTCCCCATTAGTACACCACTCGCACTCGGCGCGAAGCGGGCAAGATAGGGTCCGCACCGGGGCGGGGTCTGAGTTCCGTACCGGTGCGCTTTGAGGCCCCCGGTCAAAGCCTTGAGGGACCGGAATATGTCCCGATGCGACCTGGTGCATCCGGGCTGACCTGCTTCTCTCCTTCGTAGTGTACATCCCATTCAAGCCTACAGTGCTGCACAGTCGCATATCGATTGCCCCTTGGTTTCCCCAGAAATTCCGCCCGCGTGCACGACCCCCAGGCCCGAAACGTGAACCCCCCGTGCGGCCTTGTCGCTCCCTCAGCCCCATAACAACACTGTCAAAAAAATGGCTGGCCCGTCCTCCATCCCCTCCCTTCCCGCATGGACGAATGCTGCTGCTTGTCAAGTACGCCACCGGACCCGTGTTGTCATACTCCATCCTCCCCCCGCAGAGAACAAGGACGCTTTGCAACCCCCCACCGCCAAATGTGAGACGCACCTTGCGCCGCTCGGCAATCTCCCGGGCGCTCTCCAGCACGGCCGCCACCACCGAGTCGCGGCGGGGGCCGTCAATGTCGCGAATGTCTGGCCGGTGTCAAGACGGGGACGGGGAGGGACGTCCGCTAGGTGTCATGAACTAGAATCCCATAGCAGGGGTTAGGACTTGCCCCATCTCATCTTTGCCTACAACTCTCCAGCATTTCCATACGCCCCTCCCCAAGTCGTCTCCGGCATCCCACGTGCCCATCGTGGCTCACCCAATCCAGCCAATCCACCCACCCACCCAGCCATGAACCCACCGATTGCCAGCCGCGCCTCCCGGGGCACCGAGTTGATGGCCCCCGGGGAGATCTCGAAGGTGCCGGTGGTGCCCACCGTGTCCACACTGCCGGTCGCCAGCACGTGCCGCTCAACGGCCAGGGCCAGCTCCGCGCCCGCCAGGCCCGCGTCATTCCTGGGGGAGCAGACGACAGGGACTACTTACGGCCTACCGGTGTGTGAATTACGCGCGAAGGTTGAAGGCGGTAGCAGTGGGGCCCAGAAGCACTAGGTTCTGATGGCACATGGGACTGGGGCTGGAGCGTGAGTAATTGGTCCCAAATGAGGCTGTCGACTGCCAAGGAAGGCAAAGGTGCACATGCACGGCACGCGGTCAGCACTCACCGCGCACAGGATGCACAAACACCCGCTAGCCGTCCTATTCACCTCACCGCCCCCCACCTCCAGCCGGCCACACCTGGCCGGCATGAGCTGTCCGCCTGCGTGTCCCCCGTCTCCCACGAACACGACCTCCAGGGCGGCGGGGGCGGCGATGGCCGTCACCACGCCAATGTCCTTGCCCTCAGCCTCCAAGAACGGACCTGGCGGCAAGGGGGCCGCATTGGGGTGAATGCGGACCTAAGGAAGATAGGGCATGGCGTATGGGTGGGTTGGTGGAGGAGCTGTACGCGCTAGCGGGGTTGGGGATCAGGACTCGGGGGAAGGACACGGCGCGACCGAAGGGGGCGGGCATTGTTGCCCTTGTGTGTGTGCGGCACGGTGCGCGATTCTGGGCGGCTTGATGCGGGAGGCATACGGCGCTGTGCCCGCATGACTGGCTCATCGGCGCCTGCAGTTGTACACCGACTGGAGGCGGAGGAGCAAGGCAAAGCTAGAAAAAGAGAGAGCAAGGTGACCTCAGGCTGGACCCGCAGCATGGTCCGCAGATGCTGCAGAGACCGCTGCCGAGATAACGGCGCAGCCGGAGGAAAGCCTTACGGAGGAAAGCCGTACGGAGGTGCTCCCACTGGGCAACCCGTACTTGCCCTTTGACGCCATAGCCAGCGCTCCGCTCCCGCACCCGCTCCACACCCGCTCGCCCTTACATTTCCCTTCTTCATTGCTCCCACCCACCCTGCTCAATGTGCAGCTCCACAAAGTGCGCCACCTGCCCGGGGGCCAGCTTGGTGGCGTCCAGCATCTCCTGCGTGCTGGAGGCGCCGTAGCCCACCTCGTTGGCGACCTGGTTGCCCAGGGGTACGGATGCGGGGCGGGTGAGGGGGGCGGGCCGCGTGAGGGGGGGGGGTGTCGGGGGGGTGGCAGAGCGGCGGGATGCATGAGCCATATGGGGGGGTTGGGCGAACGCAGGGCGCACAGCGCGGGTGGGGTCGCTGCTCATCATGCATGCGGGCGGGGGACCCGCGCAGTTGGGATCGTCGCAGGCAGCCGCAACCCACGAGCCCACGCGCCTACGCAGCCCCAGGCTAAGCTCCGAGGGCTCCAGGTAACCCGGTGCCCCAGGCTCCGCGCACGCGCTCAGCCGTCCAACGGCCGCCGCGGAGGCCGCGCACACGTACGCACGCACGCACCTGCACAAAGTGCCGCCCCTCCGAGTCCAGCTTGGACTCCAGCACCTCAGCCTCCAGAGCGCCCGCCAGCGCGCGGCTGCCCGAGCACGACAGCCCGAAGCGGGTGGGCTCCTCGGACGTGAACATGAGCACCTCGATGGATGCGGCCGGCTTGTAGCCCTGTGCAGCAGCAGGGTGGCGCGGGAGTTGCACAGCAACGCCCAGGAGAGTTGGTTGATCGCGGGTCGGGAGGCGGGCTGGGGCAAGCACCGGAAACTCGGTGAACGCGTCCGGCCTGCGCCCATGCGGACAACTTCGGCGGTAGGGATGGAGGCGGCGAAGGCGCAGGAGGAAGAAGGTTGACTCGTGCGAAAGCACGACGTCCAAACGAACTTCAAGGTGCAGGCAATTCGGCGCCGCATTATGCGGTCGCCTGCCATACTCACTGCGCGTTGCAGCGCCGCAATGGCCTCAATGCCGCCTATCACGCCCAGCGTACCGTCGTACATGCCTGCGCGGTTTGTGTGGGCCGCATTACGAGGCAGAATGGCTGAGAGCGCGCGGTCCCTGGTGTTCAAGGTGTGATATGGGTGATGCGCAAACGGCTGGGGCCCCCTCTGGCGTTCCAAAGGGGCCCGGCAGTCTCCATCTGCGGTTGCTCTTGGGCGCAACCAAGTGGTGATGGGATCCCAACTCAATCAGTGGGGATTACCAATAGGCAACGCTATTGAATGCCTTCATTCCAAACAGTCTGAGTGCCAGACGTTCCTTCCGCACCTCTCACCCTCCTGCCCGTGGGATTATGACTGCATTGGCCTCCCCACCGGTTGTCGCTAAATCAGTTGAGTTCTCATGCGAGTCTCGCCCTTTCCTGCCCCCTCCATCGTCAGGAACTGACCCGCCAGGGGAATGGCGTCACAGTGGGACCCGGTCAGCACCACACCCGCGGATGGGTTGCTGCCCTCCCAGCGACCAAAGATGTTGCCCATCTTATCCTCCCTGCAAACAGGTCATTGGAGTGAGCAGCAAGCGCACGTAGAGCCACGGGATTGACCGCAGCAGGGGCCATTCGGGAGGCTATGGGCTGATGAGCTTTTGGAGAAGGCCCCGCACCTGACAATGAGGTTGGCGTCGCGCATAAGGTCCTTGACGAACCTGAGGGAATAACACCACGTTGGTTTGCGCTTGAGGTCGGAGTTGGGAAAGAGGAAAGGCACGCGCCGGGAGCACCCACGTGCGAGCGAGCATGTCATTCGGCGAGAAGAGGATGCGCGTGACCGCGGGGTTCTCGTGGTCCGAGAAGTTCGCCAGCCTTGTCAACTGCAACCGGCACGCAAGATCATGAGACACTCCCGGTTTGTGTGGGGTATGCATAAGCGTCGCTGTCATCCCGAGCCGCCGTGGGCCGTCTCACCGTGTCGACGACTTTGTTGCCGTCCACCTGAACCGACTGACCGGAGCAGCTGACGGCCAGGATGGCCAGCGTGACAGCCAGGGACAGCATTCTCGCTGCGGGAGGGTGGGGGGCTGCCGACCGCATTGGTGCCGCCCAGCCAAGTCCGTTCGCGTTGCTGCTGCGGCCTTACAGTGCGGATTCGTAGTGGAAAAGCGGCAGCACATGGCGACACCACATGGCGGATCCTGTACTGCACAAACCGCCTATGCAAAGCACTCGCAGATGCAACACAACCCTACACCGCCACTAATGGCAGAGTCGGAGAATTCAATCGTGGAGGCGCTTGAGGCCGTCCAGCGAGAGCAGTTGCTCGCGTAAGTCGTTTGGCCGGTCGACACCTGTCACAGTGTTGAGACGCTAGATCACACTTGTTATTGCTGCGCGACCCTGCACGGCCGCAGGCTGGGCCGGCTGCGGGCCATGCGGGAGCGGCTCGCGGGCTGCAACGCCTCGCTCACGGCCGCGCTGGCGTCCCTCCGCAGTGTGGGGCCACGAGTCGCTGCCGACATGGCAAGCATGCGTGGGGACATGGACGCGGCGTACAAGGCACTCGGGTACGTGTGCAGGTGTAGCCCAGTGTTTGGCGAGGTACGGGGCGAGCAGGGAGATTGGGGCCGGGAATGGCTCACAGGCCATGCCGATCCGCCTGGCGCCAGTCCAGGATGCGGGGCGGACGGGCGGGGCTTCAAGGGGGACCAGTATTTGTATTCAGGTCCTGCAGCCCTGAAATCGAGGCAAGCAGCACTGCTAACTCCCCAAACCGAACTCCTTTCTCTCTACACAATCTCCCGTTCCCTTGGCTTCTTAATTTCCACCAAGGTATGCTCCGCTCATCGCAACGTGGTTCCACCGGCTCACCGCACCTCGCGCAACTCCCTCAGGGCCGTGGAACGCCAGCTGAAGCCGCGCGGATGAGCATCTGGCTGCCGGCCATGCGGCTGTCGGGGTTGGCTGTGTGCCAAAAAGGCAGGACGGCCTTCTTCTCTCCGGCACCCATTCCATGCAAATTTGTTCTCTCAGCTAGACGCGAAGCTGCGCGCGATGGGCATGTCGGTGGAACGCCGCCCCCGGCCCTCCAACCTGCCGCTGCCTGGTGTTCAAAAAGCGCGACGCAGAACTCCAGACACGCCGTAGCAGCCCCGAGGCGAACAGGCGGCATCGCCGCGGCTTGCCCGGCCGTGCTTCTTGGGCTGCTTGGCGGTGGAAAAGAAGTGAAATCACGGTGGCCGAGGTGGCGCTGGTGGAGCTCCTCCTCAGCGGGGCCACGTCCGCAGCCCTTTCCAGTTATCGCGACGTTCACTATGCGGCCCAACGGCTTGGCGCCACCCTCGCCGTGAGGTACGTGTCCCGTACCCCGTATGCCAGGCATGACCCTTACCGAGGCCGCGTCCGCTGCCAGCAAAGGGATTGGTTGGTTGCCACCTGCGAGGCGCAGTACTGGCAAATGGCCCAGTACCGAGCCAAAGGCTGAGTGCTGGCCGTGTGCCGTGTACGGTATTAACTTTGCTCTGGCTCCATACCGCCTGGTGTGGCAACGTGCCTGTCGCCTGGGTCCGGTGGGCCTGGCATCAGGAGAGCGCGCAGTAGGTGGCGGGTAAGCATTTTGGGAGAACCACACAAGGATGACTGCTCAACGCCCGCCCCGCCCCTGACACCAGCCCCGCTGCCTTCTCACGCTTTGCAGGCAGCTGGCGCTTGCAGTCTGAAACAGAAAAGGGCTCCCTGGGGGCCGCTCTTGTTCGTCGCCTTCAGCGGCTACTGCCGCGAGGCGACGCTATCGCCCGTGTGCAGGCGGCCCGTGCCTGCACCACCAGGGCGACGGCAGGGCGGGGAAATGGCCTGTTGGCGGCTGCTGCCTGGCACCTCGCACCTCGATGCCGGTTCGCCATCCCACCCTCCCGTCGGGCCTCTGATTTGGATGCGTTTCTGGTGGTGCTTGGGACCTGCAGGACCTGCGAACATGCTGGTCTGTGCATATTCCCCCCCTGCCTTGGTGACGGCCCCTGTGGTTGTGGGGCCGTAGCGGCGAAGCGGCGGAATCAGCTTCGAGCAGGACTTCTGTGTTGGGGCGGCTGGGGAGATTCGTGACTTTGGGCGCTTCTACCTTCAAGGGGTCGTGGTGATCACCGGCGCTGCCTTGAAGCAGATGCCCCTGCCGCCTAGACGAAGCTGGGCTGGCTGGCGTCGGTATATGTCGGGAATCAATGGCCGTTGAGGGCTGCACGCTTTTTCCCGGATTGAAGGGGATCTGCGCTGCAATTGAGACTATGGCTTGCTGCTTACGGGTCGGCTTACCGCGTATTAGTTTGTGATAGTGCCGCCGGGCGCCGGGGCCCGTTGGGGCCGGGGCAGTAGCAAAAATGCGCACGCTGTAACAGCTACTGGATGGCAGGTCTAACCTTGCCTCGCACGTCTAAAAGATTCGACGCCAGGGCCTTGCTTGACCATGGGCTCTCACTGCCTGGAAAGAAGCCTGCAGTGTGTCGGAATATGCAAACGTGCTTGTCAAGCGAACGGGTAGCGAGCAATGCCACCTCTCCGGATTGTCTAGCTGCGCCGTGCTGCGCCAGGAGTTGGCGGGTACTTCGACAGATATCCTGTGCGGAGCTCCGCCCAATGCTTAGCAACCCCCGATGCCAATAGATCGATAAGGTCTTGTGTTGGAGTTATTTGGAGTGGAGGGGGCCTTGGCCGAGAACGTGTGGGAATGGCGACGCCCTCCCGCGCACTGCATTAAGTATATAAATGTATCATTGATTGTGTTCAGCGCATTCCCCCGGAGGGTATGCGCTGAGCGCTATTTCGTACAGTCATCGCGTGAAGTAGTTACAGGGTCGGCAGGCCTGCCGATCAAGCATCATTGTGCGCATCCAATTGTTTCTTTTAAAGTTGCATTTTGAACACCAGAGAACTACCCCCTTCAGTTAATGAGCGCGAAGATCTGAAATGGACATCGACAAGGACGAGTCCCAAAAGGCCAATGGCGCTGCAGAGCCAGCTCCTGCTGCTCCGGCTCCAGCGGTCGTGACGGTCGAGGAGAAGCTGAAGGCCGTGGTGGCGCTGGTGGAGAAATCCGTCAAGACCAAAGACACCCGCCTGTTGATCGGGCGCCTCTTGCGACAGACCGCAAGCGTGCGGAAACAGCTCACGCCATCGATTGTGAAGGCGTTCCTGCAGCGGACACTCCCGACGGACCTTGAGTCCCGTGCTTTCCTCTCAACCCATGTCGACCAGGTGCGACACTGCACCCTTCCCTTACCATACTCCAGCAGCTGGGGAAAAAACGAGGGGGGATATGCACCGTCACTGCCCTCTGATGCGCCACCCTGGCCCGCACAGGCGGCGAGCAGCAGCATGGACGCGGAGGAGGCGACCACATCGCCGCAGTGCGAGGCGTCCACCGTCATCCCGGAGGTGGAGCTGTACTCCTATCTCATAGTGCTGCTGCTCCTCTCCGACAGCAAGCAATGGAACCTGGTGCGTCGGTGGGGCCGTTTTGCACGCACGGCAGTCAGGGAGGTGGCTGCAGTGATGATGCAACGTCCTGGCGGAGTTCCACGCGGTGACAGGGGCTCGTGGCAGAGCGGTTGTGAGGAAGTTCTCGAGGGATCAGGCGGATGCACGAAGGCGCACTCTGTCGGCACACCCCACGGCGCGTCCCTGCGCGCAGTCGGCTCTCCGCGCATATCGCAATTGTGAGGGAGGATGGCCCTGCGACGGGATGCCGCCAATCAATCGTGACATGTGCCAAAGAGTTGGGTGCGCTCGTGTGCTGGGCAAAGCGCCTCCCCGCGAGGGCACTACCCCCTACACCGCTGGGGAGGACTTGCCAGTGGGCGCTGGTTGCGCAACGGCTGACACGCGATCATCCTGATCTCCCGACTAGCAGGGTGTCGAGCGGCGCGGGACGCTGGGCTTTTTCGCCCCAGCGCCAGCCGCATAATCCCTATCATTTTCGCTGCACAGCCAGCCTCGCAACCTGCGACCTCAGCCAGCAAGCCCTGTGGCCGCAGCATAGCTTCTATAGCTCGTTCCCTCCCTTGCCACTACTCCAGGCCAAGGCCGTGGCGGACAACGCGGTCTCGCGGCTGTCTTCCATCAACCGGCGCACGCTGGACGTGATCGCGGCGCGCATCTACTACTACTACGGCCTCGCCTACGAGCAGTCGGGGGACCTGGCCAGCATCCGCAGGTGGGCAGGCGCGCTGGTGGGCGGTAACCTGGGGATGGCCTGGGCCGACCTGATGGTGGCGCGGGAGGTGCTTGCTGTGGCGACGGGCGACGGTGCTGTGCCGTTCCAAGGTTTCAGTGGCCGCACAGCGGACCGTACCGCCTTGGGTCAAATGTGATTTTGGGAGTTCACTATTGTAACATTGAGAGTGGATGTATTCACTCCAGTATCCCTCTAGTATGTACACGTTGCCATTCCTCACCCCGGCCCCTCCGCTACCTCCCCATGCAGCACGCTGCTGGGGCTGCACCGCACGGCCGTCCTGCGGCACGACGCCATCGGCCAGGAGACACTCATGAACCTGCTGCTGCGGAACTACCTGCACTACAACCTGTACGACCAGGTACGGCGGGTGCACCGCGGCGGCGGCGTTTCATGGGCACTGGCGCACGTTGCAAGGGCAGAGGCGAACGATGGTCGGGCGTGCGGTTGCGCGCGAATACCGTCTTGTGGGTGTGCCGGAACCTCACCCGTCCCGGTGCAGCCCGCTCGCTCGGCGCCCCGCACTGTTACCGCGCCACCACTCGCTTCCACTTGAAAGTCTCCGCTGCTGCCTCCTGGCCCGCTGGCCAAGCGCGAGTCCGGCGTCGCTGGGTTCCCGCCTCATATGCTTCCCCCCGCGGAATGCCGCTGCCGTGCCTGTCGCTGCCAGGCTGAGAAGTTCCGCAGCAAGGCCCAGAAGGCGGACCAGTTCCGCAGCGGCCAGCAGTACTGCCGCTACCTCTACTACCTGGGCCGCATCCGGACCATCCAGCTCGAGTACACCGAGGCCAAGGACTGCCTGCAGCAGGTAGGGCAGTGGTAAGGGAAACGGGAACTGGTTCTCAGTACGGGGGGCCGAACTGCTGTAGGGGTAAACTATTACTGCTGGCAGAGGGGAGTGTACAAGGGTTGGGGAGGCGCGGTTGATGCGGTTGTTGTGGGACATGAGATGCGACAGCTGGTCAGACCCGGAGGGAAACGCACATCAATGGCAGAGAAGCCTATGGCTGGCGTCCTTGTGCGGGATATCGGTGGGTCACTTCAATTGTGAGGGGTGAGTGCTGCCGACGCAAGCGTCGCGGCCCTGATCCCAGCAGCCTTGGAAGAGGGCATTGTCAACGTCTTAGGTCGGGGGCGGCTGGGCCGAGGAGGACGCAAGGTAGCGCGTGCGCCGATTCAGACCGCGACGGGGTGCTCACTGCCGCTGCTGCTAGACCGCCTGCACTGAGCCGCTCTGAGCACTACGCTTCCCGCAACATGTGCCAGAACCCCGCCCTCGGTCCCCCAAATCCGCCGTCGTTCCTCCGCCGCGGTAGCCGCCTTGCCCTTTCCCTCCCGCATCTGTGTAGCTTCCACAGCCCTTGCGCTCCGCCGCCCCTTGCCCATTCCCCTCAAGGGAGAATGTGTTAGGAATGGGATGGCAATGCGCCTCGGCGTTCGCTTCCCTAATGTGAACGCTTGCCGAGCTCCTGACCGCCATCTCCCTTCTGCCCCCCTCCTCCCAGTCGCTGCGGCGCGCGCCCACCATTGCGCACGGCTTCCGCATCACGGTGTCCAAGTGGCTCATCCTGGTACGTCTGTTGCTGGGCGAGATCCCCGACCGCACCGAGTTCGCGCAGCCCGGCATGTCGGCGGCGCTGCAGCCGTACTTTGAGCTTACGCAGAGCGTCAAGGCGGGCGACACCATCGCCTTCAAGCAGGTTCGTGGTGGCTATGCGTGGCTGGGTTGAGATGGGGGGCTTGGGCTGGTGAGGGGGCTGGTGAGTTTGGGTATCGTTGGCGTAGGGCTTGCTGTGGTATCAGGGGCTCGTGGACCGATTGGGGCAGACGTATTGGCTTCTGACGAACTTAAGAGCTGGGGCCCTGGGAACAGGGGCCGGCAGGGGCGCGTGCCTATCCGGAGGTCGGACTTGGGGCCCGCGCGTGACATGCAACGTGCTCTCAATTGGTACGGCTGCACAGGCATCTTCAGCCACCTGCCTGGCGTGCCGCAGCTCTAAACAACCTCCCACACCCCGCCCTCCTGCTTCCACCTCCCACACCGCCAGGTGGCTGACCGCCACTCGTCAGTGTTCCTGGCTGACCGCACGCACAACCTGATCACGCGGCTGCACCAGAACGTCATCCGCATCGGCCTGCGCCGCATCAACCTGGCCTACAGCCGCATCAGCCTGGCGGAGATCGCCTCCAAGCTGCACCTGGCCAGCGCGGAGGACGCGGGTGCGTTGTTCCACATCAAGTACGCTCCTGCGCGCCTCGTACGGGCTGGTACTGATACTCTGGAGCATGTCCGGTTTCGTACCCCATCCCTCCTGCACCCCTCCTTCCTATCCCAAATCCGGGCCGGCGCTTTGTGTTGAGAGCTTCTCCAGCGAGCCCGCTTGGCAACCTCTCTTGCCCCGGGCCGGCCCCCGCACGCAGAGTACATTGTGGCAAAGGCCATCCGCGACGGCGGCATCGACGCGGTGATTGACCACGAGGGCGGCTTCGTCGCGAGCCGCGAGCGCGTGGACGTGTACTCGACGTGCGAGCCGCAGGCCGCCTTCCACGCGCGCATTGCCTTCTGCCTGGACCTGCACAACGAGGCCATCAAGGCCATGCGCTTCGAGCCGGACGCGCACAGGTGGGCGCTTGGGACGTGGGGGCTGTCGGGCGTTGCATCGGGCCTGTGGTACCGTGCAAAACGAGCTTGACGATGAAACACATGACACGCAGGCACAAGACGGAGACCAGCGAGGAGCGCGCCGAGCGCTTGGCCGCAGAGGAGGAGCTGGCGAAGGCTCTGGAGGAGGAGGATAAGGATGACTTCTAGGGGCTGCACACACTTGCAATGGGCTTGTGGGGTTTGGCACCGTTCCGACATCTCCAGTTGAGGCGGAACTTTGGTTTTGGCGAGCGGGAGGCGGTGTTAATGTCGCAGTTTCGAAGGTCAAGCTCAAGGGTGTGTGTGGTGGGGGGGGGGGAGGGTGACGGCTGGGGCTAGCACCCTCCTGTACACCACGAGGTGTACGAATGTACGGGGGCATCCGTCGGGAGGCCCCATGTAACACGCGCTGCATCACTGTATGATATACCATATTGTTACTGATGCGCTACGTTACCATACGTTTGCGAAGAGACTTGCCTTCCCGGAATTTGTTCACAGACTGAAGTCGCAATATCTAACTTGGAACTCAGCACGTAGATAAATGAATTTCTATCAGGAGGACGACCTGTTAGTGCCTGGCTGGTCGGACGATGAGCTCGAGGGCAAGAAGCGCACCAAAGCCCGCTCAGGCTCTGGCGAGCGTCCTCGCGGCGGCAAAAAGCCGCTGAGAAGCCGTCAGCGGGCGATAGTGAGCCTGGAAGCGGAGCTGCAGCAAAAGCAGGCCGCATACCAGCAAGCACTGAGTGAAAAACAGCGCTTGGAGCAGCGCATCAGGGTGCGCTCAGAGGCCAGGGCGAGCCAGGGTTATGCAATGACACACGCTCCATGACACCGCCATTACAAAGCCGCTACCGTTATCGGAGTCCTTGTTGCTTGTGGCATATCCCTTATTACATGATCGCACTTGGGGTCCAGGGCTGTGCGGGTTTGCTTTTTTTTTGGGACGTGGCTGTGGCTGGATGTGGAAGTTGGCTGCATGCATGGAGAGCTATGGTCAGGTCCATGAGATCCTCTGACAGTGTATTACCCCATTCCGAACACTACCTGTAGGTCCTTGAGGTGGTGCTGCCTGTGCGGGAAAACCAGGTGCAGCTGCTCAAGCAGAAGGCTCAGCACCAGTCCACCCCCATGCTCCGCATCACGGCGGCTGCGGAAACGATGTCAGACTCTACACAGTCGTCCCCTGCCGAGGAGCTCATCGCGCCGCAGGTCGTGACGCCCGACCCCGAACTCGCCGCCAGCAACACGCAGCGCCGGTCTCCATCGCCCCTTGAGGACTTCTATCTTACGGCAAACGCGCCGCGATCCGTTCAAGGGGGCCCGTGCGGCACGCCCGCGCACATCCTCCGCCAGTTCATAAGCGTCTGGAGCCACTGGGTGCGCGAGGCCGGTCTCATCCTGCATTCGCACGATGCCCGGCCGAACGACCCGGGCCCGACGCTCAAGCTGGCCGCGCTGCGTGAGGGCCTGATGCCCAAGCTGCGGGCCATGCGGCTGGACTACCCGTGCCTTATCATGGACCTGGTGGGCCTGAACATGGAGACGGGCGAGCGGGAAGAGCCGCCATCGGACAACTTCTGGGTGAGCAGCTATCTCGGATGCAGGGCCCAGGCGTGAAGTGGGAAGCTTGAGGTTGCAGGGGTGCGTCGCCATGATTGCTTCAAGCAAGTTCACTGCCCAAGATGGGATTACCATGTGGTATGGAGGCACGGTTTCCGACTCCGCACGGTTCATACCCATCTTTCTGTCCACTCGGGCCCTCAGGTGTCGGTGGTGCAGGCCCTGCGGTTCACCCCTGAACAAGTCGCGGGCTGCCGTGCGGCCCTGGAGCTCTACCGGGAGCGCATTACGGCGGTGACGACCGAGCGGCGTGCGCTCAAGCAGCAACTGTCGTTGTGCATGGCCTACGGCAGGCCGCAGCAGGGGCGCGCTGGGGGCGCGGGCGCGACGGCAGCGGCCGCGCATAGTTGCGGCGCGCAGATGTTGGAGCTGCTGGACGTGGCAGCACAGCTGCGGCGCAACGTGGTGGTGGAGGGACAGGCTGTGGAGGTTGCAAAGGTGAGTTGGATTTCGGAGAGTGACACGCGAGCAATCACCACCCTAATGGGCCTTGATACTATTGATACTCCATGACATTATCTTGCACGACCTGGCGCTGTCCTTGACAAACCCAGATCGTACCAGTCTTGGAACTTGCTAGCGCTGCGAGGGCACGTGCAGCACCTTGCCCAGCGCGGCCGCGCTGGAGTGTATCTGTCCCTAGAGCCCCGCGCGCAACCTCTACCACCTCCTTACACAAACGCCTCCCAACCGCAGGATTTCATGGGCAGCTGCCTCTTCAGCCTCGTGCAGTCCGTGCGGGCGTCCGTGCTGTGCCACCCGTTCTTTCCCGACGCCATCAGCCTGCTGGCGACTGTGGACCAGATGGCGTCGAGCGGGGCGGGCGACACCGCCGTGACGCTCGCACGCTAAGTGGAGGTTTGGTACTGCTGGGCATCGCAGACGCCGGTTCACGTGGCGGGGGCACCCATTTGATGTGTGTGTTGAAAAGGAACAACGCATTTGATGTGTGTGTGGTGGGGGGGGGGTGTTACATCTCCGGGCCGACGCTGTGTGTGTGCGCGCGGTCCTGCCCAAGAGCAGGAACAAGTTCATTCCCAAAGGTGCAATCACGAGTTGCTGGCAGGGACGACGAGCGCTGTGCATATAGCTAATTATTTAAGGTTGAGGAGGTTCCCGGTGCAGGGCGTGGACTCCTTGTTGCGGGGGTCTTGAGTGTGCGAACGGCCGGCATTTTGTCGTCTTGTGGTGCAAGGTGCAAACTCAATGTGCATGTGTGCGTTGCGCACGCATGTCTGATGCAAATACCCATGTTGGCAGCGACGCCCTACGATGTGTGTTTGGTGACGCGGTTGGTAACGTAACCACCTGGTGACTGCTCTGAAGCGCATTTGGCATGGTGGGCTGAGAGCAGTTACGGTCAGTGCTTTGCCTTCAGTTCTTGACTGGTGGGTCAATCACAGGCTTGCTCCTCCCATGCCCGTAAGACTTGAAAGGCCCGTAAGACTTGAAAGGAACCCATTCATTCCCTAACTACGTGCTTGCGTGGTGCGTGAGGCCTCGCCGCCGTGCATGATGTTTCCTTGGGGAGGCCGCCTGCTGTCTGGGGCCTACGGCCTGGAGGCTGTGGTCGCCTGGTTAGCTTGTCGATGTATTGCCGAGCCGGCCCAAAGCCGCCTAAAGTTTTTCATCGAAGTCGACCATGTACCTGTTGTACAGCAAACTTTGTCGACGCTCGCTGATACCTTGCAGGGTTCTGCGTCCGCCCTTGTACACTGAAGGATTCTAGATTTGCTGTGCGTGATCCTCTTGTCTGCAAAATATTCTCCGGCACTGTGCCGACTGCCTTTATCATGGGGCAGTCTTTGTACGTGCGCCATTTCGCGCCACCTCATTGGGTACAACTGTGTAATTCCACGATGCAGCACAGTGCCAGCGGTGGCACCATCCCGGTCCTCGTCTGTTGTAGCGCTTGTAGCGTTGTAGAGACAGTCTCATTACTTCATTACGACCCGAACCCACGACAACATCGTCACTCGGCCAGAGAAGTGCTAGTGAATGAGGCTCCTGGTCCTTTGCCAGCACCATACATATGCACAGGCGCCACCTTGCGCTCATTACAGGTTGCCGGCTGACAATCGTGTGGCATCAATGCATGCGTCGCAAGTAAGACGCATCACCGTACCGTAATTGAGGCTAACCCGCATGTTACGCAATTTGCACGTAGCGCAGATACAGGCTCAGGTGCTGGGCCAGGTAAGAGCCCTGCACCGCCACGTGTGCCATACACCCAGGTGGAATTCCGGCAGACGTACAAGCACCCCATGGGCAACTCGTTCTCCATGGATCGCCCTGTACTGCATCGCATTGTAGTGCTTACAGCGGACTGTCGTCCGCAGGCTGCGCCGGACTGGTGCGTGCACCAAGGCATCCTGCACCCTTTCCTGGCCACGTAGGGCACTTAAGGATAGCGCAGCAAGTTTACGTATTGCAAGCTCTATGCACGGAGGGTTTGGCAGATGTGGAGCCGTATCACGGGATCGAGACTGGATCGAGACAGTTGCTGGGATCCAGTACGCAACCAACACGTCAAATTACAGCTAAGGGTGCAAGTTTTATATTCAGACTGCAGGTGCCATCTTAGGTGCCGACACAGAAAGTTTGGCGTGGCAAGTCGGAGGCCGCCCCGAAGGAGCGCTGAGCCGATGAGCGGCATCGCAGCGGGCACTCGTATGTAAATGGATACCTTAGCAGGTATGGACAAATGCTGCAGGCTACAACGGAGATAATGCGGTTGCCATTTTCGAAATGCCATTCGCAAGGACGACCATCTGCTGCCCCTGTGCCTGCATCTCCCCACCTCAGCCTCCACACTGCGGAAGTTCTTCGACAAGGTCACACGTGATGCCGGCACCCGATGGGAGCCCAAGAAAGACAGTGCCAGGTTCCTCCAGGCGCTGCTCGCATATGACGACCCTCCGGACCTTCTGTACCGCCTCAGTGACCCCAAGGTAAAGGGAAGCCCCAGCCGCAACCCCAATGCTGATATTATGATGCCTGTGGAATCGATTTCTTGGCCTCGCGAGGCCTCGTTCATACCAGACCTGCGTGTCCACTGCCAGCCCCTGCTGGGTATTGTTCCTTAGCCCTTACCCGACCCCGTTTGATTCCTCGTCAACTCATTCACAGGAGCGCGGTATGGCACTGCTCAAGCAAGCCCTCATGCAGAGCGCCGGCCCCCAGTGGGTGGCGCAGTACGTGGTGCCCCTGCTGCGGCTGCTCGGGGGCGAGGCGCTGAGCGGGAGCATGTGCAGGCGAGCTCGGGGGCGCGGATCCGCAGAAGGAGCGGATTTATGAACTCCAACAAGGGACAGGTCGACCGCATCCGTGAATGATATTCTATTCTCGCCAAAGTAGCCGTAAAATAGCCGTGGTGTGCGGCGGGGTGCGTTGACAGCCTCGCGCGTCCCCTGCGACTCCTGGTGCGCCCAGCGCTCCCAACCAGGGCCTAAACTACGGTACCGGCCAGTGCAACATGCTTACATGCCAATCCCCCGCCTCCGGCATATAGCTGGCAGAAAACCGTGAAGACTGTTGCCAGCTTCACGGCTGCGCCCCGCATCCCCCATCCGGCCCCGCATCCCCCATCCGGCCCCGCATCCAGGGCTCCGCTGCTGGCGGTGCTGGAGGCGCTGTTCCGGGTGCCGGGGCTGCTGCAGTGCCTCGATGGGGCCATCACGGCGGGCAAGGTGGCGGATGCGTCGCCCGTCGGCTGGTTCCTGCTGACGCTCGCATCGCAGGTAGGGCACCCAACGGCGCCCTGACGCACGCGCCTCGCAGTGCTGCACATGTACCCTTGGTTCCCTACCCAGGAGCGGGATGGGGGCGCACTGTAATGAGGGCACACCCTCGGCTCGTTGCAAGTCTTCCTCATCGGGTCGGCTAGCCCGCGATGTTGTTTTGGTTTGAGCCTGCCACGGAGAGTGTGGGATGGAGCTGAGTAGTCATGGCTACATCAATCTTTCGGTGTTCGGCTTGACCGCCGTGCCCCCGCCCATGCGCACGGCCGCAGCTCGAGGAGGTTCGGCAGAGCCCCGAGGTGAAGCAACTGGCTGACACCCTGTTGGCGCGGGGCGGCGACGCGGAGAAGGTGGCTCGCCGCCTCAAGGTGGTGCTGGCGGGCACGGCGGCGACGGGCGGGCCCGACTGGATGCATCCCGCTGCGGTGGACAGGGAGGGCCTTGCCCTGGAGGACCTGATTGCAGGTCCCGGAGGGCGGCACGACAACGACCACGTTGACTACAGGTGAGGGGCGGCAAGCGGGCACAAGTGATACGTACCGACAGCAGGAGCAGCGATTGGGAAGGACTGGGGAGCCCGAGTGCCGCATGCACTCCGCCCTGTCCAATCAGTTTCCGCAGTCACAAAGACGTGATCATCTTCAGTGTCGTGATGAGTTTACAGGCATCTCTGCCATGTTATCTGCAGGTCTATCAAGATACAACCAACGTCGGACGAGGTGCGTCGGCTTTCTCGTCTTGTCGTACGGGAGGGTTGTCCCGAGCTGCACTTGGGTGGAGCGCCCGTACCTGCCTCGAGGGCATTGCCCATCCCCAGGCCCTCCCCTTGACCTGGGATGAGCTCCTCACCTTTCCGCCCGCGTGGCCGCATGCAGGCGACCTGCCCCCGGATGCCCTACCTCCCGCGGAGCTGCGAGGGCGAGCCGGAGGAGGGTGAGATCCAGGTCTCCGACCCGCACGCCCCGCCTGACCCCGAGGCCGCGCTCCTGGACCGTCACTTCCGCCTGCTGCGCGAGGACTTGGTGCAGCCGCTGCGGCAGGCGCTGGCGGTGCTGGGCTTCGCACCAACCAGCCCCGCCACTGCTGGCGCCGCCTCGGGCGGACAGGCGCAGCAGGAGCAGCATCGGCAGCAAAGGCGCCAGACGCAGCAGGTGATGGCGGCCGCAGCCGCTGCACAGCAGGTTGTCTTTCCACTCGTGGAGGTGATCGGCACGGCGCTCAGGCCGCGGCCTTGCGTGCTGGTGGCCGTGGCTTTGCCGCCGAGCCACCGCGCGGTGCGCATGCCGGAATCCAAGGAGCGGGAGGAATTCTGGAGCGAGCACGGCAAGGGCACGCTGCCGATCGACTCCTTGGTGTGCATCGCGCGCCGGGTGGCGCCAGGCCAGCCGCCCGCCCCGCTGCTGTTTGGGACGGTCGTGCGCCGCATACCTAAGGAGATGGCCCGGGAGGCGGCGCGGCCGGTCGTAGGGCTGGCCTTCGAGCGGGGCCAGGCGGGGGCGGAGCGGCTGCTGGCGGAGCTGGGGCGCGGGCCGGTGCTGAGCGGCAAGGGGCTGGTGCTGGTGCAGGTGAGAGCCTTCAGCCTCACTTTCCTCAACCTTGTGCCTTGTGCGGTCCCTGCTCACCGTCCCAGTTTCAAGTCTTCATGGACGTGCGCTGCTGTCCCCAGCGGCCCTAGGCTTTGGCTTGTTTAGGCCTGTCTAGGTAGGACTGCCGTTAGGGGACAGCTTAAGTAATCCCTATGGCCTCCTGAGTACCTGTTCCATTCGGCCGCCCCGGCGCCCCCTTCCTGGATCGACTCTCCATCGCCCCTGCGCCCCCGTGCACTGCCTGCAGGCGTGTTCCGGTTTCTTCGCAGTTCGGCCGGTGCTGTCTTGCCTGCAGTCCATGTCGGGTGTGCCCCTGGCGGAGGAGCTGGTGCACGTGCTGCCGCCCAAGCCCCTGACACACATCAAGCGGGGAGCGCTGGGGGCCGTGAGTTGCTTGGGCATATAGCTTTTGTGTCAGCGGTTATGCGCTCTGGCTATGGCCGTACGCGAGGTCTGCATTACTTCAGACCAGCCTAGGCAGCACGCTCAGGCTCGCCGTCTTACCCCCACGGTTGATCCGAGCGTGCCT
This sequence comes from Gonium pectorale, assembly GCA_001584585.1. Lineage (NCBI taxonomy): Eukaryota > Viridiplantae > Chlorophyta > Chlorophyceae > Chlamydomonadales > Volvocaceae > Gonium > Gonium pectorale. The sequence goes on along the minus strand of LSYV01000011.1, from coordinate 1,981,353 downwards.
GCCGATGTGGAGTTCCCTTCCGTACACCGTCTCGCCCATGCCCTACCTATATGTTTCGATCTCGACCCCAGGAGCTGGCCCATCTGTCGACACAGGGCGTCACGCTGGACCCCAGCCAGCGGGCGGCGCTGCAGGCCTGCCTCTCGCAGCGCGTGGCGCTGGTGCAGGGCCCGCCCGGCACGGGCAAGACGTTCGTAGGCGTGCTGCTGTGCGACGCGCTGCTGCGCCACAGCTCCGAGACCATCCTGGTGGTCTGCTACACCAACCACGCGCTGGACCAGTTCCTGGAGGCGCTGCTGGACAAGGGAATTACCGACGTCGTGCGCATTGGGGGGCGGAGCAAGTCAGAGGTGAGCTGGACAGGGTGGACGCGGTGTTTCTGTACGGCAAAGTGCTGTTCCGTAGCAGGCGTATCCCAGCTTTGCTGTCTATGGCGACAAATGAACTTAGTAACATGGCTTGGGGCCGTTGCAGTCGTTGTTTTTTTGGTCCGGTAATCTACTCCTGATCTGTTTACATGTTTATTTTCCTGGTACGGCATGCAGAAGCTGGCGCCTTACAATCTCCGTGCGTTGACGGGCACCTGCAACGGGAAGCGCCGCAAGCTGCCGCAGGCGGCTGTCCGCCGAATCTACGCCCTAAGGGACGTGTCGAGGGGGCTTTGGGGCAAGGTACGCCGCCGCTGTGCTCATGAGCCGGTCCCCAGCCCCGCGGCAACTGGGCGCTCCGCACCAGTCCTGAAGCCGGCCCTGCACGCTCTCTCGCCGGTGCGCAGGCCGTCGGGCTCAAGCAGCTCCTCACCTACACTGTGGGCGGCCGGGCATGCGAACTCGATCCGGACTGCCCAAGGCAGCAGGAGGAGGAGCAGCAAGAGCAGCAGCCGGCAAGCAGCGAGCTGCCGCCGCCACCGCAGCCGCCGTACGCCCTGGACCTCTGGCAGGAGCTGGGACCATTCCTCCAGGAGGAGTACCCGGACACGTACGATGACATGTACGACCCGTACAGCCGTACCATACAATGGCGGGAATGGCTGTCGGGCAGGCCGGCACCGGGGGAGAACGCGTCGGTGACAATGCTGGAGGAGATGGAGAAAGGCGGGGAGAGCGGATCGACCCAGAGCGCCCACGGTTGCAGCTGGCAAACGGCCAAACCTTCCAAGGCGCCAGGAGTGGTCAGCTATGGCAGGGCCGAAGCGATTCTCTTTGAGCGCGTGGCCCGTGGGGAGCCCCAACAATACGCGAGCTGCACTCCGGCGGCGCAGCAAGCCGTCGATTCAGATGGTGCCAGCGGCAGTGACGGCGGGAGCGGACGCGCCGAGGGCGACGCTGCCGGCCACATGACAAGAGAAGCAGGCGCAGTGGACATGTGGAAGCTCGGCCTCAGCCAGCGACTTGACCTTGCATCCAAGTGGCTCCGGGAGCTCCGGGCAAGGTAAGCACTGCCTTGGTTAGCTGCGCCTCGCTGTCCCTGGCACAGGAGCCTCACCTGTCACCCCCCACGCGCTGCTGTGCCCTGGTGCTGCTGGTCCGTACTTACGGTAGCTGGCAGTCAAGCCCACACTTGAACGGACCAGCTGCGATTTTAGATTGCCGGTGTCACTTCCTACTCCCTAAATGTGGCCATCCCGTCTCTTTCTCCTCATCCCCGTCCGCAGGTGGGGCGAGGAGCTCGCGCACACGCTGGTCCGGGCCCGGGAGGTATCGGCCGAGCTTCGGGCGCTGCAAGACGACGACGCAAGCCGCTCCGTGCTGTCGGGCGCGCGGGTGATTGGCATGACCACCACGGGTGCCGCAATGCACAAGGACCTGCTCCGCGACGCGGACGTGGAGCCGGGCGTGGTGCTGGTGGAGGAGGCGGGCGAGCTGCTGGAGGCGCATGTGCTGACCAGCCTGGGGCCGCGGACCAAGCAGCTCATCATGGTGGGCCGGAGGAAGGAGGCGGGTTCAGGCTTGCGGTGCTGGGGCGCGGCCTGGCACTCGCCACTTTAGGAACCTACCCAGTTTTGATGGCCGATGGCCATACCCACATCAGGAGAACTTGGCTGCCCGCCCGCCCTCGATCCCGCCCCACCCCGCCCCCTCAGATTGGCGACCACAAGCAGCTGCGCCCCAAGGTGGAGTGCTGGCCCCTGTCGGTGCAGTCGGGCCACGGCCACGACCTAAACGTGTCGCTCTTTGAGCGGCTGGTGCTGTCGGGCTTTCCGCACACAACCCTGGCCAAGCAGCACCGCATGCACCTGGACATATCGGCACTGGTGCGGCCCACGTACCCCGCGCTGGAGGACGCGGAGAGGGTGCACCGCCACCCGCCGGTGCTGGGCCTGCCGCCCGGGAGGCGAGTGGTGTTTGTGGACCACCGGGAGCCGGAGCTGGGGGAGAAGGACAGGTGCACCTGGAGTGGAACGATGGCAGGTCCGCTCTCGAAGGTAAGCAATGTGTTGCCGAGATTGCGTACGGTACAGCAAACGGCTTCCCTCTTGGGCTCACGGCACATGCTTATGATGCTCTGGATCCCCTCCCATTGCATAATCCGAAACTGACCCGTAGGTCACTATGTCCGTCCGCCACCTGTGCCCCGCCCCGCCCACCCCGCCCCGCAGGTAAACGAGTACGAGGTGTCCATGGTCTGCGCCACGGTGCGCTACCTGCTGCTGCAGGGCTACCGGCCCGAGCAGCTGGTGGTGCTCACGCCGTACCTGGGGCAGCTGCTGGAGATGCAGCTCGCAATCTCGCAGCACGTGCAGGTGGGGACTGGGGAAGTTTAGTAGCTCCGCTGTTGTAAAGAAGGGCTGGGGGCACCGTGTTATACTATGCTAATTCTGACCGCAATACCGTGCCGTACAGGTGCTGTTGGACGAGCTGGACTTGCGGGACCTGCGGGCCGCCAGAAACACCCAGGCGCTGCTGGCAGACGACGGGAGCAGGGATCGCCCTGGAGTCCGCATCGCGACCATCGACAATTACCAGGTACGCCTTGGCTCTGTAGCCCTCAGCCATAGCCCATCGGCAAGCGCTTCCAAAGTACTAGTTCTCCAGTCTTCCTGTGACCGATACCGATATCGGCGCACCGAGAGCGATACCGGCGCAGCCAGACTTCGGAGAAGGGGACGCCGTATGCGCACCGAGCCCGGCCCATGCAGTCATGCTTCGAGGCTTGCTCGCAGCCTGACCTGCGATGTACGCGTGTACCTCCCGGTATCAACAGAAATGCCGGCCCTCCCTGCATGTTTGGTCGCAGGGCGAGGAGGCTGACGTGGTGATCGCCTCGCTGGTCCGCAGCAACGACTCGGGCAGCGTGGGCTTCCTGCGCGAGCCGGAGCGCATCAACGTGCTGCTGTCCCGCGCCCGACACGGCATGATCCTCATCGGCAACGCCGCCACGTTGCGCAACGCCAAGAGCCCCGAGGCCCGCCGCCACTGGGGCCGCGTGCTGGGAGCCCTCGACGCCGCAGGCGCGGTGACGCGCGGCCTGCCCGTCGCCTGCCAGAGCCACGGCACCGTGGGCCTGGTGGACACCCCAGAGGCGTTCGTGCAGCTGACGCCCGACGGCGGCTGCCAGCGGCCCTGCCATGCGGTGCTGCCATGCGGCCACCCCTGCATGCGGAGGTGCCACCCCTGCGACCCCGGCCACGAGTACTCGGGTTGCGCGGAGGAGGTTCTCGGCCGCTGCAGCCGCGGTCACGTCATTGCCCGCCAGTAGGTGTGAGGTCTGCGGTCGTCTGTGTGGGCGCTCAACATGGGAGTGCTGGCATCTGCGGGGCGCGGACTCAATAATGACAGC
>LSYV01000011.1:1926748-1969697 GCA_001584585.1 Gonium pectorale | reverse complement strand
GCTGAGGGTCCGAAGAAGCTGCTGCTTCGTTGGATTGGTCCATACCCTGTCGTACGCATGGTCAGTAAGGCTGCGGTTGAACTCCGGTTGCCTTTGGATATGCAAATCCACCATAAGTTCTATGTGTCGCTTGTGCGACAATACTGAAGTGCAGATGCTGCTGCTCCGGTTGTGACGGAACCGGGTCCGGTGGAATGGATGCATAACCAAGCCCTGTACAGCGTTGAGCGTGTACGGGACTACCGTGTACGGCGTGTGGGTCGGCCTGGCGGACGCAAGCGCAAACAACTTTACTCCTCGGGGATGCGGGCTGGGCGACCCGCGAATGGTAACCGCTAGCCGCCGATGGACTGGCCCCTTCGTCGACCGCTTGCCGGACCCTCTACTTATAGTCAGGTAACTATTCTGGTAACACCGCGGGGGGGGGGCGTCTGCTCGTATACCTCGCCCGCCATGCCCTGTACTCGGCGCCCTGCTGGAAACATCACACCCTCGGGTGTGTATGTCCGTAGAGGCTGCCTTCCCCGTTTCTGGTTATCGTTTTTTACTCCTGACATGGCTGATGAGTTGAACCGTGTTCGCCTGCGTGCAAGCGGGGACGCTGCAGCCTGAGGGGGGATAGTTGTTGTATCATGCATGCCTCCCTGTTTCGGCTTCTACACAATTTTCATGGAATGCAGCGTGCTTGTGGTGACGAGACGCTGGGGGGCGGCTCGGCACGGGGCTATGTCGCACAGGGGAGACTCCCCTGATGTCGCATGTGTGCGCATAGTCGTGGCTTTGTGCCGCTGGTAGTGGCGTGTTGACGCACTACACCAGCGGTTGTTAAACTGAGTCGGATTGCCGATCAACATGTCTTACTCGTAGCTGGGACCGTGTTCCCAATGGTAACTCTACGAAACCGGTAGCGGAGTTGAACTCTGTGTTATACCTACCATCGCCGGAGCTATATAAGCTCACAACCCTACCAACCGGTAGTTCTCACTACCACCTTTAACGGACTTGGATCTGGGTGACATTTGGGAACGTGTAACACTACACGCACCATTCACGTGCAGCAACCGCCACCACGCGTCTCGCCTGTCCGCGTACGAGCCCAAATCTTCCGAGATAGGTATAGTTAAGTGAGCAAAGTACGATGTCTTAGCGTTGGTCGCTAGCCCCTCGGGTGCCTTCACTCCAGCGTCAGCCAGAAACCGCAGTACACCAGCCGACCAAAAGTCGGCCGCACCCTGCTTCATCGCCATCTTCAGGTCTGCCACGACAGCTCGATGGCACAGCGTACCCGGGCGTTCAGTGAGGCCGTTTCAGAAGCGCAAGACCAATTTAGCCCAATGGTACTGCAGCGGTCGTTGCGCTAACTCCCGGTACAGTAGCGCATTGGTGGGGCATCGTGCCCCGACAATGGCCCGCATGTAGGCCCTCTGCTCCTCAACCATTGAGTTTGTCATAGCACTCACGAATGGCACGAGGACTTTGATAGCCTCGCTTCCTCCCTCCGCTCATACGTTGCATCGTGTATCTGGGGAGAGGCTTTGGACGTGCGGTTTGCGATTTTTGCACTTGGGCTCTGGTCTGTTGTCCGGGTGCCACCCGCACTTACCGCGGCTAGCTCACAAACGGATTGGGCAGGGCCGGCGACGGCGGCGCAAATCATTCCGCGTCCGCAGCGCTCTCGTCGTTACCTCTGCAGCCTGCGCCCCGGTGGCTGCTGTAGCCCTCACCCCCCCTCACACCGCACGTGGGTGGCGTTTGGCTGGGGCGCCTACATCCGCCATCCACCTGGCGCATCGGCTCCGAACAAATAAGTAACACCGCCAGGGGCCGCTGCGAGCTCCATGGCTGTGCAACCAGACGGGATGGAGGCGGGGCAGCGAGGCCGGCGCGGCGGCGGTGGTTGGTTGGTTGCCCATCCCCTGCCTCACTGCCTGCTGCCCCCCCTGGGCCATGGCAGTCTGAGCTGCAACCACGCACGACAGCGGCAAGGCTAAGTCGAACACAGCACCCGCCGGGTCTTCCGTCTCCACATCTCACCAGGTAACCTAGCTGCTGGCCCGAACCGGGAGGCAAGTGCCGGGAGGGCCCGCCTGCTCGTCTCCGTCGCCCGCCGTATCTTGTACCCGGCGCCCTACTGGCAACGTATCGCCTTCGTGTGTGTATTACCGTAGAGGTAGCTTTCCCTTTCCCTGTATCTGTCTTACTGTCTTCGCTTCCATATCTGTCCTGGCGGCCCGCATCTTGCCAGGCGAAGCGATGCGCCGCCGGCCAGCCCGGCCTCGACCCTGCGACCAGGTTTCCAGGCGGGGACCTCTGGCCGCGGGCTACTGCATTGGGGCATGAGATGCCGGGGCCGTACCAACCCTGTTCGACCCGCATCACCCATGGTGGCCCTCTGCTAGGGCGCGGCGCTCTGTTGGGGCGGGGCCATTGGCATGCAGGTACGACACTCGCGCCACTGGTTACGTCCGTGCTCCCCGATAAAGATCCCGCTTTTTGGATCGCCCACTCAATAGTTCTAGACGGTTTTCTGGATTGCGAGGATCACGCGTGCAGCGTTTGGACACGGGTTCTTCCTTTTCATGCAGGGCCCGTGCAGCTGCACTCTTGTGCGTTGACGATGGGTCCGAGCTGTGGTCCCTCTTGGGCGCCGATGCGCGGGGCAACTGGACTTTGGACCTCCGGTAAAGCTTTGGGAGGCAGGCGGCGATGGGCAGCATCGGCATCTGTGGGATGCAAGTGCTGTGTTATGCAGCTGCTGGGACGCCGGCACCGCGCCATCGTACCTGGCCACACAAAGTTCCGTCTACCGCCTGAGCAGTGACAACCTCATCACGCTGGTGGCCGGCGACCCTGATGAGGACGCCGACCACGCAGAAGGGCCCGGGTACTTGGCGCGCTTTCACGCTGTGACGTTAATCGCTGCTGATGGCGCCGGCACGCTCTTCGTCTTGGATTGTGGGCGCATCCAGCGCGTGCAGCTCCCCCCAAAACACCTGGCTGGCGATGCCAGGGGCTGCGGAGCCAAAAGATAGGCTACGTTATGAGGCAGCAAACCTGTGGATTGGGTTGGGTGGGGCCGATAACGGTTTCCGCGTACGGTTCCGAGAAACGGGGCTTTGATTGATGCGTCTTGCCCGTTCCGCGCATTGAATATGTGCATATAGGACCGAAAGCATGGGGCGCGAAACCACTTGCTTTGTGGCGATGCTGCTGTATACCGGCTGCAGTTACATCTGATGAAGCATACTTCACCTGTATCCAGGGAACGGAACACACGACATTGAGGATTACAGCACATGCGTGAAGTGGGGAAGGGTGGGGAACACGGGCACGGATGTGAGCATTGCCTGGAGCACCAGGTGCGCAGGATCTGATGCTGCACGGTCGAAGGCTCGGGGCAATGTGCACATATCTTGGCGGGCCGAGTGATTTTAATTGCAACTGCTATACGCATCCTTAAACACTATCGGTTATTCTCGGATCATCAAACTCAGCACTGCCAACGCCGCCTGGACAGATGAGGATCCGTGGGTCTGTCCAACCAATCAAAAACATAGATCGACAGCTACTAGGACGATCTACAGCGCTACAACCTGTATGCCCTGGAATGAAACCTCTTCCGCCAGTGCCTGCACGCCTCCATAACCAATGGACAACGGCAGAAATAGCTAGCATTTCAAGTTAGGGGCTGGCTGCCCATTGCTTATACCTCACAGGATTAAGTAATGCAATGAGACGCATGCAAAGAAGTACCGAGCCTGCCTGACCTGCTACCATCTGGTGCCCGTACTGACCGCTACAACTGCCGCTGCAACTTTCGTTGCAATTCCAACGTTTATTGCAAGAACAACCTGCCCGCCGCTCCACGCCTCGCCCGCGCATTCGTACCAACAAAACTGCGTAACCACGCCTGAGTTACAGTGCAGGGCGCTTGCATCCCGCTTGCGGGGAGCTCACGGTGATCGAATGCATACGCGTTGTGAGGTGCGACTACCAATGTACCGTCGCCGGCAGCCAATCAAATTTCCTTGTACCCCTCAATGTACGGCGCCACGGGGCAGCCGTACCGCCCGCACGCCGCGCAGCGCCACACCGGCCGCTGCTTCCGCCTCGCCAGCTCCCGCTCCTCCTTCATCCGCTGCGCGATCATGGCCTGCCACTGCCGTACCATCTCCCGCAGGATGTTAGCGTCCGTGACGCCCGGCACGGAAAGATACGGCAACAGCGACGAGGCCAGATTCGGATCCGAGGCCAGGGACTGCACCGCGTCCAGGGAGGACAGGTCGTGTCCCCGCGCCTCCAGCGCATCCTGCATGGCCCGCAGGAAGGCCGGGTCCAGGCCGCCGAAGGCGCCTCCGCCGTCTTTCGGGTCGGCCGCCGGCGGCGGCGCCGCAAGCTCCTCCCGCACCTCTTCTATCACCACCCGCGGTGGAGGCGCCGCCGTCGCGGACCGCATGTCCGGCGGCGGCGGGGCGCGCGCCGTCGCGTGAGCGAACTTGAGCTGTGGCGGCAGCGTCGTCCACCCCGCCGCCGGTCCTTCCGACGGCGGCGACGGGCCCTGCGCCGCTGGCGGTGGCGCCGGCGGGTTCTTGTCCTGCAGGAGCTGGTCCAGTGCCGCCCGCAGGTCCGAGAGGAGCACGTGCGAGGAGCCGTCGCCGGAGCCGGCGGAAGCGGTCGCTGCGGGTGGCGATGCCGCCGCCGCTGCGGGACTGAAGTTGCGCGTAGAGAAGGCGGTGAAGGCGCGCTTGACCCAAGTGCCCACGTCGCGGCCGTTGGACCAGTTGGGCGCAGCCACCAGCTGTGCGGGCGGGCGTCCGGGGGGGGCGCGGCGGCGGAGGAAGGCCGCTGTGGGTTGGTGCTCCCGCCAGGCGCTCATGGTGTGGATTATGTGCCAATACACCCGGGGTGGCAATGCCGCAGGCGAAGAAGGTAGCGCTCGAAAGCCAAGGGCGGGGATTTGCGCTGGCGTGGAACCCGCCGCTTGATGTGCTCAACATGCATGGTAGGATCGACCCTAAAGGAGTGCCCAACTCAACGCCGCACCCGTCCACCCCAGTCCAGGCACCCGTCCCACCTCTGCTGCCAGCCCCTCCAGGCCCGCCTCGGCCTCCGCCACCAGCTCCAGCCCGTACTCCTTGCGGAGCTGCAGCCGCAGCAGCGCCGCCGCGTCGGCCGCCGAGAAGTCCGGGAAGTGGAGGCGCTGACTGAAGCGGCTCTTGAGGCCCGGGTTGACCGACATGAGATCCTCGATCTGACAACATGGGGCGACGGACAACACACGCGCGGGCGTGTTTGAAAAGAAAGCACGGTGCCAGCGACATACCCACATGGGGTAATCAGGTGCAAGCCAGCCGGCGCCAGGGCTACTTTGAAGGACATAGCGGCGCTCTCGAGCGAGGCTGCGACAACAGAAATGACGGTACTGCGTGCGCACCTGGTGCTCGTAGCCGGCGAGGATGACGACCATCTTGCCCATGAAAGCAGGCTCGGTCAGCAGTTGTACGATCTCGTCCAGCGCCTGTACGAAGGGCAAAGGAGCACCCGGAAGGTAGGGTATGATGCCGAGCTGCAAAGGGCGCAACAGCGCAACGTGCCCGGCTGCCGCTCACCTCTTGCATAAAGGGTCCGCCGACTTTCGGGTTGAGCCTGCGGGGCGAGCGAATGGGGCCGACAACACGCAGATGGGGGCGGCTACTGAGCAAAAGGGCACCAGAAAAACAAGCACCCACAGTGCTGAATTCCCAACATGGGACCCATGGGCCGGGAAGGATCGAGACAGCGTTTCACCGTTCTACCGTGCAGGCTGCAGCGCAGCCCTAACCACGCAGCCCCCTGCGCGGCTCCTAATGCAGCTTCTGCCTCCATTCCTGGCCCGCCCACCTGTAGGCCTCGTCGATGAACAGCACTCCGCCAACTGCCTTCTTGAAGAGCTCCCGCGTCTTGCCGCTCGCCTGGTTGACGTAGCCCGTCACGAAGTCAGATGCGGAGCAGGACACCATCTCGGAGCCCGCCAGCAGCCCCAGCGACTCGAACAGCTGCCCCACGCGGCGCGCAACGGTGGTCTTGCCCGTGCCTGGCAGGGGCAGGGGCGGATACGGGTATTGCTGGGGAGCTCCGCGGTGAGGCGGGGCGACGGGGAGGCAAGCGGAAAACTAGCGGCTTAGTACATTTATCAATTTAGGGCACATATCCCGACATGTACTCCAGCGTTTCGCGTCTGGGTGCGTCGCAGACGACATCCAGCAAGCCAGCGGATCACATACAGCCACTAGTGCGAATCCGTCCGGTTACCGCTTGGCCGTGTCAACGCCCTAGACCCTGGCCCCACCTGGCGCGCCCACGAAGCGAAAGTTGAGCTCAAAGCTCTGCAGCGGGTCGCGGCCCACCGCCTGGCAGGCGCGGATGGTGGCCTGCCACTCGCGCAGCCAGGACGGACCTGCGCGGTGGGCCCGGCAGGAGGCAGGGGCGGGGCGTCATGACCTTGCGAGACTCGAAAGCCTATTCATCGTTGCAACACAATGCCAAAGGCGAGACGAATCACGTGGGCACGACTAGGATACGGGGTTAGCTACGGTGTATGCTTCTGGGCTGGCTTCTGAACAGCAAGCACACCGGACTTGCAAGTACAGTTTAGGGATACAGCGTGACACACCCAAACAACGTGCTTCAAAACTCCATCCCGTGAGCCATTGAGCACCCACTTGCAGCCGATGAGGTCGTCAAAGATGCCCGCGGGGTCGCCTCCCGGCCGCGGCGGCAGAAAGTCCTCCGCCCGCGGCACCTCCCGGGCTCGCCGCGCAGCCGGCACTTCTCGCAACCGCGCCTCCATGCGCATAGCGGCTGCCGACAGCAGGTTGTTCACGGCGCCCGCGTTGCCAAAGTTGGGCTTGCGGCGCTCCGCCTCCAGAGCCTCCACCGCCGCCAGCAGCGCGGCCTCCTCCAACTCCCAGCCCCTGTATGTGGAAGCAGGGCCGGGACAGCGAGCGAGGGAAAGAATGTGCAATCTGCCTGCTTTCCGGCCATCCGTGTTGGCCACTCCATACACAGCTGTGCCTATGATGCACGGTGTAAACTGCTATTGCTGTGAAATCGCTTCGTCCGCATGGCCTGCTCGCAGGACTACCGAGGGATACGAGTCCCCGCCTGCGCAGCTCGCATCCCGCCCCGTCCACTTCGTGCTACCCGCCCTCGCACCTCTTCCGCGCCGCCTCCCGCGTGATAGCCAGCAGGTCTTCGGGTCCGTAGTCCTCGAAGCGCCACGCCTGCTTGAGCTGGAAGCGCCGCGCCAGCCCCGGGTTGGCCTTGCGCATCATGGCCTCCATCTGCTCCTCGTAGCCCAGCAGCAGCACGCAGCGGTCGTCGCCGGGGACGCCCTGCACGCGGGCAACCAGCGTGTCCACAACCGCCTCCTGGGGAGGCAGGGAGGCGGGGAAGCAGGGGGGACTGAGTCCGATACGCATAGGTTGGGGAGTCAGGGAGGCGAATTCCACGGCGACACCGGGACGTCGTGGAGGGGCCAGCGCTGGCTGCGCCCCAGAACCGACCGCACACCCAGCCGTGCTCACCCGGAACGGGTCTCGCCCGCCCTCGGAGTACAGGCCGTACGCCTCGTCAATGACCAGCACGCAGCCCTTGGTGGCCTCCAGGATGGCCTCGGTCTTCCTTTCGCTGGCGCCCAGCACGTCGCCCACGAAGTCGGACGGCACGCGCACCTCCACGTCGCCCTTGCTGAGCAGGCCCAGGTCGCGCAGGATGCGGCCATAGATGCCGGCCACCGTGGTCTTGCCTGCACAGGTACGGAGGTAGGTGAACCGGCCGGGGGCATGGGCAGCGGTTAGGTAGGCAGGTAGCAGGCAGCAGGTACTAGGTGAGGGCGAGAGCGAGGGGTCACATTATGCACAAGCATGCGCGCGTACCGGTGCCGGGGTTGCCCAGGAAGACCCGGTTGAGGTTGACGGCCTTGAGAGGCATCTCCTGCTCCTCCAGCTCCGCGTTGGTCGTGATCAGGCCCAGAAGGTCATCCACCTGGTCGGGGCAGGGCGGGGACAAGGTGGAGGGCACACATACGCGCCTCGCGGGACTCATGCAGAAAGGTGTTCGTTGTTGCATAAGGCAAAGCGCACTTCCGTCAAAGCCTGACGTAACGCCTGCGCTCCACCCCTTCCCCCCCCCCCCCGCCCAGCCGCCGGTCCAGGAGTGAGTGCGGGCTGCGGCTCACCGACTGCTTCACCGCCGCCAGCCCGCGCATCGCCTTAAGCTCCCGGAGCGCCGAACACGTGCTGGTGTCGAGGTGCCGCGGCCCAAGCAGGTCCTCGCGGACCAGCAGCAGCAGGTCGGGCTGGTCGCCGGCGGCACGCTCCGCCAGCACCCGGGCCGACTGGCGGCGTTGCGCCTGCTCGAAGGCGTTCCGCACGGCGCGCGCGTTGCCAAAGCCGGTGGCGCCGCGCTGACGGCCCAGGCGGCGTGCGGCGATGCGAAGGTGGCGCTCGTCGGCCACACGGAACCGCGGGTCGGTGTCCGCGGCGATGAGGTCCCGGAAGATGACGAACAGCTCCTCGTCCGTGTAGTCGGGGAAGTCAAACACCTGCACGAAGCGGCTGGGCAGCCCCTCGTTGTGCGCCATGAGGTCCTCCATCTGCTTCTTGTAGCCTGCCAGCACCACCACCAGCTTGCCCCGCCGGTTCTCCATCTCGGGCAGCAGGTAGTCCAGGACCTGTCGGCCGGTCGGGCAACACAGGACGGACCATTTGCGTTACCATATAGCCGGACCGAGTCCAGCGCTAGGACAGGCAAGACTTCGTGAGACAGACTACGGTACAGTAACCCCGACACTGCGGAACCCGGCCTGCCGTTGGGAGGTTTACCGGGAGGGAGTGCTGAGTACCGGCAGCAAGGCAGCACCAGCAGACATACCAAGCAACGGAACAATAGCCTTGTGCATAACTCGGTCAGGGGGGCCGTGGCAGGGCATGCACAACCCGCATACGGGCCGTGCCCGCCACCCAACAGGTTCAACACTGGGGTACGGACCCTTCCGGTCCGAAAGCTCTGTGACCCCTGATACCACCGGCTCATCTCCAGCAGCCAGACCCCGGCGCGCAGAGAGACAGACTTCGTTACAGTAACCTCGACGCTGGGGGACCCGGCCTGCCATCGGCGCGCGCACAAACAAACAGGGTAGGCTCTGTGTTGAGTTTCTCCATAGGAAAATAATTGAAGCATCCTGTGGGCTCACCAGCGTTCAGGATAGCGTCCCTATCGTACAGTTTTCAGTACATCACATTGTGGCCGTGAAGATCCCGGCTACAATCCCGGTAGAGACACGCTTACGCCACGTCTTGACGCAGGTTTGAAACGCATTCAGCTTCGCATTACTCATTAGCACACCCGCAGCAGATAATAAGACCTCGCCCGGCCATGTATGGGAGGCCCTCCCTATCCTCCACGTGCTTTTAGTGCTTAGCACCCAAGCACGCACTGAACTTGCCTCCACCGCATGCATGCATGCAGCCCATTCATCCAACCGCCCTATCCTCTCACCTGCGCACCCATCGGGTTGGTCTTGGGGTTGAGCTGGTAGGCCTCATCCAGGAACAGCACTCCACCGGCCTCCAGCTTCTTGAGCTGCTCCTTCAGCTTGGACACTCCGCCCGTGAGCAGCTCTGAGCCGCTCGTCTCCACAAACTGGCACGGGAAGCGGGGGCAGACGGTCAGCGTTCTGCTGGGCGCATATTGTATATACGTGTGGAAACGACGCTTATTACGCCAGGATCTGTGGGGTCGTCGGTTCGTCGCTTCTGGGTCAAACACCCACTACCACCATCTATCTAACAGCATATCCAAAGCGGAGGCTTAAAACTGCTACAGGCGGTAACGGGGACAGGAACGGACACGCTGCGGATACCAACACTTGGTTACATGCCAACAAGGGCATGCCCGGATACAATCATATTTTCACCGCCATCCAGCAGCGACATATGACAGTACTTCCTCAGGGTTCACCTTCGGTTACAACAGAAACAAAGGATGCACGTACACTCATGAGAAAGACCAACAGCCCGGGGATACCCGTTCCTTTGCCTGTTCCACCCGTCTTAACCAATAAAGAAGACACATGAGCAGTAATCCATAACCACCATACCACACTGTCACGCCATACGGTGGGCCGTACGACAGAATTTGTGCGGTGGGCGATATGACTCGACCGACGTGATATACGCAACCACAAGCGCACCTCCGCCTGGGGCAGCACGCCCAGCTCCTGGAGCAGCTCGCCGTACAGCCGCGCCACGGTGGTCTTGCCGGTGCCGGGGTTGCCCGTGAAGCGCACGTTGTACTGCTTGGAGCCCAGCCGCTTGCCCCGCTCCTTGTCCAGCTCAACCTGCGCGAGCGTCTCGTTTGGTTGGTTGGCCGTTAGGGGACTATCGATACGCCCATGGGAAACGCCCGCTGGCGGCACTCAACATGTCATTGTCAGTATTGTCCACAGCCAGTTAGCGGTGCGATTTTGTAATGGACAGTGTCCCACGACTTCGATGCGCGCGAGGCATGCAGATACCTATCCCTTTCGACTATAACCCGATGGCGGGTTTGGCTTGAGAACCCGTGTCCTCGCACGCGCCTCTTCCACATTCCGGGTGCGATCCACACCCTGGGTGCGATCGTGTGAAGGCGTTGCTCACCGCTGCGGCCAAGTCCGACATGGCCTTCTTGACGGGGTCCAGTCCCGTCAGCTTGAGCAGCTTGGCGAAGGCGGGGCTCCGCGCCGCGCGCTCCTGCCAGGCAGTCGACACCTGCCGCCCGCCGCCGCCGGTGCCTCCGCTGCCCCCAGACGCCTGCGCCGCCGGCAGCGCGGGCCCTGACAGCGACGGCGAGTGGTCACGCAGCAGCTGCAGCGCCTCGTCCCGCAGGGTGCCCGGCATCTCCCCGCATCGAGGGTGCAGCAGGAACGCCAGAGCCCAGCCAACCGCCCGTGCCGCCGCTGAACGCTGGCCGTACGCGTCCGATGGGCCGCTGCCACCGGCGGCCCGCGGCTGCAGGGCCGCCAGCGCTGCCGCCAGGTGCTCTACGGGATGGGGCCCTGTGCCCGATGCGTTGTTGGGGCTGTTGGCGGCAGCCGCAGGTGAGGGGCGCTTGGCAGCAGCCGTTGCTCCTTTTCCTGACACCAGCAGTCGAGGCTGCTGCGCCGGCTGCGGGAGTCCCAACTTTGCACGGCACAGCGCGGCGAACGCGCGCAGGACTGGGCCGGCGTCAGCTGGTGCTGATGAAGCGGCACTTGCGCCGCCGGTGCCAGGCTGCTTGCCAGATGTGGATGACGGCGGCGGCGGCGGCTCAACCAGGGCGGCGAAGTATTTGTGCGCGTCGAGCCACTTGGCATCATTGATGAGCCCCAGTCCACGGCGGATGGCGCTGTGGTTGCTATCGGATGGTACCTGCATGCCGTCTGCCGGAGGGGCGGCGCCTTCCCCTGGCACCACCTGCGTCGGGGGGATAGGCGGCTAAGCAACGCACGCAAGCTCCGCCGGGCGGTCGCAAGCCACGAGGTGCAACAGTATGGTGCGCCAGGGGCGGGGGTCCCGAGGAATGACGAGAGACGGCTGTGGAAAGGATGTATGCCATGAACGGCGCACACGAACTGAGAGCGACCATGGAGCATGAAACCCGACGCACCTCGGCATCCGCCATGGCGTGGGAGATCAGGCGGGACCCGATGCCTCGCTCCGCGAAGACCAAGTCCAGAGTGCCCGCAGCGTCCACCGCGCCGCTATCAGAGGCCGAGGCAGCGGCTCGCAGCTGCTGTCGCAGGGACGCCAGGCCGGCATTCCCCTCCTTGGCCACCTGCGCCACCGCCTCCTTCCAAGAGCTCATCTGCGGGCACGGTACGGGGCGGCGTGCTGCTCGCTGCTAATAAATACAATATGTGTGGGCCGGAGAAGCATGCAAGTCCTAAACGTGCGGGGAGTAGAAGTAGCAACCGCCGGAGGGAGGATCAGTGGCACCTGGAAGCATATTGCCTTCTACGAACTACCGACAGGGACGCTGTGCTAGTGAGCGTTAGTTGCGAGACACACCGTCCGGAAGCGGTGCACCGAGTCCCCGGCCTTGGCCTCCGCGTCTCGCCGCCGGTCATCCGCCTCGGCCTCCAGGCGCTGTTTGTCGTTGGCGATGCGCTGCAGCGCGCGGCCCCGCCGCTCCTCCAGTTCTTGCAGCTTCTTGGCGGTTGCCTCCAGCTCCTGCCGCTGCTTCTCCTCGGCCCGTGCCGCCTGCGCAGGCGGAATGTGGGTTTTATAAATGCACAGCACAGTAGTGAAAACATACCCGCCATCTTCATAGGCACTCGCTGCCTTGCTTACTGTGAACCACAAGCAGCCAACCAGCACGCAACATTGACCAGGAGATGGCTAGGATGCGTCCGCGTCTGGCCCTGAACAGCGCGTCAACGGCTGCTTCTGTTGAGTTACATGAGGACATGTTCTGGTTTTTGGTTGTCCCGCTTCTCTCTTATAGGGCACAGGCGTGGGGCCCTGAGCTCATTGATGTGTCGTTTGAAAGTGCCATGACGAACCCGATGAAGAGCAAAGGGCCTTCATGCGCATGGTTGTCACGCTCCCCCACCCATGCGCTGCTGTACCGTGAGTTGGCGCAGACGCCACTCCAGTACCACTGGGCGCAGCTCGTCCTGCGCTTCTGGCACGGGCTAATGGAGCGCCCCGGTACGCTGTGCCACCGGGCCTTCAAAGCAGACCTGAAGTTCGCGTTTGTCGATGGGGTGACCGACTGCTGATTAGCAGGGGTGCTGCATTTCCTTGCCGAAGCTGGTGTTCAGGCCCCCGAGGGCTGTAAGGCTAGCGCGCATTCGAAGTACTAGAAGTACTTTGCATCGCTGGTGATGCCAGTTGGCAAAGTGATGGATAGGTTTTCCAGGCTTGAAGCCCGGTGGCAGCTGCCCAAATTGACTGGACCACCCCGTGATTTCCCTAGTGGGGAGACGGGAGTCAAAAGGTGCCGGTATGCCGGATGGATGGGCGACCCTGTCCATACTGCAACCGTGATAGCGCCCAGCCTGCACCAAACATTGATGCGATTTAGGCTAGGATGCTGGGCAACTGAAGCGAACCGGCCCAACAGACGAGCCCGGGCTGAGCGAACGTGCAAGGCTTGTGGTGACGCCGCGGCCGTAGAGGATGAACTGCCTGTGTTCTGCGAATGCCCGTGCTACGAGCAGCTCCATCCGGGACCAGTGCCTTGGGTTTCGGGCATCGAAACGTGATTACTATTATGAAGGAGGCTCCGCCCGCTGCTGTGGGAGCCTACCTGCAGGCTGTCTGGGACACTAGACACGCCATACTTCGGCGTCAGACGCTGAAGCCGGGTCGAGACGGGGACCATGACCCGCTCCCCCATTCCACTATTCGCAATTCGTCCATGGCGCCCCCGGCTTTGACGGACGTGTAACCTGTAAACCTGAACCTTGAAAACCTTCTGCATTTCTGTTCAGCGCACGCATGCACCTGGCAACCGGCTGCCGTGTCGAAGCACGCATGTGTGTGCGCGCAGCGCAAGGAGTCGAGTCAGGAATACACTCGCCAAAGTTCCCACCTTCTCCTCGGCGCGCGCCTGCGCCTCCAGCCGAGCGTTCGCAGCCATCGCATCCATCTGGGCCTGCGCCTGGCGCCGCTGCTCTTCCTCCCACTCCTGCATCTCCCGGGCGCCAAAGCGCTTCTGCACGGAGAGAGAGGACGTCGATTTGTCCCGATTCATCGCAGGCGTGACCCGACAGCACGGTAGGTAGGTCGGGAGTCCTACTGGAAAGCATGTTTTCAATAGCGCAAGATGTGAAGGTTTTTGACTCCCCAAAACATCCGACGTCACTCGCCTGCAGCTCCAGCTCCTTCTCCAGCCGCTTGCCCTCCAGCTCCAGCCGCACAGCCTCCTGCCGCGCGCGCCGCTCCTCCTCCAGCGCCGCCTGCTGCCGCTGCAGGCCAGCGATCCGGGCCTTCAGCTGCGCCGCCTTCACGTCCGCCTCCCGCCGCTTGAGTTCCGCTTCATGCTCCTGCAAGCCGAACCACACGCAACAGAGACTGCTCTTGGGCAAGCCCAGGACACAAGAGCCCGGCCCCATACTCACAATCGACAGCAAGTCTGAGCCGTGTCAAAAAGAGAACCAGAAACGGGGAAGGCAACCTCTACTGACATGCACACCCGGGGGTGTGATGCTTCCAGCAGGGCGCCGAGTACAGGGCATGGCGGGCGAGGTATACGAGCAGACGGGCTCTCCCGTATCCAACACACTCAACAGTTAGAGCATTCCGCACATGCGTGAGCGTATGCACAGGTGAGGGCCTCGCCAGTAAAAGCAGGTACGGCGTAGCGTGCGTACGGCAGGTCACACACCAGCTTGAACAGCTTCTTGCGCTCCTCCTCCTCGATGAGGCGTATGTCAACACACGTCTTGCACACAGCATCGGATTGGGCGTGGGAGCACCTGCAGGCGTTGCAGTGTAGAACAGGGCCGGAAGCGCGCGCTCTTGTACGGGATCGGATGGAGCGCCTCGCGGGAGCCTCATCCCGCATCAACACACCGGCCCCACAACTCGGAACGTCGACATAAGCATGGGTACCCGGCGCGGAGGCCAATGTGACACAGAACGACCGGGACCAGCGCATCGCGCATCTGCGCAACCAGGCTGTGCAGGGCACGTGTAATGGTGGCAGGGCACGTGTAATGATGCGGTCAACCGTCACCGACATGCATGGCTGCATGCACCTGCGGTTCTGCGTACGGACACCGTACGGATGCACACGCGTCGTCACCGCTCGCTCGCCTGCGTGTGATGACGTGGCCGCGGCTGCAGCGGTCGAGTACGTCTTCGTGGCACTTCACGCGCTTGTGTTCCGGGTCGAGCGGGTGGCACCTCAGCATGCAGGGGTGGCCGCAGGGCAGCACCGCATGGCACGGCCGCTGGCAGCCGCCGTCGGGCACTCGCTCCTTGAACGCCTCTGGGGTGTCCACCAGGCTCTGGGTGCCGTGGCTCTGGCAGGCGACGGGCAGGCCGCGCGTCACAGCTCCGGCGGCCTCAAGGGCTCCCAGCACGCGGCCCCAGTGGCGGCGGGCCTCGGGGCTCTTGGCGTTGCGCAGCGTGGCGGCGTTGCCGATGAGGATCATGCCGTGTCGAGCGCGGGACAGCAGCACGTTGATGCGCTCCGGCTCGCGCAGGAAGCCCACGCTGCCCGAGTCGTTGCTGCGGACCAGTGAGGCGACCACCACGTCGGCCTCCTCGCCCTGCGACCAAGCAGGCAGGGAGGGTCGGCAAGGAAAACAGGCATGGGCAAGCCAAGGGCATGGACGATGACTTTGATGGTAGATGCCTACAGCAGCCACATGCGCAAAGGGCGAGGGCGGTAGCGAAAGCTGGGACATTGGACAAGTCGCAAGTGACTTCCATGCAGACGCCCCACCGGCCAACCGCACCTGGTAGTTGTCGATGGTGGCAACGCGGACGCCAGAGCGGCCGTTCTCGGTGCTGGCGGAGGCCTTGCCGCCCGCCCTCTCAATATCGGCCAGCGCTTGAGGGGTGGCGGCGTTGCGGAGGTCGCGCAGGTCCAGATCGTCTAGAGTAACCTGTATTACATGGTGCGGCAGACAATGATCAACTGTATAGTTGTTGCATGTTACACGTTGGCGCGCTACGGGTCGATACGAGCCGGAGGCCCAAAGGGCGGCCAAAGCCAGAACTGTTATGCGCTATCGACCAAAAGGGATAGGGCTATAAAGCACCTAGCAGAAGCCAGAACATGGAAACTGTAGGATTGTTGTCTACGGTAGCCGCATGCAGACAGCCAGACACTGGCGACTGATGAACTTGCGCCTAGCGCTATCATCCCCGGACACAGTGCCCACGCCTCTGTCGTACAAATCAGTGACGAAGCCACCACACGCTACGGAACCAGAGGCCTGTACCAGGTGTTGACCAACCTGCGTGTCCTTGGACATGGCCCGCTGCACCTCCAGCAGCTGCCCCAGGTACGGCGTGAGCACCACCAGCTGCTCGGGCCTGTAGCCCTGCAGCAGCAGGTAGCGCACCGTAGCGCACACCATGGACACCTCGTACTCGTTCACCTGCGGGGCGGGGTTGGGGGCGTGGCGGAGCACAGAGGGCAAACGAAGTGGCCGCCGGGTCTATTGGTGCGGGGTGACTCGCAGGTGGTTCAGTCGGCCATGAGTGACGGCAGAAAGTGACTATGCAGGAGGGGCGCTCGCGAATTCCAGGCAGTACAAGAGAACACGTTTGCAGCTACATAGTGGCAAATATGACCCATGGGTCATTAAGTCCCGTTGGCAGTGTCAAGGTAACATCTAGGGTTCCCCGGAGGCACGACCAGCCTGTGTCACTATCTGCAAGCCGCGCCCGACTCAAGGCTTCACCTTGGACACGTGGGCAGCGGCTGCGCTCCACATGGTCTTCTCCTTGTCCCCCAGCTCCGGCTCCCGGTGGTCCACAAACACCACCCGCCTCCCTTGCGGCAGGCCCAGCACCGGCGGGTGGCGGTGCACCCTCTCCGCGTCCTCCAGCGCGGGGTACGTGGGCCGCACCAGGGCCGATATGTCAGGGTGCATGCGGTGCTGCTTGGCCAGGGCCGTGTGCGGAAAGCCCGACAGCACCAGCCGCTCGAACAGCGACACGTTGAGGTCGTGGCCGTGGCCCGACTGCACCGACAGGGGCCAGCATTCCACCTTGGGGCGCAGCTGCTTGTGGTCGCCAATCTGAGGGGGCGGGGTGGGGCGCGGTTGAGGGCAGGCGGGCAGTCAAGGAATGGAGCTGCGTCCCAGAAGGACATGGCCTTCTACCGCAAAACGTACGTGCGCATACCAAGCCGCGCCCCAGCACAGCAAGCCTGAACCCCGCCTCCTCCCTCCGGCCCACCATGATGAGCTGCTTGGTCCGCGGCCCCAGGCTGGTCAGCACATGCGCCTCCAGCAGCTCGCCCGCCTCCTCCACAAGCACCACGCCCGGCTCCACGTCCGCGTCGCGGAGCAGGTCCTTGTGCATGGCGGCGCCCGTGGTGGTGATGCCGATGACGCGCGCACCAGACAGCACGGAGCGGGTGGTGTCGTCGTGCAGGGCGCGCATCTCCGCCGACACCTCGTTCCCGCGGACGAGTGCCGAGGCAACCTCCTGAGACCACCTGGGGCGTAAGACCGAACAGGAAACCGTACGAAGGTAAGCAAGTCGCCGCAACGCGTGTATCAATGCTGGCCCACCGATGCCATGCCGTGCCGTGCCGCATTAGGCCTCACAGCTGTTTATTGACATGCCGGCGTTTGGTCCAATGCACGCAGCATGTTCCCTCCTAGCCTCCTTTTCACGAGAAGGCACAGCCGCGCCCACCGGGGCTGCTGCATTGCAGAGTCGTGCTCGCGGTGCTGTTGCTCGAGGCAACCTATCGCGCACCTTGCCCGCAGCTCCCGGAGCCACTTGGCGGCCAGCAGCAGGCGCTCGTCCAGGGAGAGAGCCCACGCGTCCGCCTCTGTCCGTGAGGCAAGCTGCTCGAGCTGCATCGCCAACACAGCCTGCGCCCGGGCTCCGGGGGCTCCGGGGACGGCAGAGCCCCTGGCTCTGCCACCTTCGCCGTCGCGTCCTGCGCCACGCCCGTCACTGCCGCCAGCGCCGTGACCGCCGGCGGCGGCAATGGGTTGAGCCGGCGGGACAGCGGATGCGGCGCTACCGCCAGCAACGGCCTCGTCACCGTACGACACACGCTCGTACAGCAGAGCTTCCGCCCTCACGTACGGCATGCCGCCCATCCTCTTCTGGGTCTTAGCCCTCTTCCAGTCCCCGCCGTCGCCTATCTGACCGTCCTCCGGAGCTGACCTGCCGGACAGCCACTGTTGCCATCGGTAGGCCCCGCTGTAGCCGTCTTCCAGCTGGCCCCAAGCATCAGGGTACTCGTCCTGGAGGAACTGGCCCATCTCGTCCCAGAGATTCAGCCTGAACGGAGGAGGTGGAGGAGGTGGAGGAGGTGGTGGCGCTTGCGAGAGCTGCTGCTGCTGCTGCGATCCTGGGGTTCTGCTTTGCTGTTGCTGCTGCGAGCTGTCTGGTTCCGGAACCACCTCGCCTCCCACTGTGTGTATGAGGAGCTTCTGGAGATCCAAAACCTGTTAAGCGTGCGTGGCAAGGTGTGGAATGTTTGGTTAACGAGGGCGGCCTGGCCTTCACGCCTAAGCAGCCAACGCTGCCCAAATGGCGAGGCATGCGCACGAGGCCAAAGCACTTGCAGGAGGCAGGGACGTAGTATTGATGTAGTGATATGAAAAATAGACGGCTGAGGCGACCTGCCGATGTGTACAGTAGTTGCAGGTTTGCCCCGCACCTTGGTCTCCAAGTCTCGTGCCTCGTCCCTAAGGGCGCACAGCCGGCGGTAGACGGCGGTTGACATCTTGGCGCGCTGCCCGTTTCTGGGGCCCGTGAGCTCCCGCAGATTGTACGGCGCCAGTCGCTGCCGTACAGTGGGTTATGTAGGGACGCACGATTTGAGGGCAAGCAGTAGGGTGCACGACTTGAGGAGTCTGCCAGTTTCCCACAATAAGTTTAGGGTTATTGTGAAGCCCCAATGCTTGTATCCGCAACCCCTTCGCGCACATGCACCCGTCTGCACAGCAAACAGGTCCCGCACATACCGCCGGACGCAAGGAAGAAAGCCGGCGCTTCCGCACATGTCGTACCCTTGCCAGCTCACCTCTGACTTGCTCCGCCCCCCAATGCGCACAATGTCGGTGATTCCCTTTTCCAGCAGCGCCTCCAGGAACTGGTCCAGCGCGTGGTTTGTGTAACAGACCACCAGGATGGTCTCGGAGCTGTGGCGCAGCAGCGCGTCGCACAGCAGCACGCCCACGAACGTCTTGCCGGTGCCGGGCGGGCCCTGCACCAGCGCCACGCGCTGCGAGAGGCAGGCCTGCAGCGCCGCCCGCTGGCTGGGGTCCAGCGTGACGCCCTGGGTCGACAGGTGGGCCAGCTCCTGTGGGGCCACCAGAACAAACGAGCAAGGGAGCTTGCAGTAACAAGCAAATGCACCGGTGGAGAGGGCCAGAGGCCGCAGCTAGCGCACGGCTCAAAGCAGCGACTGCGACACGTCCGCGAAGGAGTAGACGATTCACGGGCAGTGACATTTACCGTGTGGGCACCGGTTGCTGGAGAGCGCGCGGGATGCGAGCCGGTGCCAGACGGCGACCGCGAGTCGAACGGTGCAGCTGGAAATGATTATTCAAAGCCAATCAGTCGCAATCCCAAGCCACTTACAGCTTCCAGGGTCCCCGGCTGCAGGAAGCCCAAAGGCCGGGGCTCCTCCCCGTGCACCAGCTCCTCCGCTAGGGGCAGCCCCGGCATGGACTGCAGGCAGGACAGCACCGGCCGGATGGCGAAGAAGCTCGTCGAGACCTGCGCAAGGACAAGGAATGAAATGCGCAGGGTACGTGGGACCATCCGGGAGGGCGGTCGAGCGCTGCACCCATGTGGTCCTTGAGAGGTGCTCGCAACCGAAGGCGAGACCCCCCGTACCACAAGTAACGTGCGTTTCGAAGCCGCGACAACTTCAAGGGAGTACCACGTTTGGATCCCTCCATGCAGACGGCGCATGCCTCAAGGGACTCGTTCTCCCGTCATTAGCGCTTGCCCCTCCAAAGGCATTGCTGTGTAATAATCCTTCCATGGAACCCGGCCGCTGGCCAAGGTAGCTTCTACTTCCGCATGTCCACTTTGGGGCAGATGTGCCATTCACTTCGAGGCCCCCAGCTGCTCTACCGCGGATCCCGGACAACCCTACTACACAGCCGCTCTCACCTGCACCAGCACCAGACCCTCGCCGCTCAGCACCGGCCCGCGCCCCAGCTCCGCCAGCAGCCGCTCCGCCCCCGCCTGGCCCCGCTCAAACGCCAGCCCCACGACCGGCCACCTCGCTTCCAGCGCCATCTCCTTAGGCTCGCGGCGCATAACGGTTCCGAATAGCAGCGGGGCGGGCGGCTGGCCCGGCGCCACCCGGCGTGCGATGCAAACCAAGGCGTCGGCCGGCAGCGTGCCCTTGCCGTACTCTCTCCAGTACTCCTCCCGCTCCCTCTTGCTTGCCATGCGCGCCGCGCGATGGCTCATGGGCAGCTCCACTGCCACCAGCACACAGGGCCGCGGCTTCAGCGCTGTGCCCATCACGGAGACCAGGTGAAACACGTTGCGCTGGGCCGCCGCCGCGGACATTGCAAGCTTGGACCGCCGGCCCTCCTGCTCCTGCTGCGCCTGTCCGCCTGAAGCAGTGGCGGGGCTGGTGGACGCGAAGCCCAGGACCGCCAGCGCCTGCCGCAGCGGCTGTACCAGGTCCTCGCGCAGCAGGCGGAAATGGCGGTCCAGGAGCGCGGCTTCGGGATCGGGCGGGGCGTGCGGGTCGGAGGCCTGGACCTCGCCATCCTCCTGCGGACCGGCGGCCTCCTTGCCGTCCTTGTGGTCGGGGCGGCTGCTCCGCGGGAGGTAGGGCGGCCGGGCGCAGAGCGCCTGCGCCGATAGACACATGCCATCCATGTGCGGACAAGATGTCAAAACCGTCGCTTCGCATGTTCCCAATAGGTACCGGTGCATTGACCCATAGAAAATGGGTTCGAATCGCTGCAATCGGATCGTGAAGTGCTACAGCCACCGCTGCAAGTTGATGCAAGGTGCAACTCACCTCCTCGGACGTCGTCAGGATCTTGATGGACCTACAACCATTGCAGAGAGGCGAACGCAGGGTGCACGCAAGGTTTTCATTCAGCCAGCCACGTGCAGCACGTGCACTCGCAAGAAGCTGCGCATCTTGTCCAGCCCCGACTCAGCGGCTCATGCAATCCGCTCTCTGGCGCGATGTCACCAAACCTTCTAGGTCATCATCCTCCCGATCCCCACCAAGACCGCCACAAGTTCTTCTATTGCATTTGATGCAATTTGGTGTCCGCGACGCGACCCGTTTCATTCCCGTCTTCACTACCCCCACCCAGATCCCTCAGCCCCGCCTCGTGCCTGTAGTCAACGTGGTCGTTGTCGTGCCGCCCTCCGGGACCCGCAATCAGGTCCTCCAGCGCCACTCCGCCGCGCTTTGACGCGGAGGCAGCAGCACCGGAGGCCGCTGCCGCCGCGGCCCTGGCCTCCGCCGCCGCCGTGCCCGCCAGCACCACCTTGAGGCGGCGGGCGATCTTTTCTGTTTCGCCGCCACGTGCCGACAGCGTGTCAGCCAATTGCAGCACCTCAGAGCTTTGACGCACCTCCTCGACCTGCGGCCATGCGGCGAGGGCAGTCGGCTGCGACGTTGCAGGGGCTTGCACCTGCTACAGCTCATGAGCTGGCGAGCACACCTGATTTCTTGATGACAGAGTCAAGGCAGCAGCAGCAGCAACAGCGAGGAGGAAAACCGAAATGTGTTGTCCGCTCCTAGACACTGCTTACGGGCACCGAACAAAGCAGATAGTACAGCCACCAATGCCTGGACATTACGCCTTGCCTGCTCGGATAGGTGCCGTACCTGCGATGCTAGCGTCAGCAGGAACCAGCCGACGGGCGACGCGTCCGCCACCTTGCCCGCCGCGATGGCCCCGTTGAGGCACTGCAGCAGCCCCGGCACCCGGAAAAGCGCCTCCAGCAGCGCCAGCAGCGGCGCCCTGCGAAGGTGGATGAGGTCAGCAAGGACACCATTACAGAATAAGTGTAAATTGTTTCGCAAATAAAGAAAGGCTTGACGTGTGAAACCGCGCAGCCAAAGCCATAACTTTAAGGCGGCGCTGCTAGCTTAACGTTATGCTATCGCGCCCCAGCCTTCCTGGATTGGGCTTGCTTGGACTGGAACGCATACTTCCAGGCTCGGGTTAGAGGGCCCGCAGCGCACCTGCACGTCCCCCCGCTGAGCGTGTCGCTCCCCAGCAGCCTGAAGATCGGCACCACGTACTGCGCCATGCGCTCAGGGCTTCCATCTTGCATCAGAGCCTGCTTGAGCAGCGTCAGCCCGCGCTCCTGTGACGGCAGGAAGATAGGGCCGCCAAAGCAATGCTGAATTTTGCTTGCTAGATGTCGAAAGGGCGTACGATGGCCATGTATGGCATGCAGCAGACCACGGCCGACCCGTGGTGACTGGCGAGCACCACGGCAGTAGACGTGCACCACAGAGCTTGCAGCAACGACCTATGCCCAAGCCGACCTTCTGGTTGTTGAGGCGGTACAGCAGGTCCGCAGGATCATCGTACTCGAGCAGCGCTTGCAGGAAGCGGACGCTGTCGCGATAGGGGTCCCAGCGGGCGTTGACGTCTTTTGTAACCTTGTCGAAGAATTTCCGCAAAGACGCTCCTATTAGGGAGTAAATTAATTCGGGGCGGGGGTCAGATGGAAGGAGATGCATGGCGACGGTTGCAGTCACTTCGGTTTCAGGGATCGGTGCGACTTACCTGATGTTCGATCCATATCTTAAAATGCTGACTGCCGCTTCAAACTCTTGCTTTGCTTGCAAGATCGCGAAAAGAGCGAGCCGACCTCCGTGCTTAGTTCAGGAGTCCTGGATCATTCTCCTAATTTAATTGGCGATGAGATTCATAGCAGTTTCTGTATTCTTTCCGTCCAATGAAAACCCTCCACCCGTGAAAGCCGTACATTGACCCGTGATGGCCTTTCAACTCCAAAAGCAACATTCGCGCAAATACAACTTCATACGCAGAAGCGCATAGTTCGGGACCATGAAGAATGTATGTTCAAGCAAGATGCCCTTGGCACGCGGATACTTGGGCGGTTGCTTGGCCTGGAATATGTGCACCATGTACAACACTGCAACCTCACCTGCACCTACTGCAATACGGTGACCAGCTCCTGCGGATCTCCCTACGTCGGGACACAGAGGCCGTGCCGCTGGCGGCTCCGCGTGCGGCTGGCAGGTCGCACCTGTGGGCATTTTACGCGGCACTTGCTGTGGCCATACCCAAAGGAAAAGCGTCCACCAATACCCATTGAATCCGTGCCCACGCATGCTTTTCAAATATGTATCGACCCGCGACCACACACAGGGGACTTAGGCCTTCCCATAGCAAGGCCACCCACCTTCCTGCAAGGCCACCCACCCACCTTCCCATACACGCACCTGCAAGGCCACCATTCGCCCTGTCACCAGAGCTGCCAACGGCGACGTCAGCTGCTGCTGCACCCGTTGCTGGCCTCACCGCAGTCGCGCCCGTGCCACAGGGCAACTGCTGCCCTGAGCTGGGCTGGACGGACAGGATTAAAGCAGCCTGCGCCTCTAGTCCACCGTTCTCCGAAAGCTGAGCAGCAGTGCGCGGCGGCCCGCTGTTGGGCTGTAGGGCTGTAGGGCGGCCGTTGCGGCGTGCGCGCTTGCGCCGCCAATACCTCGAACGCGGGGCATCGGCTTGCTCTTGCCCTTGCAAAGGCGGGTCGTCAGATCGGGCGCGTTTGACTGGCACTGCTGGGCATGCGTCTCCGTTCGCCTCTTGGGCCAGTTGTCCGCCGGGAGTTGTAGGAGAGCGGGGATCGGTGCCAGGGCCTTGCACTGTGTCGCCGTTTATTAGACGAGCGCGTTTGCGTGAAGGCAGGCTGCTGGGAGCCCCCGCTTTGCCTCCCAGCTCTCCCACGTTCGCCGTAGCTCTGCAGTTGTGGGTAGCTCCGTCTTGCAGGCCCCGCACGGCGACCGCACCGAGGTCAGTGCTTGAGGGCTGGCGCGGTGACGCCCCAGCAAGTCCCCTCCGCGCAGCCTTACTTGGCTGCTGCTTGAGGGACTGCGTAACTTTGCGCTGGTACCCAGCAGATATGTCGGTGGCTGCTGGGGCTGGCGCTCCAACAGCGTCGCCTGAGGCGTTTCCGGCCCGTGGGCCAGCTCCTTGGTATCTCCTTTGGTGCTTGCTCTTCTTCTTGCCTCTCGCCATGGCTATGCTCAGGATGCCGTCGAATCTCCTCCCTGCAGCTGAGAATGGGCACTATTTCCCTTGCAACGTGGTTGACCAGAACAATCATACATGCATTGAGCAAATGCTATGGTAAATGGGTAAATTTGTAGAGCGAGCAACTGCACAAAGGTGTCGGTCGCGACAGTTTTGCTTTTGCGGTCGTGCGCTAGAGCTAGAGCCGAGCCAGAAGGCCAAACCGACTAAACGGAGCTGAGTATGACAGCTTTCAAGGAAGGCAACATGCCTTCCAACTGCTTACAACCCTACACAACTGCCAAACCCCACGCCCGTACGCCGATTAGATCTCCTTCTTGGGGCTTGCTACGATCATCTATGATACACAGCGTCAATCTTTACGGGGTCATCGTGCGCGTGGTCACGCCATGTCAAGGGCCACGCGGCTTGGGGGGCTGCCTCTCTCGGCGGGCATGTGCCAGGCTTTGTTAACTGCTTTGTAGTCCCCATTGCCTCTGGGCCTATGACCACTGGGTCCAGGGCTTCCGCCACACATGCCTTGACCCGACGGGCATTCCCTCTGATTCTGGACATACAAACAGCCCGCCCGGCAACGAAGAAGGCGTCGCTGGCGGCGCCGCGCATAAGCATACACGCGTTGTATACGCATTCAAGATGATGGCAGTGTCCGCATGGTCATTCTGACGGACACGACAGTTGACGTGGATGGGACATGGACAGGGACATCGACGCGACGGGACTGGCGCTGAAACAAAAATCTACAAGCTCACATTCCACGAGACAGTGAATACCATCTTAAACGAGCGCTTGAAGTGGCAGCTGTTGGCAGGAGCTGCTACCGGTATTTGTAGCAGTTCTTCCGCAGTTCTTGCAAATGGTGCAACACAAGAACAGCTTCAACACCACGGTATGGGCTCACTTGAATGCTGCTATGCGCTGACGTTGTATGGAACGCTTTATCGGCTACGTCCGCCCCTCCGCCCTTGCTCCATCCATGCCGCCTCAGCGCTCCTACCCTTCCTACCCTACCATGTCACCTCTCTATCCCAACTTCCCCCAATCCCCAGCATGACCCCGAGGGCCTCGACTTCCCAGTTGACGAGAAAGGTTACGTTACCGCCCGGCCCGCGGCCTTCCGTGCGCGCGACTCAAGCCTGGCCGCCAAGGCCACTAAACTTTCTCGGGAGCTCATGTACGCATACGCGCCCAAGCTGCTATACAAGCACCCCGACGGCTACTGCGTGCCCAGCATGCACCTCTCCAACCCGCATGAGATGTGGGTCTACATTGGGCGGTACAAGGCTGCCGCGTTGACGTCGGGGGAGCGGTGCTGGCTGTACAGCAACCGAGACGGAGAAGTGTTCCTTCGGCTGCCGGATTCCGACGAGCCGCTGGCACTGAGCAAAGAGCAGATGCGGGTGGTCAGGAAGGTGCACGCGTTCATGGAGGGCGTCGTGCGGGAGACGATGCGCGACCTGGCGCTGGCGGAGCTGGCGGAGCGGGTGGCGGCGCTGCGGGCGGAGAACCAGGAACTCAAGGGGGAAGTCCGGCGGGTGCGTTCACGCCTTGCTATCCCGCACCTGTAGCTTGCAGGAAGCGACGGCTGAGGCGGTGCGTCTCAAAGCAAAGAAAATCGTGCTCCTGGTCGGCAGTGAAGTATGAGGTACTGATATTTAGTAGGAGAGGAGACAGGAGAGGCTAGTGGAGCGACCGTTCGTGGCATGTGGGGCAAGGTATCATGCCATGGTGTCATGGAAGGTTTTGCAGGCGTGCGGCACAAAATGTGGCGTAATCTTTATGAGGGGTTGGGTCTGGAGCATGCCCCTGTTCTGCGGCGTGCGTGCATGTCTGCATGGGGGCATGGGGCATAGAGCGTTCGGGATGAATGCTGGCTGCGGGCTGTCCCGCCCCATCCGTGCATACGGCGGCAAAAAAGAGAAACTTACGGAGAAAGAGGGAGTACGGCAAAGCGTTGGATGAGCCAGATGGTCTTAGTTGACCGGCGCCCGGTCTCATCCGTGGCTGAAGAGTCCGGCTGTCTCCGGCTCAAGGTGCCAGTGTATGTCATGTGTTCGCTGCGGAGTCCTGTAACCCTTGGCATTGCGCCGTGCAAGAGGATTCATCCCGTACACTGTACGACACCGTGCATGACAAGCAAGCGGCAACCGGCTGGACAACCTAACTCGGCCGGCGAAGTCAAGGCACAGTTTGTTAATTGTGGCGGAGCTGCCGCCTGCGTAGCTCCTGCGCCACTCAGTATCCATGTATGTAAGCTCCGCTCCTTGCCGTGTACTGGTATAAACCCGAATATACGTTCGGCTGGCGTGCTAGTGCCCGGCAGCGCCTTTTCACAGTGTGCGTACATGTCGTCTCTTCAGGACAGGGAGGTTGCGTCTCATGTGATTGTACTCTCCGCCAGGAAGGCAAGTGTGAGTGATGTAAGCCCCGTCCCCTGCTGGGCGGCGTTGGTGTCTGCACCGCGCGAAGGGCCCTCTCCCATGGGCGCACGCGACCGCGTTGTGCGGCCACTTCCTCCGGGTGCCATCGGCGCTGCCACCGCGTTATGGGGTTGCTACGGTGCCTCAGGGAGAAAGGGGCGCTGGCTCCGCATTAACGGCCTCTTCTCAGAGTCACAGCGCAGTGCATAGCTTGAAGTAGCCCTCCCTAGGCGACCGCATTCAGGGCCCCCTCCTCCGGGAGACAGAGGCGGTGGCCACGGAGTAATGGAGTTCCTACCCAAGGGGGGAAGGGGCGTATGCAGACCGCGCGAACAATCCAAGCCCCGACCACGGGTGACCTATGGATGCTTTGCTTGTCGTGCTGCTTGTGCTCTTAGCAGGCTAGCTGCATGCTTGCCGTCTGTACGCCTCCGTAACCCGCAGATCGAGCTTCGTGGTGCCATGCTAGCCATGGCCAGACGGCTGCGTCGGAAGCGGCGGTGGCCTGCTGCGCCTTTATTTCCTACGCCAGCGCTCAACCCCTCACAGGCTGCCCCACCTGCGCTGCCAACCAAAAGCTGCCACCTCGGTGGCGCGGAGGTACGATATGATCAGCTGTGACTCCGCCCACATTTGGTCAACCGCATATGCCAGAGCCCTCGCCCATCTCACCACCCTCCTTGAGGCCCCGGAACTCCTCGTACCCGTTCCGACTAACCGCCAGTACCACCTAGCTAACTCGCCGCGCAGCATCCAGCCAGGGGACAAACTGCGGACGCACTCCTCGCGCGCTGCGTCGCCGGAGGGATCGGCCGGCAGCCCGCCGTGGCGGCGGCCGGGCGGCAGCCGCAGCGCGCGGCAGCAGTGCCGGGGCCGGCCAGCGGCCGCAGGGCGCATAAGGCTGCGCAGGGCATCCGGGATCGGGGTGGAGGCTGCCGCGGCGGCGGCACCGCCGTCACCCGCCGCCCCTGTCGGCGACTGAGGCTCCCGAGCGTACAACGCCTTGAGCAGCATCTCCTCCCGGAGCTCAGCGTCTGCAGGGAGAGGGAACAGTACAAGCCGCCGGTCGTCCCAGGGCGCGATGCCCTCCGGAGGTGGCGCCATTTGCTCTGCCTCCGTCAGTGTCTCCGCCTCCACTGACGACGCGCCGCCGACCCCTGGGTCACCATCGTTTGCTCTCTGTACGATCCTCCCTATGTCGCCCTGTATATCCCATAGTCTCCGGAACTCAGTGCATCATTCGGGGCCCCCATGTGGCAGTGTACCGGGTGAAAGCAAAGGCCTGCCACCATCCGACATGCGATCGTCTCAGACCCAGCGGGCACGTCGGGACCTACATAGATACCCTATAGCAGCCCTAAGCCCCCTTACCCCCCCCCCCCGTAAACCCTCCGAAACGCCAGTGTTGCAAGTACGGGTGAGGGGCGTGGAGGAGCTCTGTTACGGCATGTTATTGGGGACGCAGGGGGGGGGCTGTATACCCTGTGTGCGATTACAGCAGGGAGGTTCCGGAATTTGAAAGCTGCAGATAGAGGAAGCGGGAGACCGCCTCTGCGGTCATATACACACCGACGCGACCTTACCAGCAGGGCGGTTGGGTTGGTACAAGACAAGGCAGGTGGAGCGACGAGGTTTCCCTGTCAGCTCGGAAACGGACTCTGTTGTGCCCAGCCTCCGTCCTGTATCTCTCCTTCTTATCCCCCGTTTCTAACCCGTCCCCCTTCCGTGACCCGTTGGACACGCCCCTTGGACAAGTTTGTCAAGCTGCGTTGCCGTTTTGCGTACGAGATTACAAATGGCTACAAATGTATATAAAAACACATCGTATGAAGCGTGAAGGATGTGACCGCCGACGAGAGAGTTGACATGTGTGAGGACATGCAATTCGACAGGACGAGTGACGCGACATGCAGGGAAAGAACCTCGGCAAATTAAAATCACCACTATGATTACTCCTCGTCATGGTGATATTGCCTTGGACGACACGGTGTTCGGGCAACGCAACATTTGTAAATGGTCAGGAAGTTTCAAGGCACGGTCGAAGGTGACAACAACGCAATGGTAAGCGCTTGTGCTGTCTGCTGCTTGCCGGATCTGTTGTCGCATACCACAGCTTGATTAATCCAGCACAATGCATGCTCGTACCACCGTACCACAATGCTTGCTTCTGTACCGTACGCTCCCTTAAAGAATCCACCCGCTATCTGATCCCAAAACCTGCAGCGCCGCCGTACCAGCTCCCCTTGCTCCGCACAGTCGTGTGATGAACTTGGCATGCATATCCCTCCCCCCTTTCTTCTCCAGCAGCACGACAACGGGGATCGGCACTTTCCCGTTGATGAGAAGGGCTACGTCACCGCCCGGCCCGCGGCCTTCCGTGCGCGCGACGCAAGCCTGGCCGCCAAGGCCACTAAACTTTCTCAGGAGCTCATGTTCACGTACGCGCCCAAGCTGCTGTACAAGCACCCCGACGGCTACTGCGTGCCCAGCATGCACCTCTCCAACCCGCACGAGATGTGGGTCTACATCGGCCGTTACAAGTCTGCCGCGTCCGCATGCGGGGAGCGGTGCTGGCTGTACAGCAACCACTGCAGCGGTGACGTACACTTGAAGCTCTCGGACTCAGATGAGCCGCTGGCGCTGGGCAAGGAGCAGCTGTGGGTGGTAAGGGAGATGTACGTGTTCATGGAGGGCGTCGTGCGGGAGACGGTGCGCGACCTGGCGCTGGCGGAGATGGAGGAGCGGATGGCGGCGCTGCGGGCGGAGAACCAGGAGCTCAAGGGCGAGGTCCAGCGATTGCGTTCCCATGCC
Organism: Gonium pectorale; assembly: GCA_001584585.1. NCBI lineage: Eukaryota > Viridiplantae > Chlorophyta > Chlorophyceae > Chlamydomonadales > Volvocaceae > Gonium > Gonium pectorale. The sequence continues at coordinate 1,940,522 of LSYV01000011.1, read as the reverse complement.
ATCACGCCGCACGTGTACATCCGTTGCATGTAGTAGCGTGTACATGTTCCAGGATCCCAGGCAACGTAGGGCCGCGTCACACACCAGTGGACCTGCTAGCATCTTGAACGAAAAGGGGGTTGGCGGGTTCCGCGTGCGGCGGCGGTTCCGCTCTTTCCCTGCAGATTTCTCTTTTTTCGCGTGCACTACACAGTGTGATAGAGTGCGGTGACCGGTGAGGCCAGCGAAGTTTTCTTGTCCTGTCAATAGCATGGCAACGATGGGCTGGTCATCAGGGCCCCTAACTCTTCCTTTGCTCTTGTTTTTTCACCACCGGCGGTTCAAGCGGTGGGCAGCAAGAACAAAGATGCCTAGACACCGTGCCACCTTGCATCGGTGAGCTATTCATAAAGATCAGCGGAGAGTGCGGAGAACGGCATCGTGTACGGCACGATGCCCCGTTGCCGGTACCCTGCAATGCGCAGGCCGGCATGGCCGTACAGTTTTGTACCGGGACGACGCGTGTGCATTATTCTACTATTCTCTATTAGGGCCGAGCCGTACTGCCAATGCCGTGCGTGCCAAGCACTCCGGGACCGGCTTCAGCATATGCCTTTTGGCTGGAGGGGACATGGTCCGCATGATGTGATCCCCGTCCGCATCGCGATGGCTGAGTTGGAGTTGCGGTGGAGACGTGCATGCGACAACTGGATCTGGTGGCGGGGCAAGGCCTGGCCGGAACTGCCAGGAATGTCAGGAGCTAAGCCCCAGTTGGCTGTTATTCGCAGGCAGCTCTGCACTGCCATGTGTCGTGATGACGTGGTATGACTCGTTTCAGCACAGATTTAAAGATAAATAGGATCGTCTGTAACCCCTTGGTGCGAAGCTGCGAGTCCGTAGCAGATCATGCCCTCACATGCATGGTGAAGGTGTGCGGCGCGCTGTACTCGCGTTCGGATGCCGCCCGTTTTAATGTTTATAGTTTCTACATTCCATACCGGCAAGCCTTGAAACGCAGACCGCGCTACAGCAGCTACAGCACGGGGAACTCAGCCGCCGCGGGGCAGTTACCTGCCCTGTGCACAGCGTGTTTGCTGCAGTGGACACGCTGGAATCCACCACACATTTGCCACAGGCTCCTCAGGCCACAGCCTGCGCTGGACCTGGATGTCTCGACGCGTAGCAGCATTCCAGCGGGAGACATCGCAGACGCACATCGCACCTACCACCGACGTCGCTGCGGGTCAACTGACAATTGTCGTTCCCACGACCGGTCTCGGCACCCAAAACGGCCCAAAGCCAACCGACACGCGATGGCGCACCCTGGGGGCTGATAAAAGCGGCGCAACGCACAGCTTGCGCCCAGCTTGCATGCACCGGCACACACGCAGCGCCCTAGTGTGCATGCAACCCTTATACGGCGGGCGAACTTGGAGAAGCCGCATGCAAACCATCCCACCGCGCCTCGGTAGCAATTTAACCCTGCTGCTCAGCCAAGCAGGGCCTTGGTCTGGCAGCCGTCACGTATTCGCAGTCCTGCGCGGTCCCTATCCGTCGCTCTCGAGCACAACCAGCTTCCCGCCCTCCGTCACCAGCGCCACTCGCACCGCCCCGCTGCCCGAGCTGCGCCCACCCTCCGCCTCCTCTCCTGCGCCCGCAGCTGCCCCCGCGGTGCCGGGGTACACGTCCATGCTGCACACTGCGGCCCCGTCCGTCGCCTCGCCCTCCCAAGGCGGGTACAGCCCGTCAGGGCCCGGCCCGCCGGCCCGCACCGCCTCCGTCCCGCCCGCCATCCTGCCCACGTCCCACAGCTGCAGCGCCCCCGACTCGTCTCCCGCCAAGGCCAGCCGCTCGTCCGCCACGCAGCACCGGAGCGACGCATTGCACCCCGCTCCCGCCAGCCTCTGCACGCCGCCGCCCGCGGCGCCCGCTTGCCGTATGTCGAACAGCGTCAGCGCGCCGTCAGCTGTCGCCGCAAGCAGCATTGCCGGAGCCGAGCCCGGGGGGCCGATGGTGACACTGTCGCCGCCGGTGATGAGACTGAGGCCAGCGACGTAGTCCCGGGCGACGTGCGCCTGCCACGCGCAGCAGGCGCGGCGGCCGGGGGCGCGTGTGTCCCACAGCGCCACCACGCCTTCCTCCGTGCCGGTAGCGAGCAGGGCGCCGACCCACGGGTCGGCCGCCAGCGCCCACACGCCGCTGTCGAAGTCGCGCAGCTCCGCGGTGGCGAGGCTGAGCCCCGTGGACCAGGGGGCACGGCCCTGGGCCAGGCTGCATCGGGGAGACACATGGCATATGTGAAGCGTACAGCCCAGGTAATCCAAGGTGTCGCACGGTGCTGCACTACCAACACCGTACACACGCACAAATGCAGCCGTACCTCCAAATCTTGACGGAGCAGTCCCAGGACGCCGTCACCAGCACCGGCGCCCCCGTCGCAGCTCCCGCCAGCTGCACGCAGCACACCGCGTCGTCGTGCGCCTCGAAGGTGCCCACCACGCGACCCGCGTCGGGCGAGTACGCGTACACCGCGCCCTTGTGCGAGCCAGCCAGCAGCAGCCGCTGGTGCCGGGGTCCGGCGCCCTGCCCGGCCGCTGCGGCGCCGTCTTGGCCGGCGCCGGGCAGAGGCAGCAGTACCAGGGAGAGCAGCTCGCCGTCGAGCTGTGTGGAACGAACCACCGTGAGAGCGGTGGAGGCGGAGTCGCCGACGGCGGAGGCAGGCTCCCCGAGGCCTAGCCCGAGGCCGAGCTCGGGGCTCATGGACGCGGCGGCCGCCGGCGCCGCGGTCTCGGCCACCACGCGGATGCCTGCCTGGCCGGCGCAGTAGAGGTAGCCGTTACGGCCCGACGCCACGGCCGCAAGTGGCCCACGGGTCAATTGCGAGGAAGACATTGCTCGGAAGGGCGCCGCGCAGCGGCCGCCCCAGCCCCAGCCCACGTCCACAGCGACCGAGGCACCGCTGCCTCCGCAGGCGCTTTCGGATGTGGCCCCCGACGCCGGTTGTGTGCTTAGCACGCAGCCGACGTCGTCTGGTCCGGGTGGTTGAGACTCTGCTGCGCCGGGACCCGCCGCGATGGGAAGGCCCGCATGGTGGCTGGGTGCTGGCTCCGAGCGAGCATGGTGTAAGTGAAGCGTCGAGGACCCAGAGCCTTCGTCCCCACCGGCAGCAGCCGTCGTGTCAGCCGGTGATCGCGCGCCGCGCCTGCTCCCGGACAGCGCTCCAATGATTGATGACCAAGGCGACAAGGAGGGGCCTGCAGCGCCGGCGGGAGCAGCGCCGGCAATGACCGGTCCAGAGGCGGCGTGTGTGAGGCCGGCGGATCCGCCTTGGGGACTGCCGGCGCCATTGGCCTGCTGCTGCTGGTAGCGTCCGAGCTTCAGGAAGCTGGAGAAGAGGGTTGTGGCGGTGGTGGAGCCACCGGCGCCGGCCGGACTGGCGGGACCCGCGGCAGCGGCGGCGACGCTTCTGCTTGCTTGCCGTGAGACCAAGTCCGCGCCCGTAGGGCTCGGCGCCGCTGCCGCCGCAGCAGCTAACGGCTGCGGCGCTGACGTCGGCGCCGGCGGTGGCGAGCTGCCGGCGGCAAGCTGGTCCGCCGTAGGCTGCATCGGTGGCGGCGAAGGGGCGTCGCTGGCGGCGGTGGCAGAGGTGGCGACATCGCCTTCTGGCGATGCAGCGGCTGCGAGGATGGTGGACAGGAGCGCGAGGGCCAGGTCGCGATTGCCGGCGTCGCCTTCGCCGCCGTAGCTCGTGGTGCCGCCGCTCCCCGCCCCGGCGCCGGCGCCGGTCCCGACGCCGCCCGGCCCGGCCGCCGCGTCCACGGCGGGGAACACCGTGGCCGGGTCGGGCGCGGGCGGGCAGACGAGGCGCGGCGGATGCGGCGTCGTGAAGAGCTGCTTGGGCGTTTGGCCGAACTGCAGACGAGGCGGGCAAGGCGTCAGCGGGGGACCGAGGCGCGCAAATCAGTACCGGTATGCGAATGGCGCCCGGCGCCCACTACGACCAAGGATTCATGGCATCATGGGCATCCCGCGTCCCACACCCCCAATACTCAATACTTTGAGCACAGAGCACACTGGGGCTTACACCTAGGCGCCCATGCATTTGACATAAGCGCATTCGCTTTCTGAACATACACACACAGCCGTGTGCACCTCGTTGATCTGCGTCTCCAGCGCCTTGAGCCCCAGGGGCGACGTCACTGCCGCCGCGTCCACCGCGCCCTCGTACGTCAGGTGGTAGAACACGTTGTCCGCCGCCTCCGCGGCGGGGCCCCGCTGCTTGTAGCCAAAGATCAGGTCCACCCAGGCGTGCAGCTGCCGGCTGACGGGCGGCGCCTCCAGCGCGGCGCGCTGCTTGGCCAGGAAGTCCCGCGGGTCGGAGGCCCAGGGCGGCAGCTCCACGTCGCCAACCGGCCTGCAGGCGCACGCGAGCGCGGGCAGCGGGTTACAAGACGTGCGTCAGGAGGCGGCGGACGTCCAAGCAGAGCATCGGCAAGCGGAAGAATAAGTTTGGCAGGGAGCGACATAGGCGATGGAGTGTTGGAGGCTGCAGGGCCAGTCGCGGCTATGCTGCAGGGAGCAGCAGGGCAGCAGGAGGTTGGGGAGCAACCAGGAGGTTAGGGGGCACGGTAACAAGGAGGCTAGGGCAATGGAGTGAGCGTGTGCACACGGAGTCGGGCGCAGGGCAACGGGCCCCGCTGGGCTCGCGCTCACCCTCCGCAGCCCACCAATCTACCCGCGCCTCCCTCTGTTCTCCCCCTCCCCCCCCCATTCTCCTTCAGGGATAGCCGGTCCGGGCTGATAAACCCGTTCAGACCACCGGCCTCGTAGTCCATGTGTGCGCAGGACCACCAGGGAGGGATGGCGGCGCTTCGCTCTCACGCCTGGAAAACTTCCTTCGCCTCTCAACTCTCAGTTGTTTCGACGGTTGGGAGAGGATTGCGCCCCCCAGGCTTCTCTACTGAGAATGCCTTCCCACCCCCCCCCATCCTCTCCCTCCTGCGCTCGCACCTGCCGCTCTGGCGCACCCCCAGCGGCAGGTGCTTCTCGTTGACAAGGAAGTCCCATGCGGGCATGAAGAACTCGGGGATGAGCTCCTTCACGTCCGTGCTGCTGTTCAGGACGCCCTCCCAGGCCTCCTGCGCTTGCGCACCGGGGTCGGGGTTGGGGTCGGGGTGGGGAATGCGCTGCAAAGTTGGGAGAGCACCGCAGAGCAGTTGATGGGGCAAGAGGCGGGCGCTGTTAACCTTGCGCCCGACCGGAAGGCTCCAGAGGAAGCCACTGCCCGCGTGGCCCCGCGTACAGGGACTGGGGATGGGATGAGGGCAGGGCGTTGGCGCACCAGCCACGTGCAATCCACATCCTCCTCCCGCTATGCAGTCATGCACACATAAGCACCTGTATCGCATGCGCAACCCAAGCACATACACACGCACACGCACGCATCCGCACCCTCATTTGCATCCGCACCTGCACCGACGCGAAGAGGCGGTCGGGTGTGTCGAAGCGGCCGTTCTGCAGCCGGAGCATGTGGCTGGGCGCCGCGCGGACCAGCCAGTGCATCACATAGCTGCGTAGGCCGAGCAGTAAAGACACGGCAAGTAGGGGGAAGGGGTTGCGGTGATTTGCGTATCCATACCGAAAAGCATGCCGTGCAGCATTGCCACTCCGGTCACATGCCATGCCAAGCGCCGAGCCGACCAGCCAAGTCTGACACGCCAAAGACCAGCCCAGTCCAACAAACACACGCGCACAGCTCCACAGCTCAGGCACCAGCACGCGGAGAAAGGGTTCTTATTCACCGCAGCGGGGAGCCTGGGTGGTGTGATCCCGAGGCCTAAGACGAAGGCTTTCGAAGCCACTAGGACCTCGGAACAAGCACATACGTAGCTACGTTGTAATCGGCGAGAATACACCGACCTCACACCACCCTAAGACACACCAGCCGTACACCCGTGTGGGAGCACTCCCGTGAAACGCAGGAAAACTCGGTTTCCATTTACTACGCTACGCTCCGTAAGGAAACCGTCGACATTACAAAGTACCCAAACAATCCGCCGGTTTTGGAGGGAAAGAGGGCCCGCCCGAAGGCCCGATGACACGGGGGGATGAGAGGGCATGAGCTGCCGTCAGGACAGGGGCACGTTGCAAGCGGCAGGGTGGGGTAGCGGAAGGCAAGCTGTAGCCATGCGGCGGGTGGAGCGCTCAGCAGCTGCGCCAAGCACGCGGAAGGCCGGCTCCTCGCAAGAGACGACACAACCGCTTCATGGAGGCCTATGCACGCTCCTTTGCCCCCAGCCGAGCCTTCCAGTGGCCACCAGCCGCGCTGCGCCTCTAGCCCTAATCCCCTTCCCCCGTATGGAGGTGGCCACTCCCGCATCCGCACCCACACCCGCGACACCAGGCGACACAACCGCACCCACACCCGCTCGGCACCCGCTCCCCGCACCGTGCCCCGCAACTCCCGCAAGGCCCGACACGCACCCCGGCGTCGAGTAGTGCGTGCCGTACAGGAAGGGCGGCACGGAGCCCTCCTCGAACGCGTCCGCTGCCATGTCCCGGAAGCGCCGCCGGAACTCCTCCAGCCGGGCGGGGCTGAGCGCGCCCACCGGCTTGCTCAGGTCCCTGCTCGGGTGGCCGGGCGGTACGACACAACCGAGGGTGCAGGGCACGCTGTAGTACTATTTCGGGATTAGCTGTAGTTCGGGTCAAGTGCGACGCGGGAGGCGGGAAGCGGGAGGCGGGAGGCGGACGGCGGGAGGTGCGAGGCAGCGGGAGCCTGACCCACCTGTAGTTGGCTGGGTCGTCCAGGTCCAGCCTGGCGCTCACGTAGTTCCGGAGCACCCAGGGGAACACCGGCCACTGGGCTAGGTCGTTGAAGCTGCGGCCTGGAGGTTGATGGGAATTCATTGGCGGTGAGTTGCGGGAGGGCAGGGGGCAGCGTCGGGCGCTACGGGTCGGGTGCTCTAGGGCTGGCACGCCGGGGGACGCGGTGGGGAGGCTAGACACGCCGGTAGGTCGCGTGCGCGCGCCCGTCCTACCCCGTGACACCCCCATTCCGCGTCCCACCGTCCAGGTGCAGTCCCGGCGGTGCCTCCGACTGCACACCACACACCAGTGCTCCAATGCTAATGGTCAGCAAGCGCGGAAGCCCGGTGAAAACGCCACCCTGGCTCCCACCCAACAGATGCGCCCAGGCTTTCCGCACAAGAGGCGCCAGCGCGGTAACGGTGTATGCGTCTATATCCTGCCCTTTAACGCCCGACCCATCACCCCGTCATCGCTCAGATTGCCCACGGACTGAGTAACGCCCCGCTCCCACCTGCCGCGAAGTTGAGGTACAGCAGGTAGTCAAAGTTAGAGAGCGCCCCGCGCTGCCAGGCCGCTGTCACGCGCCGCAGCCAGGGGCCCGCCGCCTCCAGCAGCATGCCGTGCGCCGCAAGGGGGTCGGCCGCGGCCAGCGGGTCGGCAGCCGATGCCGAGGCGGCGGCGGAGGAGGAGGATGAGGCGGCGAGCTGCTGCGGCGGCAGCGACCGCGGCACGCAGGCGCCCAGCTCCGGCTGGCAGGTCAGCAGGTGGCGCGCGGCCTCGCGGTCGGCCTCCGTCCTGCGTTTGCCAACGACAGCGACGGGTGGGTGGAAACGTGCTGAGCAGGGTGAGCAATCAGAGAGGCGGCGTGGGTGTAGACAATCAGGAGGCGGGCAGAGCCCTGGGGCGAATCGCTCTTGCCTAGCCGCGACAACCTCCTGGCCATGAATGCTGGCTGCGGGCGGCCGCGCTCCGGGCTGGCCCTGGCCATTTCTTGCGAGCCCCTCCTGCGCTCCCCCTCGACCAGATCCGCACAGGCGGCGGCACAGAGGCCTCACCGGAAGGCGAAGAAGGCGCTGGGCGCGTCCCACATGGGGCTTGAAGCCAGCGCCGCCAGCTGCCGTTGGTAGGGCGCGTGCTGCGGCGGCTCGCCCCGCGCGCTGCCCGAGGGAGACGGCGCCGCCCCGCCGACGGCGCTGGGGCTCTGCGGATGCAGAAAGAATATCTCGAGACCTACGGGTCGCAGGCTGCTGCGGCGCCGCGCCACCGCCGCGATGGCCGCCAGCGGGTGGCTCTTCACCGGCGCCCCCCCTGGATCGGCAACGGGAGGATAGAGTGGTTAACAGCAGTATGGTTTGGAAGAAGCTTTGGGTGGATGCCCCACCACCTTCTAAACGGCAACGACAGGTTATGGATAAGTTCCAGAAGCAAGCAGGGCGACCAACGTGCGACCGATGTCCTGGGCTGGAACTCTTCAGTGTCCAGCGCTCCGCCCCGCGACGCACCCGGCCCCGGCCGCGCCTCCTGCGCAGGCCGCCGCCCCGCGCCGCCCCACCCCGCCCAGCCGCCCCCACCCCCCGGCCTCACCCGCTATGTTGTGCAGCGGCTGGAAGTAGACGCGCGCGGGCGTGATGGCCAGGTGGCCCCACTCGCGCACCAGCGGCGTCAGCGCCAGCACCGGCCCCACCCACACCAGCCGCTCGCCAAAGTCCAGCAGCCGACTGCAATCGAACGACACGCCATCCAGGCGCTGACGGGCCAGCTCCTACGGGGGCAGGGGGGGGATGTCGCGAGGCCGAGTCCAGGGGCGTTTGAGAGCATGAGGATTGTTGAGTGTTGAGGGGTTGCTTAGCGTCCCAAACAGGAGCCGTGGGTCGTACGCGTCCCTGGTCGTCCCACAGCGTCCAAGGGGAGCGGCAGGAGGCTTGCAGCGGCTGATAGTGAGCACGGCGAAGGGCGCGCATGCACCGTTATTACGTCGCCAGGCTTGTGCCAAGCACCGCGCACGTCCTGCCATGCCGCGGTGTGCGCATTGCGCCGCTTAGAACCGACGGCCGGCTGGGGGTGGGTGATCTAGGCACGCGCACGCACACACCTCCACTACTACGGTACGGCCTTCATTTCGACGATACTACCTACATACCTAGCTACATACGCAACTCACGCGGATGCTTCCGGCAACTGCGACACACATCTGGCGGCTGCTGGACGCTCGGGTCGCCGACACCTTCGGGAGCCGATGAAACCAGGCAAGGACCGGCTTGGCCGCCGGACGGGACAAACGCTGCTGGCGCCCAGCTCGTCGTTGTTCATTCCTTCTCCCCTTCAACTCCCTTGCCTTCACAATCCAACCCGTAACGAGGTCCTCTTGGTGGCGCGAAACACCGCCCCTGCCACTCCCACCACCCCCACACCCTGCCCACCTCAAGCGCCGTGTTGCGCTCCTCCCGCGGCCGCGCGTTGATCTCCCGCAGCGCCCCCGCTTGCGCCAGCAGCGGTCCCAGCGGACTAAACACCGGCCCGAAGGCCCACCGGAAGCCGGGGCCGCCATCGGGCGCCTTCAAAAAGGTGTACGGCACCTCCTCCATGTTGGCACGCATGAGTGCCACCTCACGGGCCTCCACCACCAGGCTGGGCCCGCTGCCGCCGCCGCCGGTGGCGGGCGGCGGCTTGGCGGTGCCGCCAGCGTGGGCCGCCGCGACGGAGGCGACGGAGGGGCCGCTGGCAAGGGAGTTCACCGATGCCAGGGGTATCCTGTCGGACGGCAAAAGGGAAGCTTCAATGAGGCGGTTCGGGCCTGGCTGCCCAACAGCGCGCTCTCCCAAGCATCCACGCAGCCGACTGCCCGCGACTGCCCTTCAGAACACGCCGCGCAGATGATTCAACGGGGCTCCATGCCCGCGTGGCAAGCTGCGGCCCGCGGCGCAGCCGCACCCACCGCGGCGCCCACCCCGCCCAGCGCCGCACCCACCGCGCGATGGGCACGCGCACGTCGTCCGGCTCGAAGAACAGCGAGCGGGTGCACAGCCGCACGCGGCCCTGCAGCAGCGGGCTGCGCTGCCAGTTGCCCGCCACGCGGTCCACCGGCCACGCGGCCAGCACCACCCAGTCCTGGCGCGGACCGGAGAGGGCGGGGCAGGGAGGCGGCGTGTGCAAGGGATTTCCGCGGGCAGGGGCGGTGCGCGAAGGGGTGCGGAGGCGGGACTGAGTGAGCATCGCTCAGTGTGGTACGGCACTCGTTCTGTACGTGACTGATATCGTAGTGCGTGAAGTCGCCAAGCCTCCACCCTGGGCATCCCCTAGGTCCCAGCTCAGCTCCGGAACCAGCCAGGGATGCGGAGGAACGAGGCCCGCCCAACCCGCCCAGGCTCTCACGGCCTGCCCTACCCCGCCGCCCCTGCCAGCGGCCCACCTGCACATAGTCCTCCTCCTCCTCGAGCAGGAGCAGCGAAAAGCGGCGCGCCCGCGCCGCACCGCCCCCGAACATGTCGGCTCTGCTCACCGCCCTTCCCTAGGCTGCTCACGGACCGGAATGCCCCAAGCGGATGACAGAAGCCGCTGGCTGGCAGCCGGCAGCAGAGGCAGTAGCAGCTGCTGCTGCGGACGCCGCCGCAGGCCGGCCCCGACCGGCGCCGCTACGCGCCCGGCACGGCCTTTCCTCGGCCGCCTCTCAGCCTGGGGGCTTCACAGCCCGGGCGGCCAGGGGGGCACGAAGGCCTGGTACTGCGGCCCGATGCGGGGCTTGCGGGGCTCCGCGCGGCCCTGGATCTTGCTGACCGCGAGGCGTGGAGCCTTGTGGCCGCGCTGCAGGGGATCGATCTCCTCTGGCACCTCCTCTTCCTCGTCCCTGGCACCACCTAATGCGGCTGCCTGCCGGGCGCGGGCTACCCCGAGGGCGAGGATGGCGTCCCCGTCAGACTCGCCGTCGTCGTCGTCGTTCCCAAAGCCAAAATGGGCCGCCGCGGGGCAAAAGTGGGTCACTCCGCCGGAAGGGTCCGCCACGCGTCGTGCGACGACTTCCCCGTCGAGCGGGAGCCTGGACCGCCTCACACCGCGATTGCCACTTGGCACGGTGAAGCCGGCGCCAGCGGGCGCGGGAAGTCCAAAGGTTTCAGGGGGCTGGTGGGCAACGATGTTGCCACCCTCCGTGCCGGAAGCGGGCAACAGACCGTGCTTATATGCCTGCGTAAATCGCGCCTTTGGGGGCAGCTGCGCCAGGCTGCCGAGCTCGGTCGCGTCGGCAATCGACGTCTTTGCAAGCTGAGCCTGCTCGTTGTGTGCTTCCGCACCAAGAAATGGATCGACGTTCATGAATTGGCGATATTTCTTTGCCTCGAACAGTGGGTCAGTACATCCGCTGTCATCGCAAGCCTCGCCAATAATCTATAAGCTAATGAACAAGTAAGAGAGGTGACTCGAGTCTGGTTGTCTGGAGGCGTGGAGGCTTGCGGGCTCGGTGGTTGCTCCAACCGCCTGGCGCGTGTTTTCCGTGCCGCGGCGAGGTCTTGCGTGGTTGCGAGTGTGGGCACCCCATTGCTTCAACGTATTAGACACACGCACCCGACATGATGGCGTTCCCTCGGCGCTCACTCCTTGACGATGATGATTTCGACTTCAAGGAAATTCTACTGAAGCACGTGGCACCTGGGCTAGGATGCCTAATTGCGTTCCTCATGCAAGTGTCGCTGCGTTCCGGAAGACGTGTCTCCCTCGCGCGACTGTTGCTTAACCTGGCCGTGCAGGTTTGTGAGCCCGCTCAAGACGGTGCTTCAAATTCGAGCAACCAAGCACCTAGGGGTGAGTCCCGCTGGGGTGTGCGCCTACCACGCGTAGGGGAACCCGCGCATATTCCCCAAGCCTAGCACACGCTGCTGCTTAGTACGTCCCATTTTCGGCGCAGTCGTGATTCATGGTAGTGGGTGATTGCACGCGCACGTGGGGTCAACGAGCGGGCGTACCTTGCGCGGCACGAAAGTAGACGCGGCACGTTTCCTTTTCCCCCACGAAAGTAGACCCGCACACACCGAAACCACCTCTGTCCTGTCCTGCAAAAGTTCTCTCACAGCTATTCGCATGTCCATATGTTTGCGACAGTATCATGCACCTGCCTACCCCCATTACCCTCACCGGCTTCGTCGCGGCGCCTTGCCCCTCCAGCCCACCAACGTCGCCACCCGGCCTGCCCCCACTCCCCCACCGCCTTACACCTTCCATTCGTCTCGCTCCCCGCCACGTCCCCAATCCACGCCCTCCTCCAGGACCTCAATCCGCTGCCGCTGGTGGCCATCATCGCCAACTGTACCGGATGGCTGCTGTACGGCTGCATCAACGCCGACGTGTACGTCATCCTTGCCAACGAGCCAGGCCTTCTGTTGGGAGTCTTCATGGCCATCTCATGCTACGGGTTCGCGGACCTGAAGGTGAGGGCCACAATCGCGTAGCCAGCGGCAAGTGCACTCTCTTGAAACGCATACTAGTTTCGACGCGCGACAGGGCGTGCCGTGGCATGCCGGGTTGTGGGCTGCGGTTTCGTGTGATGCCGTGATGCGTGGCGTGTACGGCAACGCAACGCGCCTGGCCCGTCCCAAGCTAGGCGACGAGTGGCGTATGCTCGGCCTGGGATAGGGTTTGACGCGGCGCCGCGGGGCACGTGTGCCAGCTGACGTGGCTGCAAGCCGCTTCGCTTCCCCGCCGAGCAAGGAGGAGCTCTTGGTCTGCTTCATGCTCATGCTCGCGCTCGCAACAACCGTGAATAACTCACGCTCGCGACCCCCCAGGCCCGCGACCTCATGCTTCGCGCTTTCATGTTCTTCGCTGTCATCCTCAGCTCCGTGGGCATTGTCATCGCCCTGTTCGTGGAGGAGGACTCCGTGGCGTCCACCGTCGCGTGAGTCCACCGCGCCAAGGAAGCGGGACCAGGCAATGGGAAGGGAGGGGAACGGAAAGGAAGAGAAGGCGCCGGCAGGGGAATGCCAGTTGGAGTAGAACTCTGATTGTATCCACCATTGTAAGGGAGCGGGGTCAGCTGGCCTCGACAAGGCTGTTAGCCCAGCGGCACCGCTGTCTCGTCCGTCACGCTTTGCCCCTCGCCATACCAACGGCAGGACCAAGCCCGCAAGCTGCCTCGATGGCCCTCCCCGGCGATTCTGTGCCCTACCGCGGTGGCGACGTGGCTGTCTCCGTCTGCCCTTCTTGAACTCCATCATAACACCAAAAGCACAATCATAATCACCCCCTTCAGCATTCTCGGCGTCCTCATCGACATCGGCACCGACTCCACCCATCCGCTCTTTCCTGCGCCGCAGCGGCTACACGGCCGTGTTCATCCTGCTCTGCTACTACGCCGCCCCGCTCTCCTCCATGGCCGAGGTGATGCGGACGCGCTCCTCCGCCTCGCTCTTCTGGCCCACGTCCGTCATGAACACCGTCAACGGGCTGCTCTGGGTGGCGTATGGCACGGTGGGGCGGCGGCCGCGGGCAGCACCAGGCGGGAGAGGGACCTTGCCACGCGGGGACACCAGGCCGCTGGCACAGCGTCACGCGTGGGCACGCTCTCCCGCTGCACCCCCGCCTTCCCCCCTGCGCGCCCGCCCTCCGCTACTCCCTCCACTTACTCCTCCGCCCCCCCTGTCGCTTGTGTCCGCCGCCGCGCCCAGGCGGTGCACGACTCGTTCATCGCGGTGCCCAACGCCATCGGGGCCACCTTCGGCCTCATCCAGCTGGCGCTCATCCAAATCTACCCGGCAAAGAAGTGAGTGCGCATGGGGCCGCGGGGTACCGGGGTTGCGGGTTATGGTGGTGTTGGAGCCCGGTGTCCGGTGCCGGGGGGGTGCAGGACGGCGGCAGGGGCGCAGGGCGGGGGGGCTCGGGAGCGGCATTGGGCTGGGCGGAGTTTCGGATGAGAGGGCCTTCTGCAGAGGCCAGCGAAGCGGTAAGGGGTACAGTGCCCGCCGAAGGGGGCTGCGGCGGCAGGCCGTCCCCTCCGACG
>LSYV01000011.1:1879328-1926728 GCA_001584585.1 Gonium pectorale | reverse complement strand
GGGACCTTGCCACGCGGGGACACCAGGCCGCTGGCACAGCGTCACGCGTGGCACGCTCTCCCGCTCGCACCCCCGCCTTCCCCCCTGCGCGCCCGCCCTCCGCTACTCCCTCCACTTACTCCTCCGCCCCCCCTGTCGCTTGTGTCCGCCGCCGCGCCCAGGCGGTGCACGACTCGTTCATCGCGGTGCCCAACGCCATCGGGGCCACCTTCGGCCTCATCCAGCTGGCGCTCATCCAAATCTACCCGGCAAAGAAGTGAGTGCGCATGGGGCCGCGGGTACCGGGGTTGCGGGTTATGGTGGTGTGGAGCCGGTGTCCGGTGCCGGGGGGTGCAGGACGGCGGCAGGGCGCAGGGCGGGGGGCTCGGAGCGGCATTGGGCTGGGCGGAGTTTCGGATGAGAGGGCCTTCTGCAGAGGCCAGCGAAGCGTAGGGGTTACAGTGCCGCCGAAGGGGGCTGCGGCGGCAGGGCCCTCCCCTCCCGAAGCCGCATCCAAGCCCTGGCCCCGGCCCGCTCCCACGCGTCGCGCGGCGTCGCATCGCATCGCAGGACAGCGGTGGCGCCCCCGGCGGATGTCGAACCGCTCATTACCGTGGACGGCAAACACGTGGCCTAGGGGCCCGGCCTGAGCGGCGCAGGCAGCGCGCGGAGCGGGCGTCAGCGGCGGTTAGAGCAGTCATTAGCTCCCATTTGATGTCCGGGGCGGCTGACAGACATGCGAACCCGCCAGCGCTCTGGAGCGGCTGGGATCGCAACCTCTTTCATTCAGTTTCATGTGCGATGCCTTCCTTTATGACCAGTGCTTAATGTGGTGCATTCTTCAGATCATAGTGGTTGGTGGCTCTGCCGGGCTCTGATGCCAGCTGCTGTCGCTCCTCCGTTCGCCGTCCCCCTCCGCCCTCCCGCGCCGCCCCGTCGCACCCGGGCTAACCCCCAAGGGACGTGAGCCGAGGGGCTGCGCCCCAGCAGGCGGCGGCTGCTGCGCCGGAGCAGGAGCCGCTGCTGGCGGAGGGACGGGGAGACGGCGCGGCGTGAGGGCTCGGACGGGGACGCAGCGGCGGGCGGGCAGGACGTGCGAGCGCGGAGAGGCACAGCGCGCGGAGAGGCGGGCGTTCGTGACGGCGTCAGGTGGTCTCCGTATGGCATCCGTTACACGTGAGCCGCGCGGGCAGCTGCCACATGCGAGCGAAGCGCCGCAATCGTGTTACGACCATTTGTTTGTTGTGGCGGCGCTGGCGAGTGGCGTACTATGAGCCTGTATTGTGCACGGCCTATAATGTGCAGAGGTCCGGCATTCAAGAATGGACCGGTCGTGTAAAGCGGGCAAGCTGCACTGCGCGGATATCATAGCATGCGCATGTGGCAAGCGGGTATGAGCGAGGACGTGGTATCGTACGACTTTTCTCATGCATTTTGTCCAGGTTGCGTTTATCCCCGGTGAGCAGGAGTTAGGGAGGATGGACTCCGTGCTTCGCCCCGCGTGGCCGCATGGGCACAAGGTCATGCGAGGACTCGGGTCCGGCCGCCTGCCCTGCAGTGGCCACTCGCTCGGAACTGTAACGGTGGCTACTGCGGTCTAGGCTATTCGTAGATGTCGTTGTGTCCTTGGGGCGGGCATCCGACACATGTAAGGTCCGTGCAGGTCCATCGTGCGTGTTGGCGGACGGCCAGCACCATGCCGATGATGCCATACGATTCATAAGCAGCTGCTTACGGATGACACTTACGCAACCCGTTTCTGGGGTATTTGCCCCACATGGCCGTTCAGTGTCAAACAGTACTCGGCTACATATTGAAGCAGACGGAGGGCGTGATGGGCAGTCGTGACGCGTGCCCACCATCTATCCGGATGTGCTATGAAAGAAGGAAAAAGCGTGCCCATCCTTGGGAGTGAAGTTGGCGTACGTGCTCAGCGCGCCACACCGCCGTGCCCCCGTCCCTGCCTCCCCGCACAACATCACCCAGGCACGCGACATCAATAGACACTCCAACGGCTATGGTGGCGGCCGTGGCAGCCACGGGCGATGAACGCCACAAACACGAATGAAGAATGACACAGCCACAAAGCTAGAACCGGCAAGACGCTGACGCGCTGCTTGCCCTCTTTATTGCCACATGCGGCGGCAGAAGAACACCACAGCTCCTGGGGGTGCTGGCGCGGAAGTAAGGCACCCGGTGCTGCCATGCAGAAAAACCAGGCCAGACGCCGGCGAGTCCGACAACAGGGGATAAACTCCCTCATTGGGCAAGTCCTACCAGGCAACTCGGACCAGAGCCACACTCCAGGCGCGACGAACAATCGTCAATCAAGGAATGCCAATCTACGGAAGCCTAGCCATGCCAAACCGAGCGCATTTGGCTCGGTTCCTCCAGCTCTCGCCCTCTCACATCCCGCCGCCCGCCTCTCACATCCCGCCGCCCGCCTCTCAACTGAAGGCCCTAAGTAGTGCCAACCTTCCCTCCCTGAACGCAAACGCCCTCAGGCACGCCCAGGGCCTCTCATTCAAGGGCTCTAAGCAGTTTCCGTAAGCAGCCACCGCTTGGGTTGCCCATTCAGCTCGACCGGGCCCGTGTACGGCCAGGGCTAGAGAACTCTGATCGCCACGGCGCGCAGCCGCCCGCAGCGGGACGCCAAGCACCACCCCACCACTCGACACTTTGTTCGTCACATAGAATGCAACACGCCACACGCGCACACGCTATCCCGTTTTCACTATGCACCCACAAACTCTGCGAACACGCAAACACGGGCATTCACCAGGCGACAGCCGCACCGCTCACGCCCCTGCAAGAGCAGCTCCAAAACGAATACCCCCACTTGGCGTCTCTGCTACCCTTGCCAACAGCACGAACGGGCACCCGGGGAGCCGCACAGCACACGGAAGGCTGCATTCAAAGAGCGCGCTATGTTCGAAGAAAGACAGCGAGCAAAGACCACGCTCCGAGCTCACTGTCGACGTTACGCTCGAGGTCCCCGACGGGGCTCCCCAGCAGGAGCCTGCCCTGGGCCTGGCCGCCTCTGGCAATACGAATGCTGCTCGCTCACTTGCTGTCTTGGCGCTTGCCGGCCCCCTCGAAGAAGTATGACTGCTCAAAGTCCTTCTCCTCGCCCTCGTACTGGTGCTTGCCGGTGAAGGCCGGCCTGAGGGGAAGGGGTGGCGTGGCGGAGCGGGCACTCTGTCAAGGACCGCTGAGCGTGTAAATTGCAGGTCTGCGTAAGGCCAAGTTTGGCGAAGGCCGGCATGGCGCCGCCCATCTGCCGTCCCGACATCATGCCATTGGAAGTGCGATGTTGCAGTCCGCGCAGAGGTCCACCATCGCGTCCGCTCTGTCCCCACCCTGGCCCCATGCCGCGTTGCTATCAGCCCAGACCGACCTCGCTCCCCAGGAGCCAGACTTTGGCCGGCGACCGGCTTCCGGGGCTGAGCTAGTCCCCCTGCCCCCTCCCTGCCCCCACCCCTGCCCCTCAACGCTGCTGGCGCCCAGTCCTATCACATTCACGCCCTTC
Organism: Gonium pectorale; assembly: GCA_001584585.1. Lineage (NCBI taxonomy): Eukaryota > Viridiplantae > Chlorophyta > Chlorophyceae > Chlamydomonadales > Volvocaceae > Gonium > Gonium pectorale. The sequence goes on along the minus strand of LSYV01000011.1, from coordinate 1,923,220 downwards.
TCGACAACCTCCCGGGCCCCTTCCTCCCTCCTACATGAAGTTATAGATTAGCAGGTCGTCCTCGTCCAAAATGCTCGCGGCCTTGTGCAGATTGCGGCGCGCCTCGGCGACGAAGAAGTTGGCAATCTCTTGGCTCATGCGGATCTGGGCGGGGCGGGAGGAGGGGGGAGGCAACCAATGGAATTCGGGAGGTAGGCATGAAACGAGGCGCCGAGCGGCCCTGCATTGGCAGAAGGCTTTGGCCGTCTGGACGTACAGAGGGGAGGCGGGGCGGACCGGAAGTCCTCCATCACCAGCTTGCGGCACGTTCTGCAGGGCGCGAGGCCCGCTTGTAGAAGAAATCAATTAGGCACAGCACCCTGTGCCAGAGATGACTCCCTAGCTCCTCCAGTAGCAGCCCCCAGAAGCCAGACCCCAGCAAGCGGGCACCCCGCATTCAGTCCCGCCGCGCGCCGCCACCCCTTACCACCACCGGCCGCGGCCCGTTTAACCCCACCACCTCCCGCCCTCCCGCGCCGCCACCCCAACCTGTGCACCGGCCCCGGCCCGTTACCACCACCCTCCCGCGCCGCCAACCCAAGCTGCGCTGCACCCTCCCGCACCGCCCCGCTCACCGCGTCCGTGCCATGCGGGATGTGCAGGTGCGGCGTCCACTCGAATGCATTCTTCTCGGGGTGCCACTGCGTGGCGGTGAAGGGGTACGCCCGCCCCTCCAGCGTGCTGATGTAGGCGACGCCCGACTTGTCGAGGCTGAGCGACACCACGCGCCAGAAGCGGCCCAGGGCGGGGTTCTCCAGGAAGGCGCTCATGGACAGGCCTGGGTGGGGGTAGTAGAGTTGGGGGCGGGGGAGAGGTCTGGCCAGGGAACGCAAGGGCGCACGGCGCATCACCGAAGCAGATGAGAACGTATGGATCTCAAGTACGGAAGAGTCGCGCACAAATGAACCCTCCAACGCGCCTGGCAATGTGGTGGGATAACCGGGTGTGACGCAGGTCTCAACAAGAGCAGGACGTTAACGGGGATGGGGACAGGATGGGGACGGGCAGCGGGGCCGTTGACGATGACGTGAAAAGGGAGATTCTGGAGCGCTGCTGGTCCGCGCCTGCTCCCCCCGCCGTACCGTTCATGTGGTTCTCCATGGCGATGGGCTTGTTCTGCAGGTCGGTCACCACGTCCTTGGGCAGGCTCTTGAGCAGGTGGCTGTCGGCCGCCTCGTCCGTGTACAGCAGCGGTGCGGGCGCGTCCTCCGCGTCAAAGGTGCCCAGCAGCGTGTAGTTGGAGGACAGGATCACGGCCAGCGTCTCCATGCCCAAGCACGTGCCGTGGACCTGTATGGAGGGGGGCGCCAGGGGCTGAATGAGCAGCGTACTCAAGGGCTAGGGTCTCATCCGCGACGCGCATTACTGACGGCACGTAGACTGGATCTGCCGCGGCAGCCTCCGGACGTGGGTGCGTCCCCCAGAGGGACTGCATGGCAGACCGCCACCAGCACCACCCTCTAGCAGCAGTCGACCATCCAATGAACGCATTAAGTCCCAGGCGGGCAGACTCGAACACAGACTCCACTACACACTACAGTGCAGCATCGGCACAGACGCGCGCGCACACACCGGAAAGTAGTCTCCGTTGTCGTTCGCCTTGATCGCCAGGTCCACAAGGTGGCGGGCGGTGTCGTAGAACTTGTGGCCGGGCTTGAGGGTGGCGCCGCCGCCCGGCAGCAGCAGGCCGTTGATCACCGAGAACCTTAAGGGGGCGGCAGGGCCGGCAGGGTGCGGGATGGGGCCTTCAGGCGGCGCAGCAGCGGCAGAGACAGTGGCGCGGCGAAGGATTGGCGCAGAGAAGCAAGGTGGCGGAGTGTGGGGCAGGGAACGGGTGAGACCGGGTGCTGATCTCCAAAGCCCCTGCCCTCCCAGCAGGCGAACGGCCGGGCCCTGGCAAATCCGATCGGGAACGCAAAAGAGAGCCAAGCTGCCGTAATCTAGCAGGCATGTGCGCGTTCATGCACATGCTGTACCGACGCACACGCCGTATAGTAATGCCTTAGCGCTGGCAGACAGTGTCGGCGCCCAGAACGATGTGTTGTTCACTCCCGCACCCTTTGCCCGTCACCCTTTCCTTAACTTGCCCCACCCACCTGCGCTCCACCTGCTCCGGCATCATGTCATAGAATATGGGGACCACACGCGCACCCGCGGACTCCAGCCATTTCACGTACGACGCCGCAATGTACGACTGACCGTCCGGAGCAGGGTCGCCAGGCTGGGGCGTTTCGTTAGGGGGTGAAATGGCACAGGGAGGATGAGCCAAAGGAGAGCAACGCTATGCTTGCGGCATGGGATTATGCCTCCGATGCGCCAGGAGCGAGCACTGGGGCCACGTGCGTGTACGCGCCCCAGGGGGTGGTTCCCGCTTAACACTAAGCTTTCCGGTCTTCATTCCAGTTTCGGATGAACCTGGCGCCTCCTGGACGCCCTCACCTGGGACAGGATGCCAATAATTGGGCGCAGGTTGGCGTCATTCGCCGGGCGCGCCTGGCGAACCTCCTTGCCATCGCGCTGCAGAGACATGGCGCCGGGCAGAAGCGTTGGCCTGCGGGGGGGGGGCAGCGCTGAGGCCTGAGCACAAGAAGCTGCACGTGGGGCAAAGGCCTACGGGCCCCTCCAGCCAGCCAACCCCAGGGCCAAACCTCCGTCAGACCGAAGCTATGCCCCAAGTGCAGACTGAGGACGTGCAAAACATGGGCGTGTGTTGATGGCGGGCACACGGAGGTATCCTGTGACCCCACCTAGCGCACATCACCACCATTGGCAGCAGGCACGCCACCGCCAGAACCGCTGCTGCTCTGCCGCTTAGGGCCATGATATTCGCTGACGTGTGTTCGCGGTCAGCCGAGTCTGAGAATCACAGCAGTGCTCTGGTTGCAAAGGCGCGCGTACACTGCGTGAAGATCAGGGTTCAACTGGCTGGCTAGGCAAGCCAGTGTGGAGAAGCAGCAGAGCGCGATTGTGCCCTAAATGGGCAATATAAGTGCACTACAACGCGCGGTAATTGACATATCCAGCTCTGGAGCTGGCGGCTCGGCGCTATCGGGCGATTCCACCAACCGATTGCCGTACGAAACCACAACGACCTTTGAGCACTACTCAAAAGCGAAGCCGGCCCATAAGTTCTCACTTTAGGGGTCTCGCAGCTCCAAGCAAGCTTGTCTTATCATACTTTTATCTTACCTATCACTTCATCCCCGAGTCGCCGCAACAGCGCGTAATCATGGGCAAGCCCGCTAAGGTGGGCAGAACACTGACTTTTTATGCCAAGCTGAACGAGCGGCGCCGGTTCTGACCAGCCGCTTTTTGGGAACAGGCGTCTGGCAAGGAGCTGAAGGCCAAGCAGGCTGCGACCAAGCTGGAGAAGAAGAAGGTGATATCGTATCTTATATGTATAAAGCATGCGCGTTTCGGCGGCTGGAACCGGCGTTCCGTGCCGGCGGCCGGCAAATGTTTGGCGGCTTGCTTGACTCCCGGCGGCTTACCACAGGTGCCCGAGCCTTCAGACTCTGACGAGGAGTCGTCGGAGGACTCCGATGACTCTGACGACGCACCTGCCCCGGCGAAGAAGGGCGCGGCGCCCGCAAAGGTGCGCAGCTATGAGCGAGCTTGACCACAACGTCTGTACATCGGTTGATGATATTGGGAGCCTGAAGGCTGGTTGCTATATGCACATACGGGTGTCGCACTGTCGATGCAGTTGCTTGCCGCCATCTGAGTGCCCAGGCCCTAGTTGGGTTTCGCAAAGTTAGGCCGCAAACGCGCTACACATTCATGCAGTTTGCGGTTTCTTCCACCGTTCCGGGGAGGAACACACAGCCTTTCGACACGCCCGCCCGCGCTGACGGTTCCACTGCCGCCCGGAACAGGCGCCCGCTAAGAAGGTAGAGTCGGACGACAGCGACGACGACGATGACAGTGACGAGGAGCCGCCGAAGCCGGCTGCCGCTGCTGCTAAGGCCAAGGTACGGGTGCACACAGCGCGCCACGCGCGGGCGCCCGTCCACCTGAACCCGCCAAAGGGTTGCCCCTTTACACCAGCTGTTGCAGCCTTGAACGTCCACCGCCAGCTTACGGCCTATAGTTGCAAACTGGATCAATCCACTGCGAGGCGGCTCTGTGTAGTCTGTGTATAGCATAAAGGCCATTTGCTACCCGTACTTTGTGTCTGGCAGTCAAAGAACCAGTGTCTGGCATGTGCTGAAGGGTCCGGTAGACGTGGGAACAGCGGTGCCCTCCGTGACGGCTTCATGCGTACCTGGTTAGGCCAATGTAGCCACTCATACAACAGGCCAGTAGCTCGGTTTTGTACATATGCCCGTTCTTAGTAAAGAGCCGAAACGCCGGCCTGTCTGTTCCCCCAGGCCGCGGCCGACAGCGACGACAGCGACGAGGAGGACAGCGACGACGACGACGACAGCGAGGATGAGCCGCCCGCTAAGAAGGGCAAGCCGGCACCGGCGAAGGCGGCTGCTCCGGCCGCCAAGAAGCCCGCTGCCAAGAAGGTGTGCCTGGAGTCGAGCCTTGAGGGCTACGCACCGTCTTGTCGGATGGCTCCATGTGGGCGCACGTTGTAGGCGCAGCGCATGTTCGGTAACAGCTGGCGCGGTCATAGCACAGCCCTGCAGGGCTTCGACTTGAAAAATTGCAGCGCTCATGCCGCATACGTCTTGCTGTCCACCGCACTGGAATGCAATGCTAGGTGTGTCCCAACACGTTTTGCAGGACTCGGACAGCGATGAGGAGGACAGTGATGACGACGACAGCGAGGATGAGCCGCCCGCCAAGAAGGGCAAGCCGGCAGCGGCGCCCGCAGCGGCGAAGAAGGCGCCAGCCAAGAAGGAGGTGGGCCGCGCGTCGGGGTGAATTCAAGTGTTGTCGTGTTCGAACCACGGCTGCATTGACCACCACAGTAGGAGACATTTGCCATTTAATTGGGAGCCCATATCTGCGTCGGTTCGGCTCTGGCATGTGTGCTTGGGTGGCCTTGCCGGTGAGCCCTGCACCAGGGCCCCGTTGGCGCCTCCATCGCTGCAAGGAGCGCGCATGGCGTCCAGATCTGATGCAACCAACTTACACCCCGTGTGGAACTGCTTCGGGTTCCCTGCGCACTGTCTGATCACCCCTGTTCGCTTACCAACCCATCCAGGAGTCGTCGGATGAGGACGACAGCGACGACGACGATGGTGGGTAGGGGCATTAGCCGCGTGTACGACCTCATCTAATCAAATTCTTAGACAGCGGGGCAATGTGATGATGACCAGGATACTCCATAGGTGGACTTGTAGTTTTGGAGCTCGCAATCCCAAGAGCGGACATACCTTGTTCCAGCTGGTCTGGCAAGCCTGGCGGGTCTTACATGGCCACGTCATTAGCTCGTCCTAGGGAAACGCCCCGGAAAGTACGCGTCCTGGCACCTGGCTAGAGTTACCTCATGTGCCATGTACGACGCTCCTCCACCACCTGTGCTGACCGCATTGCAGACGATGACAGCGAGGAGGAGGCCCCCAAGGCCAAGGCCGCCCCCGCCGCGGCCGCCAAGAAGAAGGCCGACTCTGACGACGACAGCGACGACGGTGGGTGGTCACAGAGGGAAACGGGGCCAGCCTATTGGACATGTGAACGACAAGGACGGGGACGGAGGTCGGAAACCGAAGCAAGTGCAATCGATGGGCGGGGGTCATGCGCAGCCTTCAAATCCGGGTCGTGCCTGCAATAACGGCAGGGATGCCTCAATTCCACGCTTCTGGTTGCTCTCCTGTCCGCCCGGCTGCCTGTTTCGGTTTGTGCGTGCTGGTAAAGCTATCAAGTCCGGGCCCAGGACGCGTTACCCATTTCACAGCGTATGCATCGTTCACCTGACACCCTGGCTGGAACCCGATGCCCCACAGACGAGGAGGACGACGACGACGAGGATGAGGAGATGGAGGAGGCCAAGAAGCCCGCCGCCGCCAGCAAGCGCAAGGCGGACGATGACGAGGAGGAGGACGAGGAGGAGGAGGAGGAGGAGAAGCCTGCGCCCGCCCAGAAGAAGCAGCGCATCGACGTTAACGGCAAGGCCGCTGCAACCAACGGCGGCGCCGGCGAGAGCTCGACCGTGTTCGTGGGCAACCTGAGCTGGGGCGCCGACGAGGAGGCCATTAAGAAGTTCTTCAAGGGCTGCGGCCAGGTGCGGACCAGGGTCCGTTGAGGACGGTAGAAGGAACCATGAGTTGGGGAGGGAGGGCTGCGGCTGGGCGCAAGGATTCGGACTGGACGGTTGCAAGCGGCTGGGTGGGAAGGGACAGCGGCACTCTTTCCGTGGCGCGCGTCTTTTTGCGTCCCAGGAAAGCCGGTCACGCTGTTTCCGGCACCTTCCCTGCGGCGCTCCCGTCGTGAGGCCCCCGGGAGACCCGCCTCCCCTGCACAGACATGCACGCACGACGCGCCTCCCCCCATGCACCACTGCTCCCAACTGCCCTCTGCACATCCGCCTCCCGCCACACTGTCACCCTCTGACTCCCTTTCCTTGCTGCTGCACGCATGCAGGTGGTTAGCGTCCGCGTCGGCTACGACCAGGCGACTGGCCGCTCCAAGGGCTATGCCCACGTCGAGTTCGCCGAGCCCGCCCAGGCGCAGAAGGCCACGGAGAAGGCCGGCCAGGAGCTGGACGGCCGCCAGGTCAAGGTGGAGGTGGCGGCACCGCGCGCGCCCAGGTGGGCAGCCTGGGAGCTGGCGGGCGGCGGGGCAGCAGCGGGCTCAGGGTTTCGGTCCGACTAGTTTACGCTTATCGTACAAGCGATGTAAGCTGTTTGTGGCGGTCAAGGGGAGGCCAATACGGTTTGCTTGCTTCACGGCGCTCCCCCGACACCCCAACACCCCGACGTGCGTTGCCCGCTTGCAGGGAGAGCTTCGGCGGTGGCGGCGGCGGCGACTCTGACGGCACCACCGTCTTCGTCAAGGGCTTTGACCCCAACCACGCCTCGGAGGACGAGATCCGCTCCGCGCTAGAGGAGGCGTTTGGCTCTTGCGGCGAGATCAAGAGCATCCGGTTGCCGTCGGACCGCGAGGCCGGCACCCTCAAGGGCTTCGCCTACATCGAGTTTGGCAGCACGGAGGCCAAGGTGAGGGATGGCGAGGGCGGATTCCCCTGGCGCCGGAGCGTGTTGTGATGCATTGTGCAGGAGGCATCTGTGGCAGGTTGGTCCTTAACAGTCTCGAATGGCGCCGTTCCGCACAGGCATTGGCATGGGCGGAAATGGGGAATCGAACTGCGCCCTTACCTGCTTGCCATCTGTTCGGCGACTCTGTCCGCCCTGCGTTTGCGGTCTGACTGAGGTGCATGCGTGTCGGCCCCGCCCTGCCTTCTCCAGAATGCCGCTGCCGACCTGGACGGCACTGAGTGCGCTGGCGGGTACCTTAAGGTCGACACGAACGTCCAGAAGCGTGACGGTGGCGGTCGGGGCGGCGGCCGCGGCTTCGGCGGCCGTGACGGTGGCCGCGGCGGCGGCCGGGGCTTCGGCGGGCGCGGCGGCTTTGGCGGGCGCGACGGCGGGCGTGGCGGCGGCCGGGGCTTTGGCGGGCGTGACGGCGGTCGCGGCCGCGGGAGAGGCTTCGGTGGCCGCGACGGCGGCCGCGGCGGCCGGGGTGGCCGCGGTGGCGGCATGAGGATCGACTCGGGCGCCGGTAGCGGCAAGAAGATGTCGTTTGACGATTGAGTGATGGCTTCATGAGCGGGGCGCGTGCGGGATGCCGTAGGTATGGCTCGCGGGAAAAACGCCAACGCTCGGGGCTGCGTGTGTCGTGGTTGTGCTGTTTACAATGACGGTTGATTGGCCTGATCTGGGTTTTTAGGGCAGAGTCTAGGGCTGCCCGTCAGGTTGTGGGACAGTGCAGATGCGGGTGTTGGGGATCGGGGCTTACGCGGAACAAAGTGAGGAATCCCCAGACCAGGTTCTCGGACTGCGCTGTAGCCTGAGCAGGTGGCGCTGTGTGGCATGAAACCCCCCTCCCCGGCTGCCGTACAGCGTTGCGCGCGACCCGGTGCGCAGGCCTCCCGGGCTGGTTCGCGTAGCTTGACGTACTCGAGCAACGGGGTGGTGGGGGTAGCCGTGTAGGCGGACTGCTCTGGCGCATTTGACTCCCGTCGTCGTTTGGTGGTGCGCGGTTGTATGGTACGTCGTATGTTAAGTCTTGTTTGTCCTTCACAAGTGTATCTTGCCGGGCTTGCGAAGGCCCAACGAGCCCGGTTTCTATTTGTCAGAATCGGACGCATTTGGCTGGTGGTTGTGAAGGATGGTACGAAGCGCTGCGCTCATCAAGAGCCGCGTTTGTTTGAGGGCTCTGGAAGTCGCAGAGAGGAACGTGAGAAAGGACTCTGGGCGGTCGTACTGTGGCACGTGCTGTGATGATTCTTCGCTGGGTTGCCAGGCCCCCGCTGGTCTGTTGCGCTGGTAACGGGGCTGGTATGTAACGCCATGGCCAAGATCCGCCCGGAGTGCCGGACAGGCTGCAAGTGCATCCCTCTGCAGACTGCAGTCTGTCCGCGGCCTGCTCCTAAGCATGCTTCAGCGAGGCCAGTCAGGTTTACAGGTTACACGTCCGTCGAAGCCGGGGGGCCATGGGCGAAATGCGAGTGATGGGATGGGGCAGCGGGTAATGTTCCCCGTCTCTACCCCGCTTCAGCACCTGACGCCGAAGTATGGCGTGTCAAGTTTCCCAGACTGCCTCCACCCACTGCAGCGGGCGGAGCCTATCATAGTCATGGTAGTCCCGATGCCTAAAACCCAAGGCACCCAGCTGGTCCCGGAGCTGCTCGTAACACGGGTATTCGCAGAACACATGCAGTCCATCCTCTACAGCCGTAGCGTAGCCACACGCCTTGTGTGTCCGCTCAGCCTGAGCTCGTCCATTGGGCCGTTTCACTTCCGTTCCCAGCATCGTAGCCTAAACCGCAACAGCGTTTGGTGCAGGCTGGGCACCATCGCCGTCGCAGTATGGGCAGGGTCACCCATCGATCCGGCATACCGGAATACTTCGACTCTCGTCTCCCCGCTAGGGAAAAACGTGGGGCGCCCCAGCCACTTGGAGCAGCCGCCACCGTCAAGCCCGTCGGCAAAGCGATCCAACGGGTAAAAAAAGGGTAAAGGGTAACGGGTGCCACCAGCGAAGCAAAGAAGTTTGCTTGCGCTCTAGCCACAAGGCCCTCGGGGGCCTGAACACCGGCGTCGGCAAGGAAGCGCAGCGTCCCTGCTGACCAGCACTCCAGCAGTCGGTCACCCCAGGACAAGCAGGTCTGCACGTCTGCGTATCGGGGCGCTTCACCAGCCTGTTCCAAAACCGCAGGACGAGCTTAGCCCAGTGGTACTGGAGTGGCCTCTGCGCCAACTCACGGTACTGGGCGGAGAGCGTGCTCCGACAACCATTCGCATAAATGGTTCGCTCGGAGGGATGAAATAGATGTGGATTAGGTTTGGGGGTCGGTCACGGGGACTACAAAACGGTCGTCGTGTCCACGGGGTGGGGATTGCTGGATTGCCGGATTGGGAGTCGAATGGATGGGACAACCCCCTTTGGATTCGTGACCGACCCACCCCCTGTGGTTTGGGTGGATTAGACCTATTAGATTGCACCCCTCCTGTTCGCTGCACTAACCTGTACAGCCGTCCTGTTTGCCGAACGTGCACGTTATGGCTTTGCCCATTATTGGAGCTGCAGCTTGCAATTGTTTGGATGGCGAATATGCCATGAAAGATCGGGGGGGTCAGCGCCGGCCACAGGAGGGTGCCTTGACCGAGGCCAGGGTGGACGTAATGGAATACGGTTAAAGCCCAGGCGGGAACTGATGGCTGATAATGGCGCAGTAGTGACATGTTTCGTGCATACGTGGCTCCAACTGGGTCCGTCTGGTAAACCACGATTCCCGTGGCGTGGTGGCACCTCTGCAAGGCCTGCCGGTGCCAGGCCTCCCTCACGCCACTCGACTTATGCCGTGTAGAGTCAGATTGCTTGTGCGATGAAGCCGAAGATTGTAAACCCTAGGTCCACCCCAATCCCCCATGCCTGTACGGAACGTTACGGAACTGGAACGAGTTTGCACACTTAAAAAGGGCAACAGCTTCATAGGATACATATTATAATGTAAATGATGAGTATGAAACAAACGGCTGATGCCACGCCGTTGCCCGTTGTCAACCTTGAAGGTGTTCCTGCCTTGGCAGTGCTGAGCAGCACCGATCTTCTGCAGCAGATACTGCAGCATCTCAGCCCTGGCGAACGACGTGTCCTTAGGCGACTCTGCAGGTCCACGCGGTCCGCGCACGATGCGTTGGTGCAGGAGCTTCGTATTACAAGGTTTGACACTGACAGTGACAGATGCATACGGAGCGAAGATGCGCTCGGAGTGGTGAAGCGATACCTTGAGCGTGGCTGCCAGCCTGAAACCCTCAGCATTAGCCTCTGCGAGAGACCGGAACGAGAGCGGCGGCACCTGTGAGTATCTTTGCCTTCTACATACAAGCTCGGTCATGCAGCCTGTGCTCTTGGAGCAACTGCGACGCCGCGTTCAATGGGTTTTACGCCCCCATTCCCAACAGTGTGCAGCTGCTGCGGGACGTCACTCAGCTGCTTTCCATGATGCCCAGTGCCACTCTCCGCACACGGCACCTGGAGCTGTACCCCCCGGAGCTGCTCACAGCATCAGTAGCGCGCGGCATTGCCACGGCCTTCCCGTCCGTCGCCCACCTCCGCCTCACTGGGCCTGGTGCTCTGGACGGGAGGGTGGTAAAAGCTGGCCTCAAGTGCTTACTGGGCGCTGGCAGCCCTGCGAGAGAGGCCAGCAAGCGCAAGCGCAGCGGCAAGGGGGGCGGCAAGAGCGACGCAGCAGGCCAGGCCACAGCCGCGGCGGCTCCCCTACTGCCCTGCCTCACAAGCATCGACCTCGACAGCTGCGCCTCCACGGACATTCTGGCCACCCTGTGCGGCTGCTCCCAACTGCGTAGCCTGACCATCGACCTCCCAGATTTGTCCATGTACTGCTTTCCCCCGCCGCCGCCATCCCCAGACTGCAGCTTGAGCCCCCTGTCGCGCATGACCGGCCTTCAGTCCCTAGCGCTGACGAACGTGCCGTACAAGGAGCTGTCATTCGTGCTGCCATACCTGTCGGGCCTCACGAGTCTTCTCCTAGACCGCGTTGTCGGGTGCGGCGGGAGCCTGCAGCCGTCCCTCTTCACCTGCCTCGTCAACCTGCAGAGCCTGGAGGTCGTGATTGCAGATCTCGACGTCGGCGGCATGGAACACCTGACCGCCCTCACCCACCTCTCCGCCGGCCTTACGGCCGAGAAGCCCCGCGGGCCTGACCGTCGGCAGGCTGCTAGGCCCTCCCCGGAGCCGCTGGTGGGGCCGCTCGTGTGGCCGCTGCCTCCACGCCTGTGCAGCTTGCACCTCCACGGTGGTTCTGTCGACATCGGGGTGCTGGGCTGCCTGCAGCTGCCCGACTGCCTGCGCTGGGTCGAGTTTGGCGAGGACCACATTGACATCGAGCTGCTTCCCGGAGTCCACACCGACCTGGACGGTCGGCTGCTGCCCGCCATGGAGCGCGCGCTGACCAGCGCCCTGCGGCTCATGGCGAGGGCCCGCAAAACGCACTTGGCGCGGCGCGGCTCGAAGGCGGTGCGAGGCCTGGCAGGGGGCTTCGAGGGGTGCACAGTGGAAGTACTGTATTGTGACCTGCTGTTGCGGCCGCCCGCGCCAGAGGCGCTGCGGGCTGGTGGCGGGGTGGCGGGGCTGGCGGCGCCGCCGCGCGGGCACATGCCGTGGCTGGAGGTGCTGGCGGAGGCGGGGCCCGCAAACCTCACCTTGAACAGGATCCTGCTCGGCGAGGCTGAGATGCGCTGCATTGCAGGGATGGAGAGTCTCGAGGTGAGGGACGACAGGTGTCGGGAGGACGTGATGTGAGCGGGTCATGGCTCCTGGGTCATGGGGTGGGATATTGCGGTGGGATGCGAGGCACTGCACAAACCGGTAGATGTGCGGTTACCACGCCGCCTATCCGCAATGCGTTCCTTCCCCAACAACATTTTGCATTACCCCACACAGGCTCTGTGCCTCGAGGAGCACACTCCGTCCTTACCCGTGGAGGCGCTGCCGCTGCTGGGGAGCCTGTCCCGCCTGCAGCGCCTGGAGCTGAGCGCGCGCACGTTGGTGCGGCAGGCGCCGGAGGTGGTCGCGGGGGCGCTGAAGCGCCTGTGCGCCGCCTCGGCTCCGCGCTGCCTGGAGGTTGTGCTGAAGCATCACATCCACGAGGAGGAAGAGGAGTATGACAGCGACGATGAGGGTGGGAACGGCAGCGAGTACGAGGAGGATGGCGAGGACATGGATAAGGATGAGGGCGCTGACGACAGGGGCTGGGCGCGGGATAGCGATGACGGCAGCAGCGACGGTGGGACAAGTGGCAGCAGTGGTGGCGGTGGTGGACGGGGAGTCCGCGAGCGGGCGCAGGCGCTGCTGGCCCGAGTGAGGGGCCTGCTGGGCGGCGCGGGGCTGGCCCCCGGCATGGTCTGCCTGCAAATTAATGACTGACAGGCGTGGGGCGGCGCAGTTATTGCGTGCAGCGGCAGCGGCCGCAAGGAGGACGAGCGGTGAGGGTGCTGGCTGCTGGGTGCATTGAAGGGGAGGGTCGCGGGGGGCAGCTTATGGCAGGAATGACGACGACCTAAGGGTCAGCCGGAAAGCGTTGGGGTTGTGCGCGAGCGCGGCGCATGGCACAAGCGGTGAACCTCAATCATCATCGGCTTGCGACAATCTGCGGAGTTGGTGCTGTTGACCGGCGCGTATGGGCCATTAGCACGGCTGCCCCTGCGCCCTTTATGCACGCCTCGGCTACCGGCCAGGCTTCATGTGATTGTCTTCATATTAGAGCTGATGCGCTTGTTGCCTGTTGGCTGTTGCGGTCGAGTCGTGTGCATGAGCCTGCCGACTGCGCCGGATTGCGGATGGGTCGGCTGCGCCATTAGGTAGCCGGGCCCTGGTGTGGCATGCAGCGGGGTAGGAGCGCCGTCGCACTCGCATCGATGCTGCCCCGGATTTGCAGTGGAGATGCGTGTCGGAGCGTGGCGGTTGACCCGACAGTGTAACCGAAGCGCTGGACCTGCAGTCAAACATATTGACCTGTTATACAAGCCTAGTTTGTGATCAGTATCTGCTGTACTGCGCTATGCATGTTGAAGCAGTACGGAAGAGTGCAGTACGGAAGACAAAGGCCATCCACAAACATTCTGGTGAAGGGAAGTGAAGGGGCGAGGGCTGCTAGGAAAATACCGTTTGCGATTCTGATGCCGTGTCATGTGTGCAGCTTGGTTGCCAATGGTGCGAGTTAAGGGGTGGTGATGCTTTCCACACCATGGTCCTCGCGCGATGCAGCCACGACAGTCGTGCGGGATGGCCGGTGCGGTCGCCGGCCGCCGTGCGGGACGGGTTGGTAGACCCACCTAGGCGTTGGTGCGGACCAGGCATGTCCAGGCGCGTCACTCATACGTATGCCATTTCACTGCAGTGTCTCGGCTTGGGGATGCGTCAGCAGCTTCTTACAGGGAGCTGCATTTACGTATATGCAATGTGTATAGCTGCATCTCGGTTTGGCTGGTATGGTATGGTCGAGCTTGAGTATGCTTGATTAGTCCCGTGATGACGCCGTACCGTCATTGTATGATTAGTTGAACGGGTATGACATGCGGGCCTGTGGTGGCCACGCAAGGGGCGCTGTGACAGCCAAGTCGTACCCACGCTGAACGGTACGCCGGCCGAGTTAGGGCCGTCCCTGACTGCAGTCCATGTTACATAGCCCGGCGGGCATGGGCCTGAACCGAGCAAAAGAATGCCCAAACGAGCCAGGGATTTGAGAAGTACCCAGATATCCATGGGTGTGCTGGAAGTGCCATTGGCGCCCAACCAGAGGTCAGACCTAGATGGCCCGGATTCCACTTGTCCTCCCGGATTCCACTTTCCCGGTGTCCACTTTCCTCTATTGCCGTATGCATTACCGCACTTGTGCACTCCTTTCGCACGCGCCGTAGTCACACGCTATCCGTAGGCCTCCCTCCTAACAATCTTAGTATTGAGTCGCCGTGCGGAATGAAGCACTGGGCTATAACAAGCGCCTTGCGCTCCCAACGCCGTCACCATGCTGGCACCCAACAAGAAATACGAGCCAACGAGTGGCCTCTGGAAAGTGCTCTTCAGCTCCGGTTGCAAATCCGGAATGGGAAAAGCAGTCCTTGACACAGCGGGAACGGCGTGCACATTGGCAATGTCACCATCAACCCAAGCCGTGAAAGAATTATGATATCTTCTCATTCCTCGTCTGCGCTGTCTGCGCTTGCCCATGCTGACTGCAAATGCGTATGGTTAAAAACGGCAACCCAGTCATGCCTCTGTCTGCGCTGTGTCTGCACTACTCCTGCAGCGCCTAATGCGCCTACGGGACGCCTGTCTGCCTTCGACACCACCACATTGCGCCAATACGGCGTAACCGCAACAGCGTGTAGCGGGGACTGGGTTCTGCGTCTTGGAATACGGGCTGCCGCCCAGCTTGCAACCACGCAAACAAACGGCGCCTCCATGCACGCCAGAATAAACACAACTCGACAACCAACGCCATAATAAAGTCGCCGGCGCGAATGCCGACAAACACAAATTTGCAATATTAACTCCGGATCTGGTGGCAGTTAGATGTATGCACATCGTCTACCCTACATGCACTCTGGCTTGTTCCCAGGGCCAACAAGGCTGCTCACATGGGCGTCCGTGGCTTGCTGCTGCTGCCGCTGCCCTGCTGGCCAGCTGGGTCGCCTCCTGCAACCGCCGCCTGCACCGCGCCACGGAGCCCCTCTGCACCCTCTGCACCCATCGCCTCAGCCCACACAGCGACCAGGTCCACTGCAGGGATGGCCGCCGCCGGCTGGTGCAGCAGCCACGACGGCAGGCAAACGACGCGCACGGCGGCCAGGTCCATGCCGCACGCCGCCGCCAGCGAGCGCTGAGCCGTCGCCCGCCGCGACAGCGGCGTGTCCTCGCATGTGAGGAGTACCGGCAGCAGCGGGCAGCCCGCCTCCGCCGCCTGGCCGCGCAACTGCTCTAGCTCCCGTGTGCGCAGCAGCCGGAGCGGGTCGCGGCAGCTGGCGGCGACCACCACAGCGTCCCAGCTGCCCTGCTGCGACGAGCCGGGGGCCTCCTGGGAGGCCGCACCGGAGGCCCGAGGGCCGGGTAGTACGGTGCCGAACTCAGAGCCGCTGAGTCGGTCAGCGGGGCCGGTCAGCGGCCGGCGGCCGTGGCGGAAGACCTGGCATGAGGAGAGGAGGCCCAGCACGGATGGTCAGACGTTTTCGTTTGACCCAGGATCTGTACGGACGAGCACGCCTTACGAGGTGCCTTCCCGACGCGGTAGGGAACAGCAGCCCTGTAGGCCGGTCACAGCGAAGCTTCCCTGTCCTTTCCCCATGAACCGCGCGCCCTCACCTGAAGGCCCCATGCCGGTAGGCGGCCCAGCATGCCCACCAGGGCGGCCGGTCCCCGCAGAACGCCCACCACACCCTCAAGCAGCCAGCGGCCCCACCAGCCACGCCGCAGCGCCTGGCGCCGAAGCCCCTCGGCTACGCGCCGAACCGCCACCAGTGGCGCCAGGCCCACGACCGGCGGCCGGCTGTCCCTGGCCCGTGCCCCCTCCACTGCCACCGCTGCCGCCGTGGCCGCCGCCGCTGCTGCTGCTGCGGCCGAGGATAACGCAGTTGCCGTCAAGGACGCCTGAGATGCTGCGGCGGGAGATGATGCCGCCGCCGCCCCGGCCCCACGCGACGACTGCTGAGCGCTGGCCTGCCCCGGCTCTGACCCTCCAGCCGCAGCGCCCGCCCGCCGGGGCCAGAGCCACGCGGCAGGGACAGCCAAAAACGGGAGAGGCTGCTGCTCCTGCCGCTGAGCCGCTGACCCGGCATGGGGACGCCAGCCGACGAACCCGGCACTGTGCGGCGCCCAGGCTGGCCGCCTCGCTGGCTCGACCAGTGTGTTGCAAAGCTCCAGGCCCCCAGAAAGAAGCGCGGGCGGCAGCGGCAGGGCAGCGCGGCCCGAGCCTCGAAGGGTGTCTAGGAGCGCCAGGGGCCGCAGCTTTGCCAGGCCCAGGTTACCGCGCGCGGCCACGGCCGTCGCGGCCCGCATTGCCTGCCGGCTGGCGGCCACATGGCGTTGCATCCCCTGGTGGAACCAGCCCCGCGCCGGAGCCGGCTGCGACGGGCTGATAGGGTAGCCGGCGAGCCTGGGGCCGGGCGCCGGTGCGGTCAAGGGCGCTGTTCCCATGGCCGCCGCTGGCACTGCCGCCCCGCTCAGCAGGGGCTCGGCCGCGGCTGCGGTCTCTGCCGTCGCCTGTGCATCGACGCCAAGCGCCTCGCCGCCGCCCCTCCACCACAGCACCCACCCACGCCCTCCATTGCGCGCCGCACCGCCACCGCCGAAACCGCCAATGGCTCTGGCGCCGCCAAAAGCCCCTGCGGAGGCGCCTCCGCGCCCAAAGCGGAAGACCCAGCGTGCCGCCCCCGGCGCTGCCGCCTTGGGGGCAAGCACACTCAGCATTACCCGTGGCTTGGGCGGCATGGGCCCGACGCCGGCTGCCGTGCCGCCCGAGGACGGAATGGCCCCCGCCGTCTCACTGAGAGATGTTAACTGCACTGGCGGTGCCACAATGGCCATGCGCTGTGGAAATAGCTTTGGCGGGCCGGTCGCAGAGGCGCGACTCAGCCGCGGAGCGGAGATGGCGTTGGGCGCCGGCAGGCCGGATGGCAGCTGCCTCTCACTTGCGCGAACGGTGCCCGGTGCCCTTGCGCCCGCGGGCGCCGCCTCCTGCTGCGAGTTTGGCTGCGGCGGCGGGGATACAACGCCAGCCGATGCCATAGCCGTTGCGAGAGCCGCTGCCGCAGCAGCAACCGCTGCTGACAGTAACACAGCCTCGCCGCCAGCTACGACAGACGCCGCCGCTGCGGCCGTAGCAGCTACCGCCGCCGCCAGCCGGACAGCCATGTGGCCAAAGACCTCAGAACCCCGCTTGGATCGTGCAAGGGCCGCTGTACCCAGGGCACTGGTGACGATAGCCGCCGCGCCAACGGCCGCCGGCGTGCCGCCCGCGCCAGCGACCGCCGCCGCCGCCGCACCCAGGGCAGCCGCCGCTGCCAGACCCTGCCGCAGTCCCAAACGTAGCTGCTTGGCGCCCGTTAGGACCCTGCCGATCGCGGGGGCCTGGTCGGGCCTCTGTAGGGGAGTTGGCGACGGCACGGAGCGCACATGCAACTCTGGCTGACGGCTGACTGACGGCACCGTCTCTGACCCCGCTCCGCGGACTGCAGGAGCAGCGGCTGCGGCGGCAGGAGCAGGTGTCGTGGCAGCCGCCTGACCTGCAACAGCTGACGGTGCGTCAGCCGTCTCTCCCAGCACAGCATCTGCGGCCGTGGCTGCAGGCGCGCTGCCAAAACCCGCGGCGTCGCGGACGGCCGCCAACGCCCAGGCGATCGGCGGCGGTAGCCATGCGGCTGCCGCAGCGGCCGCCGTCGCTGCTGCAGCTGCGGCCTGCTCCTCCATCGCCACCGCCGCCAGCGCAGCGGGGGCTGACAGGGCAGCCTGCACGAGGGACGCGGCGTAGGCGGAGGTGCCAAGGATGGCAACGCGGTATCGCTGCACGGCGACGGGGATCGCGTCCAGCGAGTGGAAGTCGCTCCGGACGGACACCGCCAGGTGGGCCGGTAGGGTGCCATCCAGCAGGCCGCGTGCGACGGCGCGCGGCAGCGTCACCCGGAGTATCAGCCGACTGGGCACCGCCTCTGACGCATCGGCTGCCACGCGCATTGACGACGCCCCGGAGGCAGCCGCAGCCGTCGCTTCAGCGCCGCCTTGCGCATCATCCCGGTGCAAGTCAAAGAGGCGCGTCGCTGAACGAAGCCTCCTCCAAGCCAGTCCAGTGCGCGGCCCCACGGCGGCAGAGGCGGCGCCGCCGGGGGCGGCAGCAGCGGCTGCGGCGGCTGCCGCCGCCGCTGCCGAGGCCTGGCGCCAGCAGCGCTGCACCAGGTTACCCGCGAAGTGGTGGAGCGTGCTGCGGAGGAGGGACACAGGCTGCAGCGGCGGTGGGCTGACTTCATTGCTGCGCGGCTGTGCGTACAGCACTTGTGCAATCTCGCAAGGGACGTCGTCCGCACGCCAGCCAGGCGTCTGCACAGCGCCGTCAACTGCGGCGGCAGCGGAAGAAGCCGCCGCCGCCGCCACCGGCACGGCCTCCCCAGCCACAGCGACGGCGGTCGGCCCCAGCCCGGTGTGGACGAGCGACACGGACACTCGCCGGACGTACTGGAGGTTGTGTCCCTCAAGCTGCAGCTCAAGCCGCACGGGCTCTTCAGAGCTCCGCCGACTGCGGGCGGTGCGGCCGCCACCGCCGCCATCAGCACCCGCCAGCGCGCGCCCCAGCCCCCACCACCCAAAGCCCGGCCCAGCAGCGGCTGCGCCAGCGGAGGCCATGGCTGTTGCAGATACAGCCGAAGGCTGGGGTTGGTGCGCCGCCGCGGAGCCGCCCCCCAGCCACCATCGCGTCACGGCGGCTTGGTGCGAGAAGCCGGCCGGCGGCGCCGTGTCCGCGGCGCCCTCCCTGGGACGTCTTGCCGCCTCCGTCACGGGGCTCGACTGTGCCGAGGGTCGCTCGGGTAGCATGCCGCGGACTATCGCCCTATTGACCGCAATGCGGGGCACGATCGAGTCAGACAGCTCCACCGTGAGAGAAGGCTTACCCCTGCACGCGGCGCGCTGGGGCTCTGCCGACGCTGGCTCCTGGTCAGCATGGAGCTGGTACCCGGGGTCCGCCTTCATCGCTTGGGCGATGATGTCCAAATGGCGGCGCCTGCACGGCGGGCGGTGGTCACGGGCAAGGGGAAAGAGCTGGTGCGAAGACGCTTCTTCGCGCGCAGGAGGGACGGCGGGCGGCCGTTGCAAGGCGGTACCGTGAGCAGTAGAGCTTCCACTGTCCACCGCGTTCCGGCCTGTAACTAGAAGCAGGCCACTGTAACTAGAAGGCAGAGAACAGCCCATGAATCGCGCATGTTAAACGCAAATTCCGCGCGGGGCGCGTTGTCTAGAATGCGGCGCAGGGTCCCATGGGCCGCTTACCTGTAAGCGACCATGCGGTGGAATGAGAAGAACCCGCGCTCGCCGTCGGGCGGGTCCGACTGCAGCGTCACCCCCGCGGCACGCTGCCGCAGCTCTAGCTCCTCCGGGTTGAGAGGCCCCTCCTCTGTTAGAAACCACTGCGCCCCGAAGGTATGGTACCGCGACACCTGCGACACGGGAGCGGCCGCGGCGTGTAAGCAAGCACCAGTAGCTCGGCAGCAGGGGACGCAGACAGACTACAGGCCCGGTCAGGAGGGGTGACAAGCCCATACCGTGTCTTAACCATCAGAAGTTCAACCTGGCGCAAGCGC
Organism: Gonium pectorale; assembly: GCA_001584585.1. Taxonomy (NCBI): domain Eukaryota; kingdom Viridiplantae; phylum Chlorophyta; class Chlorophyceae; order Chlamydomonadales; family Volvocaceae; genus Gonium; species Gonium pectorale. The sequence goes on along the minus strand of LSYV01000011.1, from coordinate 1,903,700 downwards.
AGGTACAGGAGGTCCTGGCGCTACCACCGGCTAAACGACCGTCCCGCGCATGATACTGTCACGTCGCCAGCCGCGCCACCGGCCCCACTGGCCTCACCGGGAGGAGCGCCTTGGGCAGCGGTATCCGCGCCTTCGCGGCCAGCCTGCGCATGCGGCGCAGCGTGCGCCTCCGCTCGATGGCCAGTCGTAGTCCCCAGCTGCCGCCCACGTTCCCCACTGGCACCTCCCGCCGAGTTGCCGGAATGTCCGTCCGCCGCGGGTCGCCGCCCGAAGCCAGGGGCCCACAGCTGCCGCCGGCAGCCGCATCACCGCAAGCGGAAGCTACCGCCTCCATGGCAGCCGGCCCGGGCGACAGAATCTCCTCAATCGCCATCGCAACACCCGCGGTCTCTTCCTCCCAGCTGAGGGTACTGAGGGAAAGGGTGCTGCCCCAACCTTCGGATGAGGTGCTTGTCCCGCCGAAGCTGCTGTTTCGGCTCACGCCAACCGAGGAAGGCTGGTGTGAGCCGACAGGTAGGACAGACGGGCTTCGCGAAACCGTGAGCTCGGCCACCTCGGCGCCGTCAGCGCCCAGGGCCGCGCCAGCGTCGCCCGGCAGCGACCCAGGCGTCGGCGGCGCGCTACAGCTGGCCCCACCAGGCGAAGACGCTACGCTCAGGCCGCCGAAACTAGCCATGCTGCCGCTTCGCAGCAGTACGCTGCGGCTGCTGGCACTCGAGCAGCTCGGAGGGCTCGTTCCGCGGCTCCCGATACTGCTGGGGCCACTGCTGCAGCTTGAGGCGCTGCCGGTGATTGCCATGCTACCGAAGCTAGACATGGAGGCGGAACGCAACAGCTGCGACGTCGACAGCCCCTCCGCCGCGCGGCCCACACTGCCATCCGTCTCCACACCGCGGCGCCTCTCCGCGTGGCGGCCAGCGCCCGAAGCGCCCCGCGCCGAAGCCGTAGAAGCGGCCGCCGGTGACACCGTTGCCGCGTTGGCTGAGGCCGAGGCCGAGGTGGTTCGGGCCTGCGAGAAGCTAATCAGCCGAACCAGCTGGTCCTCTGGAAGGTAGAATGTGGCGAAGTGGCTTGCCCACCCCGCACTCTCCACGAGCTCTGCCAACGCGGCGTTACCCACGGCCGGCGTTGCAAACGCGACGCAGCGGACACGTGGGCGCGGCCAGTCAGGCAGCTCACGCAGCAGACGAAGCGTGCAGAGCTTGGCCACGGCGCCTGCAGGTGGACGGGGAACAGCACTAGTTATAGCAAAAAAACTACAGCCGCATGGATGCCATGCTGCCAACCGTAGCACGCCCCATGATGCTCGTCTGATGACCCGGCGCACATGGTTGCAGCAGAATCCCTCACAAAAAAGACTCACCTCCCAGCGAGTGGCCACACAGCACCAAGCGCAGCCCCCGGCTGACTGCCAGCTCATACAAGTGCTCCACGTGGATGGCGCGGGCCCGCTCCAGGAAGCCTCGGTGCGCCGCGGGGATGGACTGCGGGAAAGCAGCACCAACAACGACATCAGCCGTGCACCTCGACATGTCATGCTGGCTGACGCCAGGCGCTGGCCGAAACTCCAGCGTTCAGCATCACCACGGCATCCCATTCGCGCAAGCCATGTTGCAGCGTAGTCGGGAAGGGGCCCCGCCGTCACGGCACGACACGACACCCGCCACACGCGCCAATATGTGACCTGTAAGCTGCAACGCCCGCCCACCTGCTGGTCGGCAGCCAGGCGCGCTGACTCAGCCCATACTGGCGTGTGGAGAAGGTTCGCGTCAGCCAAGATGTCCTGGAACTGCTTCGTGCCCATGAACGCGACATACAAGGCTGTGGGCGATGAAGCTACGATGTACTGATGCCGACTGTCATCCATACATAACTGGACGGCCTCCAGCTGCACCCAGCCCGGCGGGAAGGTGGACGCTATTGAGGCGATTCTCTCCCCGACCTGGCACTCGTCTACCTCCAACTTCTTGTACACGCATTCGCTCAACACGAGAGATGACAGAACATCCTCCAATTCCTCTGCCGACTGTAGGCGTAAAAGTCGGCATGCTTGATCTTTTGCCGAGCTTGTGTCACCGCCGCTGTGCACAGCAGCGGGAGAGCTGTTGGAGGAAGATTGCTCCACGCCAAAGTCTGTTGGCGAGCTTGGTGCCGGGAAGCGTCCGGTCATCGCATTCACGGGAAGCCTCCGCTGCCTTCGCTGCGCCTTGACGCGCACTCCCGGTAGTCCGTGCAACCTACATGGCTCAAAGTATCGGGCGGGCTCCGACGAAACTGGTGCATCTACCTGCTGTCGCGCGTTTCGTGCGTGGGTCTGCATTTTCTAGAACCAGCAGTAGTTGCGGTGAAGGCTACATGCTGAATTGTTGCTAATAACTGCACAAACTCTGGGCAAGGACACCGGCATATCCTCGGCAACATCGGCAGTATAATCCTCCGTCGTACGACGTATGTGTTTTTGGTGTCGCCTCGGGACCGCTGATGTGGTCGAGGGGCCCTGCGCATACTCGTTTTGCATGTGCCGCTGCATCCATCTCGCATTTCAACCAAGCGCCAAGGAAGGATAGGAGAAGGCCGCTCGGGGAGCCTAGGGCAGCCTGGGCAACGAAGTACGCATCATTGCTATACATGGGGTGAACGGGATTGAAATGGGCGCAAGTAACACATTACAACTAGTAATTCTAGCCGCATCCTTAAATCAGGCCGCAAGGACGACGGGACGCATTTCCAATAAAGAATCAATGCTCGAGTGCGGGGCATTCGGTACAACATGTGCCTACAAAGCCATAGACAGCCCAACCTCAAACTAGGCCAGTCCTGATCAAGGTGCGATATCACTCGCCCCACAACAGCAATTAGTGAAACGTTGCACGTCATGAGTCACACACCGTACACTACGGGGCGTGGTACGGCTCATTGATAATAGTACGGTAATGAATGTACACTGGTTCAAGGAGGCAAGCATGTCTCAGCTGCCCCACAAATAGTTAAGAAGCTCTGATTATTTCACAGGCCGTTCACGAAGCAACCTTCACATCGACCAATGGCGCAGGGCCCCATCCTCTTCCTGTGGCATCTGCCAACCGGAACGAGCTCTAGCTAATGCCGCACGGCAGGCAAGGTCTTGCAAGCTGGGCGCCGACGGCCGGTGCAAGGGCCCGAAACCGCGTGTGCGAAGTCCGATTGCAGACCCTGCGCTTTGAGCTGCAGCTGCTGCAGGCCCCAAGCCACCCATGGCCAGTAGGTAGGCGCGCTGGCTTTATGACGCGGACACGCACGGAACACTCTTCACAGCTCGTCCAGGCGCCGAGGCCCCACATAGCGGCGACACGGCATGAAGGGGCCAATGCGATTGTAGCCGTCAAATCCGTGCAGGGTGTCCCCTGGTTAGTAGCCTGCTCCGCGCCCAAAGAGCGATCGCTCAACTTTAAAGGGCCCATCTCACCCCAATTCCGATCCCGGTCGAACCCGGTCACGCATGAACATTAAAAATCCCTATCCCCGCGGAAGCTTTTCTTCTTCGAGGGCATCCGCAGCTGCCGCCCTCCCGGACCGGCCTTTTTGTCGCCCAGACCCAGGCCCGGTAGGTGCGCATTCCCTGCTGCATGGTTGTCCGACCGGCTCACATCTGACCGGTTGATAATACTGGGCCGCCTGTGCATCTCCGTGGCCTTCGGCGGCTGCCCGCGCGCCCCCGCCAAGGACGGCAACGACGGAAGCTTGTCGTCGACGTAGGCTGCGGCGGAGGTCGTGGGGGAGATGGTCTTGGGACCGCCGGCCTGCGTGCCGCCCATATCCGGTCGCAGCTGGCCGTGGGAAAGCTGGCGCAGCTCCTGAGGGTGGAGCTTCGAGGCCTGACCCAGCGCCGGCAGGTGCTTCCACTCGGCTTGCGGCCCCGTGGGCCCCGGCTCCGATATGGAGGGCTTACGGGAGAGGTCGATGCGCCGGCCTGCAGCCAGGGAGCGCTGCCGCGTCGGCGTGTCAAGGCTGGCATTGCTGCTCAGCCGGCTGACCCGCGACTGCTGTGCTGCCTGCTCCCGGTCCACCGACTGGCGCACGGCGCTGCTGTTGACTATTGCGTTGTGCAACGGGTTGGCCTTGGGACCGTCCATGCGGGCGTGTAGCAGGGGCGGCGGCGCGGCCGCCTCAGGCGCCTTACCCTGCGGGTCAGCGACCTTCCCGCCCGCGCCGTTCAACGGGATCAGGGGCGCCGTGCCCGCCCCTGGCCGAGCGCCGCGCGGCACTGCCGGGCCGACGGGCGGCCGCCCACCCGCACCGGTAGCCTGCTTGTTGTGATCCTTGAACGTGGCCCACTGCTTGAGGTCCATGGGCATATCTGCAAGGTTCCCTCTGCCCTCCTCACTCGCCATGGTGCTAGCAAAGATGTTCGGCTTTGCCGCTTTATTTTTTCGCGTGTCCGTCAACGGCTGCCGCTCCAGAGCTTCTAGGTTGTCTGGGAGGTCGCCCAGGTCCGCTGAGGAGGCCCCACTGAGCGCCTGTGACAGCTTGCGGGCGAGGTCGGGATCCCCGAGGGACTTGGTGGACTGGTGCCCCCGCGCCCGGGGCACGGCCGCTGACGCCGCCTCGACATCTGCGCCAGAGACCGTGGGCTCCGCCGCACTGGCCGTTGACGACGCTCGGCTGAGCCCAAGCGATGACGCGTCGTCATCTCCGCGGGCCTTTGGGGCCGTCGGCGACTTGTCCGAAGCCGGCACCACGTCCGGCTGTTCGCTGCCGCCATCCACCGCATCGAACGCTGGTGCGCTGGAGGCCGCCGAGGCGGCCGCCTGGAGGCCCGCGTTGCTGTACAGCTCCAACAGGCCCTGCCACCGCTCAGACTGGCCTCTGAGCTGCTCCAGTAAGCTTGTAAGGCAGCTGGCGGCCGCTTTGGGCGAGCCGTCGCTGCAGCAGACGGTGGCAAGAGCGGCGAGCGAGCTGCTGAACCGCTCTGGCGGACATGACGGGGCACCTGCCGCGTCTTCCCGCCAGGCTACATCGAGGATCCCAGGCTGGATGGTGTGCTCGCCAGCGACGGGAACGGCACTCAGGATGTCCTGTATGGGTGAGGACAGGTTCAACTATTACGTGAGGTTCATGATCGCGTGCTGGTGCCGCGAAAAACCAACATTCTTGGCTTGGCGTGAAATCGGAGTGGTGCTGTCGGCAGTGGTGATGCACGCAAGCTGACGGACGGCCGTTGCCTTTGGGATGTGCCCCATGTCAGGCTTACCTGTACGAGCGCGTGCGCCGCGGCAAAGTATTTCGAGGCGTCCACGGTGTCGATCCACGTCTGCCATGCTTCCAAGGCCGCCGCAAGTTCTGCGTCGGTCAGGTCCACCTGTGGTAAAAGAGGCATGGGGATTTCGTCAGAGATAGAGGGGCATCCGAATGTGGAATACCTATGTGCGTCCTTGCAAGAGCCTGAGCGATCGCCCGCGCTGCCCGGGCAGGCAGCATGTGGGAGCCCAGCCCCTAAGCACACAGGAATGAAGACCAACGGACACCCTACACGTGCCCCTCCCTATCCTCACCTTGACCTGCTCTTGGCAGTCCTCATGTCCGTCATTGCTGCGCGCAGGCATATGGAGGGACGTGTCAGGGCATGCCCAAGCACCCCATGATAAAGCAAGGCCACCACCACCATCTTCAAGGTGTCTTATGCAAGCAAGCGACTCGCACCTGCTCCACTCCAGGCCAGCTGCCGAGCTAGCTGCTTGAACAGTGGAGCAGAGGGCCCTGGCAAGACCGACGACTGCATCGACGCTCCTCAGCTGCTCAAGGCGCCTGAGCAATGTGCTTTCTAGCAGGGGAGCTGTGACAAACATCTGTCCCAATCTGGCCAAGGCAATGTCGACTTCGATTGTCGACCTCCACGCAAGCCCCGCTGTAATGTCCAGAAGTTCAACGTTGGATGTTTACTTTCAGCGAACTACCAAGCGATGATGCTGCTATGTTGCGGCACGGCCTGGCAAAGGCGCGTCGCTACCTCGTGTCCAACCCAAAACGGCAGTCCAAAGGACAAACAAGCGCTCAAGGGCTTTGGGAGCCTCCCTTGCAACCTGTCTCAGCGTTTTGGCCTGACCAGCTGACCCTCGCCTGAACTTCACCTCGACAGCTGTTTTAAATTAAGTATTTTGGCTTGCATAATAGCATCTTCTGTGGACGCTGCACTAGCGCGATAGTGCGGCGGCTTCAAATGTAAGACATGAGTCTGTTGCTAGCTTGGTTGAATGGCATGCGACAAGTAACGTTGGTCGACTCGGCGAGCGCAAATGCGGGGAGGCGATGCAGGGAGGCGATGCTGGGGAATGTGCCGTGTGTACACGTACAGCAAATACGGCGTGCAAACATGGTTCCTCCTCAGCGCCTCGCAAGCGAACTACAAGATAGCTACTACATCGAGCGTAAACTCAATCCAGAAACTATCATATTTACCACCAGTGCTCATCGCCGTCTATCCGCGCCGTCCGCGCGTTCTGGGGCTCGTAGCCGCCACGGACCAATTAATCTGAGATAGGCAGCATCTGCAACGCTGACAGTTGCCAGGGGAAATGGTCTTTTACTTCTATCCCCGTGGGCACGTCGCCAATACGGAGGACTTCATGATCTATATGGGGAAAGACAAGGTGCGCCAGAGCTTGCAGCACGCACAGGCATAGGCACGTGTGAGGTGGAAACCAGAGAGGCCGCAACCCCGGTGGACCACCCATGGTGGCTACCACAGGGAGGACCCGACCCCAACCCCGTAAAGGACGATTCTTGCTGACCCGTACCCTCCTCAACATGGCTGGCGACACTACTCCAGTATGAAAACGAGGATCTCATAGCCCACGGGTTGCCCTGCGACCTATGGTGCGTGGTCTGCGCTGGTGGATGTCCGCGGGCCTGTCTCGGCGTGAAGTGCATCCTGGGTCGCGCCAGCCCTGCGCAGACCTGCCACTGCGCCAGGATCCCTTCGCGTCTCCAGCTACCCGAGTCGCCTGGTGCAAACGCAACGACGGGGCGGCTTCATGCACATAGCGCGCCCCGCGCAACGCGTGTTCATGCATGAAAAGATCGCACGCTCGGCACGGACGCCTGCTGCAAGTCCACATCGCTGATTATACATCTTCACCCCTCGCCATGCTGACACCACGGGTCCGTGCCGCGTCTACCGGATCTAGGTTCCACGTGGATGACATGTCCTCGGCGCACGTGTACCTCCGCCTGCCCGACGGGTGTGACATCAAAGACATCCCGGCGGATGCGCTAGAGGATTGCGCGCAGCTGGTGAAGCAGAACTCCATACAGGGTGCGTTGTAATGTGTAGTGGAGCGCGATCAGGGCTGTGTGATACCGGGCCGTCGCTTGCGTGAAGATGTCGTCCACGTTCGCTGAATGCTCACCGGAAAGCCGGGAAGCAAGCACTGTAACTTGAGCCCGCGCACGAGCCGCTCTCTAGGGTAGCTCTCAGTTGCTGCAGGGCGCTGGCAAGGGGCGGCAACATGTCTGGAAGGCGCGTGAATAGCTAGCGGGAAAGTGCAGGTGCTGGGACCCAGTGATGCGCTACCGTACCTGCACCCTGCAGGCTGCAAGACCAACAATGTGACCATCGTATACACGCCGTGGAGCAACCTGAAGAAGACGGCCGGCATGGAGATCGGCCAGGTTGGTGTGCGGGAGGCACGGGTGCGGGCCGCCGGTGACACGCCTTGTGCGTGCTTGGGCATACATACTTACGAATAGCAAGAATACTCGACCCTACGATGCTCGAATACCCCAATCATGGTAAGGTCTCTGCATAATACCGGTAAGGCTGAAAACAAGCACGCAGCTGGGTCATTTGGTGTACCGAGTGCGCCCAGCGCCCGTGCAGCGTTGCCACCGAGCGCCTCGGTTTCCTGCGACCCGATCGCTTGGCGCGCGGCTTCCTCCCGCCCCTCCCTTGCGCCCGCAACCCGCAGGTGGGCTTCCACGATCAGTCCCTGGTGCTCAAGGTCAAGGTGGACCGCAAGAACAACGAGATCATCAACCGGCTAGAGAAGACGCGCCAGGAGCGCTACCCGGACCTCGCGGCGGAGAAGGAGGTGTACTTATCGCAGGTGCGTGCATGGCGTGGAGCCTGGGGTCTCTCCCCAAACTCGTTCCCAAATTTGGCACTAGCGTGGAGCCTCCCTCCAAACCCTTTCCGTCGTCGACTAGAATTTGCCGCTGGCCGCAGGCAAGAGACGAGCTTCATGTTGGGTTTTATCCCTGGTACCTTTATTGATTTGGGGGTGCCAGCTCTGGCCGTCGTAATCAATAGGCCGCCTGCAATGGCTGCTCCGGTGCAGTCACGGCAGGAACCCACGGCTGCTTTGGCTGGCGGGCCAGACGGACCGTATCATTCATTACGGACACTGCGTGGACATTGCCGTCTCATTGTACATGTGTGTGTATTCGTTATCTGCTGTTGCATGATGCTCGTGTACACATGCAGGTCCGGCAGGCTAAGCGCGCTGAGGAGCGGGCAGCCCGGGCGGCTGAGAAAGCAGCCAAGGAGGAGCGGAAAAAGCAGGAGGACATGAAGAGCTACAAGCACATCATGAAGGCGAGTTGGCAGGCAGCAGAAGAGGACATGTTCATCGTTGCCCCTAGCCCCGGTATTAAATACTGACACCTTCCTATCCTGCTCCAGGACGAGTTCATGTTGAGCAATAAGGAGGTGAAGGAGAAGTACCAATCAGTGGAGGAGATGGAGGAGGACTTCATGTAGCCAGCCGGTCGGCACATGGGGAAGGGGGAGACTAGAGATTGGCATCGGGGACAGGAGAGGGGCCCAGGCATCAAAGAGCGGAGCGCGAGCGCGGGAGGCAATAGGACTTCGAGCGAACGCCATGCAGCGTAAACGCGGGAGAGGCAAGGGGACACATGAAGGTGCAGGAGGCCTTAGGGCACGAGGCGCGACCAGGCCGCACGGAGCCTGGGGTAGCGCTCGGCGCTGCGCCAGTTTGGTGGTGCGATTCCAACGTGCCCTTCTGCTTGGTAAGGTGCACCGTCGCCGCTGCTGGAGGAATCTGGGAGTCGGAAGCACATGCCCTCGTTCTCCGGTCAGGAGGCCCGTCAGCATCTTCCACACCGCGGCTCGGAATTAGGCGAATGAATGGAGCAGAGGGCGCGAGTTGCTTAAGTATTCAGGGATTGTGTAGTAAGAAGGCATATCCAGCTGTAGCTTGTGTCCGGCAGCTGCGTGAGAGGAGCGCCGAGGCGTCAGTATTGTGAACTGGCATTGCCAGGCCCTGGCACCCATGAGCTCCCCTTGCAGACAAACAAATCTGGTCGTGGCGGTAGTGCTCACCTGTGTCGCGTCACTAGTGAATCTTTGCTGGCTCAGGGGTTCCCTTGACCGGGCCGAGGAGTCGCGGCGCAAGTCTGTGCCCTTCCGACGGATGTGGCCTTTACGTTGTCTACTTCCCGAACGTGTTTCCTAGACCCCACGCCGTGGTTGTGAGCGCAAGCAAGGCTGTAACTATGTTTGCGTTGGCGGGGTGAAGTCGGATGCAGTTTTGTGGTGGTTGGATGGTTGGCAAGGCGGCATGCTGTAGGGCGCGTGCGCCCAGCGCTACGGAGGGCTTGCAAGCCGCGGGGCGCTGCGGCGTTGGCGTTGTACCTGATTGGAATTCCGCCGAGTGCCAACACACTTCTCGGATAGCAGCTCTCTTCAGGCATCTGACAGTAGTCAGTCATCAGGACTCTGTACGGTATGATGAAGCGCCCAGCAGGCAGCTGCAGCCCAGCGGTGGTGGTGGACTTGAGTTCCGGCGCGCCTTGGCCGCCCTCCTGCACACCCGCTTATTGCGCGGGCTGGTGCTTACGCACTTCGCGTCGTTGCTCATACTCATTGGCAAATCATTGGATAGCTTTGCTGACAGGCTTGATGCTCGGTGGCGGCTGCCCCATATGACTGGAGCACCCCGCGACTTCCCTAGCGGCGAGACGGGAGTTAAGATGTGCCGGTATGCCAGCTGGATGGGGGACCCTTTGCACACGGCGACTGTGATGGCACCCAGCTTGCACCAAACGTTGATGCGGTTCAGGCTAGGATGTTGGGGGGCGGAGGTGAACCGGCCCAATGGGCGAGCCCGGGCTGAGCGAACGTGCAAGGCCTGTGATGACGCCGCGGCTGTAGAGGATGAACTACATGTGTTCTGCGAATGCCCATGCTACGAGCAACTCCGCGACCAATTCGAGACTGCCTTGGGCTTTAGGCAACGTAACATGATTACTATTATGAAGGACGCCCCGCCAGCTGCGGTAGGAGCCTACCTACAGGCTGTCTGGGGTACCAGGCACGCCATACTCCGGCGTCAGGCGCTGAAGCGGGGTAGAGACAAGGACCATAACCCGCTCCCCCACCCCAATATTCGCAATTCGTCCATGCCCCCCCCCCCCGCGGCTTGACGGACGTGTAACCTGTAACCTGCTTAGCCAGTGTTAGGTCAGGCGTACCGCCAGTCCGCCACGACCTGTTTGCGATTGCTGGGCTCATTTGGTCCTGTCGCCGCGCATTGCGGCCGGATGAGTGCATTTCAACAGAAAAAAACTCAAGCCGGTACGCCACCCGACCCGGCGACCGGCAAGAGGGATGCTTCCCAGCCGCGAACGCAACTTGACACTGCGGATATCTTTTTAAAAAAGATAGCCAGAAACGGGGAAGGCAGAAGTCGGCAATATACAGCACGCCGATGCAGCTTGCGGCACGGCCCTCCACACGTGTCCACAGCCATGTCACTTTCCGCACCGAACCATCCCCGGGTCTATCTGTCCAGTCCGCACTGTGCACTCTGACCCCCTCCTCCCTGCATGACTGCTGTGCGCGCACTCCACACGCCGACCTTCTTTACAGCCAAAAGCCTTCGACGGTAACTCCGCACCGACCGTGGATACTGTCCGTCTGTTTGCCTCCTTGTCATTGATGGCATGATGGGCGCTCGTGTGCACCCAGGTTCCAAGGCACTTGCCCAAGCGTAAGCGGTCAAAAGGGGCGACGAGTCCAGTGCTGACCCGCGGGTCTCCAGATGGAGGAACGCTCGATGCCCGTAATTGTACCGTGCGGTGTCAGCAAACAGCCTGAAGGTTCAACGCGATACGTGGGGCGGTGCACAGGCTGCACCATATCTACCGTAGGTGATATGTGCACAGCAGTATAACTGGCCTTCTGGCTAGGCCCCTACGAATGTTGTACGTCCACCTGCGTTGGCCCCGCGTCACTATTGCGACAACCCAGGAGAGCCAGCAAGAGGGCGGGATGGCAGGATGGGAATTGGAGGCAGCGCCCCTTCGATCTTCAGAACTCGAGGTGAACAGATAAGGGCATGATGGCTGAGCGGAAGGCATGCATAGCGTGCTGTTGCACCGGTCGCAGCGTGTCACAGCAGTCACGTCAGGATGCCGGTCCGCGGGCGGGGTAGCGTGTCGGGTGCAGGTTCGGATATTGTCGGATGGCCGACAAGGCTGGCGGCTAGGCAGGCGTAGGCGTCACACATGCTATTTCTGTTTACCCCGCTGCTCGGGGCTCTCGGGGCAACAATCCGGCGCGCCAAGGGGCGACCCGCGCAGTAGCGGCCAATACGCACCCCGCACGCCTCCTCCCATGCGGAGCATACGATCTGGATGGCAAGCCCCCGCGATCACGAACAACCTTTCGCACCAGGCTGCGTCGGCGCTGCTGTGGTGGGCTGCCAACCGGGCGCCGATGCGCGCTGCGGACACAGCCCAGGGACGCCCCCGCGAGGAATACTTACGTAGGCGCTCATCGTAGGGAACTAAAAACATGCGAAGCAGATGCATACGGGTGGTTAGCGGATAGCGCGCGCGGCTGAGCTGGCACGGACGCTGCGGTGCGGGGCGGCTGAGTAATCGGCCGTCGTGAACTCTCTCACTCGAGCGACTGCTCGGCCGTCTGTGTAGTCCAGGCTGTGGGCTTTTTTGCGCTGGTGTATCTGTCGGCCATCGTACGTAATCACTTATTCGCGGGAAATTCGCCGTACAACCGAATTTGATACGCCATCGGCCCGCAATCGAGCGCCATTTGCCCAGCTGGCCACGAAAAGAAAACACGAAAAGATGCATCCCCACGTTTGCGGCCCGAGTGCGCACGCGCACCTTACGCAGCCAGCCACCTCGCAGAGCATCGGACCAAAACAACCGCACCTAACGCCGCCCCAAGCGCATTCTTTTGGCGTTAACGCGGCGCGTTCTCTCTCAGAGCACCTAGACAGCACCTATGAACGTCAGCTGGGATGGAGGAGGTTAAGGGCTCTAAAGCGGGCTCCGCAGCTGTGCGTGCGCCCGCGCAGCCTCAGCCGGCGGGTCCAGCCAGCGCGCCGAGCTCCTCCGCTCCCCTATCGGACCAGCAAGCCTGTCCCAAAGTCAAGGTGCGTGCTGGCTGACGTTCAAGGACGCGCCTGGCGCAGCTGTCTCCGCCCCGGGGGATAACCTCGACGGTTCGTTGGTGCAATGCTGGTTCGTGCGAGGGCCGTGGGGCTCACCGGGCTACATTTGAAGCTCTAGCCTTTCACGCTGGCCGTCGCAACGGATGCGGCAACGCGTCCAGAGCGGGCCCCAGTCCCGCATCGAGTTCGCTCCCTTTTTGACCCGGTCCCTTTGTGCAGCCCCGGAAGCCTTATATAATAACCAAGCAGCGGGAGAGGTGGACGGAGGAGGAGCATGCAAAATTCCTGGAGGCGCTCAAGCTGTATGGCCGCGCATGGCGCAAGATTGAAGGTGTGTATGGTCGCGGGAGAGGGGGGGGGGCACTCACGGCAGCCCGGGGCGGGGTAGCTACGCGGATTGCGCAGGGTGTCAAGGGAAGAGCATGGGCACGGCATACGCAGCGGATCCAGGAGTGCTGCGAGTTTCAGGGAACCCACACACACCCGCTTCCCGCAGAGCACGTGAGCACCAAGACTGCTGTCCAGATCCGGAGCCATGCCCAGAAGTTCATCAACAAACTCGAGCGGAACAAGGACACCGGCTCCACCGAGGATGGTGTGTGGGAAACAAATGCGCCTTCCGTGCGGTGCACGGTAGAGGGGGGTTTCTGAGACACGCCCGGCGGCACCCCAACGGCTTGGGGCCTGCGGCTTGTTGTTCCTGGTTTAGCAAGGCTCTTCACCACAGTCCAACGCTCCAGCCTGTGATGAGCTACGTCGAGCCCCCTTGCTCTGGCAATAAGCATTGTTTCGACGAACCGCGAACCGTGGTGCCTGCAGGTGAAGGCATCAGCATCCCGCCTCCGCGGCCGAAGCGCAAGCCCTCCCGGCCGTACCCTCGGAAAGAGCCAGTCGCGGACAACAGCGGCAGCGGCGCCGCGGACGCGAGCGGCGTCAATGGCGGAGCCGGTGGAGGCACGGTCATGGGCAGCCAAGGCACCGGCCCCGGCACCGGGCAACAGCAGTCAAAGCTGTCCATGCCCGTACCACCGCGCTCGTCCCACATGCTACAAGCGCCAATGAACGCGCTCCAGCAGCTTCAGCTCCAGATGCCACTTCATCTCTCGGCACAGCAGCAGCAGACACTGGGGCCGACGGTTGCCGCGGCCACCGCTGCGGCCCTGAAGCAGCAGCAGGAGCGGCAGCAGACGTCGCACTACTCCGAAGTGACGGACGCGACTGTGGCGGCGGTGGCAGCTGCAGCGTCGGCTGCCGCAGCTGCGGCCGCAGCAGCCGTGGTCGCTGCGGCAGGCCAGCAAGTCCAGGCGCACCTGCAGGTGAGCCGTGTGGTAGCTGATTCCCTTGCGCCGGGTCGCGTCGCGTCACGTCACGTAAACCAGGGGGGCCATTGAACACACACACACACACTTGATCCTCCTTCAATCCGTTGCCACTACTTGGCCAAGCTTGTTTATTACTTCCTGACCTGCTGGCCCTGGCTGGTTTCATTGGTGGTTTTGCATATCGTCAGTGCTGCATTTGCCTCGCGTGCGCTTCAACCGACCTTGCCGGATCGCCCACCTCCTGTGACCCCAGGCGCACCCACCGCAAGGCTTCCCGTTCTTCGGTCTGCCTCCGTCGCTGCTGGCCCAGATCACGCTCCAGAACCCAGCCCTTGAGGTGAGTCAGGCAGCAGTCGTGGGTTACGGAATGTCGCGTCCTGGATATCAATCGCAATGCGCGTGTATGCCTCCATTTTGCTCTCGGCATGTGCAGACCCTTTCCCCTTCTGGAACGCGCGCGTGTGCTGCGGCGGGCGAGGCCTTTGCGGCCTCCGCCTGCTCCGAATGGGGAGAGGCGCGCTTCCGTCGGTGTGCAGCTGTGGCCTCGGCAGGCTACCCGGCAGTCGTTGCCATTTTGCGTCGCCATGTACGGTCCTCTGAGCTTTGCCTCATTTGCGCGCATTCCCCGCAGGCCATGCCGTTCCCCAGCGGCGCTTCCAGCCAGCCTGGCCCGCCGCCGCTCACCAGCGGCGGCAGCGGCGAGGCGACGGGCCACCGACCCTGGGCCTCCAGCGCCGACGCGGGTCCCTGGATGGCCGTACATCCCGACCGGTACCACCACCTTCACCACCACTACCACCACTACCATCACCACGGAGGCGATGGAAGGCCCCAGCAGGTACGCACCCCACAGCCAGCTACGCCTCAGAGGTGCGACGGTGTCGTAACGTGCCGTACCTGGTCCCCCCTGCAGGGTTGAGACGTTGACCGCGCTATCTCATATAAAAGCCGCTGCGGCTCATCGACAATGGTGCATTCCTGTACCCGATGAGTTCCATCTGCCAACTCGTCTTCTCGTCCCCCCTGTGCCCCCCTCGCTAGCGCTCACCTGTCTTTGCGTCCCTCCTGTCCCCCGCCTCACAGCCGCTGGCGGAGGCTACGGCCACCACCACCGACGCCGAGAACAGCGGGCCGCTCACGAACGGCGAACTAATGAACATTGCCATGGGCGTGGGCGCCGGCCAGGAGTCGCGCGGCAGCGACGGCAACAGTGTCGTGACGGAGCGCGAGGGCGAGCAGGGCGACGGCGACGGCGGTGATGGCGACGGCGAGGGCGACGATACGGGCCCTGACGCGGTCGCGGAGGACCAGGCGGAGCAGAGCAACCGAGCCGACACGCAGGTGTGCAGCGTGCGAGCCAATGCAGTCTACAGCTGATACAGGCTGCCACGAAGTGCCCGGTTGCGAGAGGGGTGGCAGTAGTAGAGGGTTTTGAGATTTACAGGCGCGTGGGGCGCCGAGCGTGTGGAGAGCCGAGAGGGCAGAGGGCGTGCCGGTGAGATGTGTTTGCGCGTCGTATGGCGCGCCTGGCCAGTCGAGCTGTCTTGAGCGGGCGTGTGCCAGTCGCCAGCCCGTGCGCTCGCACGGCGCACCTGGCGGCGTTGTCTGATCGACAGGATGCGCCCGCCTGGCTGCCTCGCCTCGGCAGTCGTGTTTACTTGCCCCCTTGCGCCCTCCTGTCGCAGTGGCCTGACGGTGGGCAGGCGGCGGAGCCGGCGGGCATGACCACGTCCCAGTACTGGCAGATGCTGGGTAAGTGAGCACTCGATTGTGGGCGGTGGAATGAAAGCTACTGCGTAGCTTACAGTACCCGTGACTAGATGGACGGACTTGTGCGCAGTCCCCGCGCTGCTCGTGACGTTTCCGCCGCTGGGGCTGGAGTGACACCAGGAGCATGCGCCACTTCTTGCCGTGTGCGGCGCATGCTCAGACTGCTCACCGTGACGCAATCTAACCCGCGTTGTTCATTCCATTGACACTCTGCGGTATGCAGGCATGATCGATGGCGGCCGGCCAGGCCACGCCGGCGCTGCGGCGGCAGCGGGTCACGCGCCGCGCGAGGGCCACCTCCACCCGCACCCGCACGGCCTACCGCACGGGCACAAGGCCATCAGCAACAGCACGCGCAGCACCGGCAGCGGCGGCGCGCTGCGCGCCAAGGGCATCGCCAAGGCCCACACGCACAAGGAGCCCACGGCCTTCGCTCGTGACCAGCATAAGAAGGTGTGCCAGAAGTTGCCGGAGCGGTCTGTGTTGCTTGCGCTTTTGCAGCACCTCATCCCACGGTGCCTTGTTCCGCAGAGTCTGGGGCGGGCTAATTGCCGCGGCCATGCGCCCTGCCGTACCGCTTTATATTGTCTTCAAACCGTGTCGCACTGCATTGTACGGCACACGCCCCTCCAGGCCAGCTACGGCAGTATGGTAGTTTCAAACTCATATCGCCTCCTCCGCTGCCCTAGGCGAATGGCTTGCTTCCCCAACGCCCCGCCGCATGCAGGCCGCCGCGCGCACCACCTCTCCGTGCTGCAGCGACATGAGCAACATGCTGCGCAGCCACCATCACCACCACCACCACGACCCGCACTCGCCGTCCATACAAGACGTGGGGGCAAAGCCGCCGGGCCGCGGCAGCTGCGACACCAACGGCAGCGACAGCCCATTGCGCGCCAACCGCAACGACGCGGAGATACGGTGAGCGGTGGCAGGCGCTGCCCTGTGCCATGTGGCTGGATTCCTGTGCCTGTCTCATGCACTGTACGGTGTAAGCGCTTGCCCAGCAAAACACGTACTGGTACGAGGGCGTTTCTGCCTAAGAGAGCGGGCGCCGCCGTGGCCCCAGATGCTATCCCACTGCGTCACGCAGCCGCAACCCCCTGCACTGCTGCGTCGCAGCGAGGCCCAAGGCTCGAACCCCACCAACCACAATAACGGCAACGGGAACGGCAGCTCCGGCAACGGCTCGGCCGGCAATGGCAACGGCAGTGGCTCTCAAGGGAATGGCTCGCAGGTGCGGCGCAGGGCTGGTCAGCGTGCATCCCGTGTCGGCGTTCTGAAATCCAGTAGCAATGGAGTTATTCGTAATCAAAGCGTCGTGGCTCTTCGGGATTGCCAGCACCGGACCTGGACCCCTTTCGCACGTCTGGGCTGCGTTCTTGATCCAATTACCAAACCTTACTTTCCTTGGTGCTTCCCCAGGGCAACGGCCACAGCGGCGGTAACGGGCACAGCGGCGGAAACGGCCACAGTGGCGGAAACGGCCACAGCGGCGGAAGCGGCGGCGGCGGCGGTAGTGGTGGAAATGGCAATGGCCACAGCATCAAGGACAGCAATAACCCGACCGGCAATGGCCACAGCAGCGGACATGGCAACGGCAATGGCCACAGCAGCGGTAAGGCGGCGCGTCGCCTCGGCTTCAGGACGGGATTTTAGTTCCTAGCGTTGTCCTTCATGCGGATGCCTGTGCGTTCACGTCAACCGTTAAGCCTTCCTTATGCAAATTGACTTCGCGCCCTCGTTCCCACACGGCGCTTGCTTGATGTGCGGCTTAGCAGCAACTTGACGTAGCAGCCTGTGTGCCCCGTCCCCTGCCCCACAGCCAATGGCACCAGCCAGCACCACCACCACCACCACCATCACCATGCGCTGCCCCGCGCCGTGGCCTACGACGCCGGCCGATATCCGTCCCACCACGAGACCCAAGACCGCGACGGCAACGGCGCGTCTGGCATCGGCGTGCGGCCTCCAAGCTCCGAAGACGAGGACATTGCCGTCGGTGAGGGAGCGGAGGCAGGAGTGGAGGCGGCCGTGAGGCCCGGTGACGGCGGCAACGCCGACGGCCAGGAGCTTGACAACGCCGGCACAACGCTCGACGGCGACGCCGGCGCTTGTCAAGGGGCTGGAGGCAGCACCGCGCCCTCGGACAGCGGCCAGCCCGGTGGCGGCGGCAGCAGCCGCGGCGTCGCCGGGAGCGGCGACAAGGCCAAGGAGTCGGGTGTCAGCGCCGGCGCCGGCGGCAGCGGCGCCGGGGGCAGCGGCAGCGCCGACAAGCCCGACCGCACTGGTAGCGGCGTGGTCTGCGGCGGCGGTGAATCGGGCGGCGGCGGTGCCGCTGGCCGGGGCGTGACGGCCAGTGACAGTGTCATTGGGAGGATGGTGCGGATCAGCAGCGGCAACGGCGCATTCCGGAGACCGGAGGGCGCGCTGGGCTTGGCCTCGGGCCCCGATCGGCCAGTGGGCCAGGTGGCTGGCTCGGCATTCTCCATCCCGCCGCCGCTCAACCCCCGAGGCGGCGGCGCCATTGGCAGCTCCGGCGCTGGGGCCCGCGGCAGCAGCGCGCCCACCGCGCCCCGTTCCACGGGCGCCAACAAGGTCCAGACCCTGCTGGCGCAGCTCCAGGCCCACGCGTCGCTCGCGCAGTACCAGGCGCCGGCCCCCGGCGTACCGGCGAGCTTCTCGCAGCAGGCAATGCACACGGCCACCGCAGCGGCTCAGCCCTTTTACGCCACAGCCTCCTTGGCGGCCAACGTCGTTCACCAAGGGCTGCTGGGCTTCGCTGCACCGCAGGCGGCTGCGGCGGGGATACCACTGCCGGCGTCCGCCGCAGTGGCGGCCTCTGCCGCGGCGGTTGCCGCCGCCGCCGCCGGTAAGCTGGCAGTGCCGCCAGCGACGGACTCCATTCCGCTGGCGGTTGCGCTGTCGCAGCTTGCGGCGCAGGGCGGGTACGGACCTCGAAGTGCAGCCGAAGGGTTGTCGGATCTGCCGCCCGTCATGCCACTCAGCGCAGGCCCCGCCAACTCGGTCGCGATTGCGGCCCTTGGATCTATCGGAGCTGCGGCCAGTGCTGTGACCGGAGACGCAGCTGGCGGCAGTGCGGGACCGGCGGCTTACGCACAGCTTGTGGCCTTAATGAAGGCCGCCGCTCCGCAGGCAACGCGCTCTGAGGGGGCGGTGGTAGCAGCTGCGGCGGCGGCGGCGCTGTCGCCCAGGGCAGCCCAGGAGGCCTCGGAGGTCGGGGCCGCTGGCGGCGACGGAAGCAGCGGGTTCGCCGGAGGAGCGGGCATGCCGCGCGCTCTGTCTGCCTCGGCGCCGCTCCTAGCAGCGGCAGTGCTGGCGGCGGCTCAGCAGCAGCAGCAGTGTGCTGCGCCGCGCTTGCTGCAAGCGCCACGGATGCGCATCAGCAGCGAGGGCGGCCTTGGAGGCGCGGCGCAGCAGCCAGTGGCGGCGGCTCTGGCGAGCCCGCGCGCCGTTGAGGCGTCCGCTGCCGACCTTCGCCGCCGAACCGTGATGGTTGACGGCAGCAACGGCGCCGCGGCGGTGGCCGCGGCCGTTCGGTCGGCTGGGGCGGCCGCAAGTGGCGGCGGGCGCGTGACCGCGTCGGGCTCCGGCGCCGCGGGGGCAGCGGCGCCAGTGGGGATGGTACGCCGCGAGGGGTCGGCATGGAGGACCCCACCGCCGGCACCGGCACCGCGGACCCAGCAGGCCCCGCAACAGGCCCCACCCCAGCCTGCTGACCCGGCTCAGCAGCAAGATACGGAGCCGCGCCGGCAACTGCGCCAGACGTCGCCTCCGCTGCCATTGTCGGTGGAGGATCGAGCGGAGGGTATGCAGGAGCCCGCGGCGGCCGGCAGCGGCAAGCGCTCGGCCGGCTCGCGGCCGAGCGACACGTCGGGGAGGCCCGCAAGCCCACCGCGCAAGAGGCCGCACCAGACGTAGTATGCTTATGAGCGGCCGAAGGCGGTGACAGTGCGTTGCTTATTTGATGTGTTCGGATGGTGTGGAAGAAAGGGTGCGCGGCTCGGAATGGGACACCCGTCAGCGCCCGCGATTTGAGATCCGCCAGTGAGGAGACGAGCCTGAGGTTTGGCGGCACCGTGGTCCCGTAAAACGGCTGGGTTGATTGGAACGGCGCCTCAGCGGCTTGCGGCCGGGGGGCGAAGAGAATGTGTATGAGGGCCACGGGTGCGGCCAGGTGAACATAGGAGCGGGGAGCCTGCACCACTGGCTGGGCGGGGGAGGGGTGCATGTTGCACTGGGTGACCTACCGGTAAGCCGAGCGAGAGGGCGCCGATGCTGGCGGAGCGTTGTGTTCCCGGCCGTTCCCCTCTATTATCCTCAGACAATAAGGTCTGAAATGCAGGAGCACGCAAACTGAGGGGAACTAGGCGGCGGAAGCACACGCCTGCATGGGAGGGGCATCAAGATTTCAGTGCAGGCCCGTGGGCGTACTGTGCTGTTGGGCAAGGGTGTCTTCTGGGTGAGGTAGGCGTGGAGTGAAGAGGAAGCGGAGGGCTTACGAAGAGCAACCAGAACTCAACAGCTGCTAATAAGCCCCTGAGAATGGGATGCGCCTAACGGGATTTCTACTGTGTTTGTCTGGTTTGCATGTCGGTGTGTTTCAGGCTTTGTGGATTCCTAAATCATTAGGAAATCTCCCAATGCCGCGTGTACAATGATGCGCGTTGGACAGTGTCGCCAGACTGCACCGTTTTTGCGTCGGAGCGTTTCAACGTGCGCGGGTGAGGGTGCAGTTGCGGGCGGCGTGTTGGACGGGATACTGCCGATACTTGTTGGCTGAGACTGGGTGTCCGCGGGCGCGTGAAGGTGAGGCGGGGGTGAGACAGTGCGTCGCGTCTTGCGCCTTGGCTGCGTGCGGCGCCGGCATCCAGATAGGCAGGGTTTCAAGGATGCATGTTAAGGAGGCCGCCACTGCCCGTGAGTATGCGCCTGGCGCATTGCCTGGGTGCTAGGTTGGGCTGGAGTGTCGGTAGCAGTTGGAGATGCGCATCGTGTGTTTAGGGCATTAGCTCGCCGCAGCTTGGGCCTCGCCTGGCCACATTACCTGGGCCTATCCACTCAGTCCTAGCAACAACTTTCATTTATCTGCTTGGGAGTGGATAGGTGGGTTAGCAAGGTGCACCCACTAACCCCACCAGGATTCATTGTTGCGCTGGCCCATCAATCATAGGCCGCTGCCCTCCTACTATTTCGTGTCAATTCTCGGTGCTTACCAAGTTACGCTCACTGCCGCCGTCTGAAAGGCGCGTGCGGCGGATACGCGTGCGATCGTGTTGTTCCGGTCAAGCGTGGGGATTTTGAGAGGATCTGCATGGGTGCGCCCGCCAAACCTGTACGGTAGTGTGACGAGTGTGTTCATGATCTGATCAGCATACGTGGTCGCAAAACGCATGTCATGCAGACCAAAGCTCACGGCCCCGTCAATACGGCGAGCGTTGAAAACACTGGAAGGGCGTTCCGCCCATGACCGTTGGATCCTGTTACAATGTAATGCTGCTTATGCCCCCCCACCAGCCTCAAGATGTCTAATCAGTCCACCTCCTGCGTGTCAGTAAGAGTCACGGGAAGCGGTCTTCGGCGGTTGTGCAGCGTTGGACGGGCAAGGCTGGTGCTGGCGGCAGCCCTGCATTGGCTGCAGCCCGGTCGCAGCACCACCAGATCTCTTAACATGTGTCCAGCCCTGGCAGCGCTAGAGGGCATCGTCGTCCAAGCCGTCAACGCGGGGTTTTGGCTGCTGGATGGCCCAGGATAACATCTCCTGAGTCACTTCGACCTCCTCCCTGCAGGGGCATCAGTGCGGCGGCAGCCACGGAGGTCGACATCTGACTTGTGCCCGTTACAGGCAATCTGCCGCCAACATGTGGTGCCCGACTGCACTACGCCTAAAGGCACTTTCCTGCCTATCAGCGCATAGAAACGCACGTGAACCGACCTCAGCCCAGCCCGAAGTCATGCCCTACGGCCTATCGCCACACTGTCGGCGAACCATAGCGCCCTACGCTGTACCGGACCGCCCTGCTCACCCGTCGGTGGTGACCACGCGCATGAGGCCATCCGGGTACATGATCTCCTTGCCCCAGCCGGGGTGGTGCGCCTCCGTCTGGCCATCAGGGAAGTAGAACACCTCCACGCCGCCCTCGCCGCCGTAGGTGCTGTGCCACGTTCCCACTTCGGCGTAGAAGTAGTGCACCACACCGATGCCGAGTGGTCCGCCCCGGTCGCTGCTGTGGTCCACCATCCCTGGCGCGGTCTCGGGCGGCACCGTCCACTTGATGTCGCCGTTGTTGAAGTACACTCGTGAGCTGCCGTCCGCGAGCGCCACCTGCAGATGCCGGGGGTTGGAGGCTGGTAATGATGCCTGACAGACACGGGGCATATTGTACGCCCAGCACAGACTAGACAGCCGTTGTAAGCGGAGCAAGCATGTGCGCTGAGCTGGACATCTTGCCCACAAGGCCCTTGGGAAACGTCAAACCGACTTGCGTTCTGCAAACCCCTGCATGTGCGCTGCCACACAACCTTACCTTGCGCGTGCCGTTCAAGAAGAGCACCAGCCTGCGTCCCGAGGCGTATATCCGCTCCACCTTTCCGTCGGCGTTGCGCGTCTCCCGAAGCAGCGCATCCTGGCCCCCGCCCCCGCCCCCGCTGCCCGCGGCTCCTGCCTGCGGGCCGTCAGGGCGGTGCCCAGGCGGCCCCCGCCTCAGCTGTTGTGACGCAACTGATTGCGCCACAGCGGCCGCGTTGGACGCATGGCCAAGCATGGCCGAGGCGTGATGGCCGCGCCCTGGGCCCACGCCTGCGGCGTCGCCGAAGCTGGCGCCGCCACCGACCTGTGGTTGCCAGAGCTCCGAATACCCGGCTTCTCGCCCAACCTGCGACTGCTGTTGGTGGATAGTGTGAAATGAGCCAACTGCAGGGGGGTTCTGGAAGCCGCCGCTCGCCCGTCCGGTCCCCATGGAGGTCGCTGACCAGGCAGGATCTGCAGATGGCTGGGCCGACCTGGCTGCCGGCCCCGGGCCAGCTCTGGTATCTGGACTGATTCCATCAGGCATGGACCTGGCCTCCGATGACCACTGGCCACGCAACTCAGGCTGCTGCTGCCGCTGCACATGTTTCATCTGCGATTCTTCCATGTAATCTG
This sequence comes from Gonium pectorale, assembly GCA_001584585.1. NCBI lineage: Eukaryota > Viridiplantae > Chlorophyta > Chlorophyceae > Chlamydomonadales > Volvocaceae > Gonium > Gonium pectorale. Next base: position 1,881,030 of record LSYV01000011.1, on the reverse strand, counting down.
TTTGATGCGACACCATGGGGGGAGCGAAGGGCCTAGGCGCCGACGTAGAGGGCATTGAATTGCGCCCAGACCCATCGCCCGCCCTGCCGCCATCTCGAGCGTCCCCGTAATCGGAAGTGCCCAAAGCCGGCGCCTCTTGCCCTGCCCGGCGGCCTAGCCGGAGAGTCGCGAGGGTCTCGCTAACACCGCCCAGATCCACGCTCGCCTCTTCCTGAAGGTCGGAAGCATCTCGCGCGCCTGACCTGGCCTTGGCTGCCGGAGCGTGGCGTTGCACGGCCGGCCTGGGGCCGCTGCTGCTGGCCATGGCCGCCGTAGTGCCCGCCCCGTCGTCCTGCATGGCAGCTGGGCGGCCGAAGAATGCGCTCCTGGTCCCTTGGGCCTCGCGCCCATGTTGCGGGCCGGAAGTCGCAGGGCCAGCAGACTGGAACGCCCGGCCCACTGCGCCCTGCGCGGCGCCGTCCGGTGCCGCTGGGTAAGAGTTACTCGACGGCGGCGGCGGCAACCGCGATCCAGCGTCTTGGAAACCCTGCTGGCGCTGCCGCGCTGACCCGGGCTGTGGAAGTGGCCGCCCCTGGGCACCACCACTCGAGTTGGATGTGTCCGCGGCGTCTCGCATCCCCGTTCTGCGCTGGGGTGGCGGCTGTGAGGACTCGCCTCTCAGCCCGTGTCCGTGGGCGGGCTGGGTGCGCAGCCCATCCGGCGCCATGCCCATCCGCGCCATGAAGTCCTGGTGTTGCCGCCACGCCAGGGTGGCGGGGTCCTCACCGCTCTCCGCTCCGTCATCTGATGCAACCTGCACGGTGCGCGTGTATGGAGGTGGCCCACAGTTCGATGGTCATGCTCTATTTGATGGTTATGAGGAATATGAGGGAAGACGCAGCTGCTGCCTTAGCTTCTATGCTGTGACAACAGCCGAGTGCATGCAACTTGGCGCCCAATAAAAACTCTGACATGCCTACCTCAACGTCATCATGCTGCGTGTAGCTGCGTGAGGACGGGGAGGCCGCCGCTGGCATCCCGGTCCGGTAGCCTGCGCTGCCCGCCTTGCCTCCCGTGGATCGTGGGCCGCCCGTTGCTTCACGCGAGCATCCAAACCCTCCTCCATCCTCGTCATGCTCCGCCCCGCCATCCTCATCGTAGTCGGCGTGGTCATCGTCCTGCCACCAGGCGGCCCGGTGCCCCCCCTCATCATGGTCCTGCGACGTCCGGCCATCGTATCCATGATTCTCCTCCTCTTCCTCAGCCTCCTGGTACCGATCCGCCCCATCGGCGCTGAAGTCAAGCTCCTCCACCTCCGCGTCGTGCCACCGCTGCGCCGCCGTGGGGGCCGTGGCGGTAGCCCCACGGCCTCCGGGCCGTGCTTGCAACCCGGTGCCGTGCATGCTTTGCCGCTGCTGCGGGAGGGCAGAAGCCGCCGGCGGCCCCGGCCTGCCGGGCTGCAGGGTCCGTAGCCGGCTGGCAGCGGGCATAGCTGGTCCACTGGATTTGGGCCTTGCGCCGACGGCGCTGCTGCCGGCGGCAACGCCGCCGCGGGGTGGCACCCCGGAGGGAGGGGCAGGGCGGGCGCTGCTGGCTGAGGCAGCGCCGTCTCCACCGAGCCCGGCCGCTGTGAGTGGCGGCAAGCACACCAGGGGATCGGTCTGCGTTGCAGCAGCCCTGCAAGGCGCCTGCCTGCTTTGTCCCGGAACGTGCTTCGAGCCGG
>LSYV01000011.1:1860297-1878431 GCA_001584585.1 Gonium pectorale | reverse complement strand
CCCTGGTTCGGCCACCCGCGCTCCAGCTGCTGCGCCTCATGCCACCGAACCTCCTCACGGAGCTCATGGTTGCGCTCCTGCGCGAATATGGCAGCCCATGCCCCAATTTGCATATTGGACCTTCTTGCAGAGCTGTTCGTGCACCCAGTGCCTTCAGCCCGGGGCAACGGCAAGCGTGCGAGTGTATTTTTTCGATCAGTCCATCCAAGCCCAGTCACCTGTCCGTGCGTTGTCAACATTTCAACAGCACGCACGTAACCCCTTCCCGCCCGCGTGCCGCCAGATCAAGCGCCATTCGCACGCTCATGGAGAATTAGCTCGCATGCAGTGTGGGCGTATGGCTTTGCGCACCTGCAGCTCCAGGATCTGCCTCCTCAGCCGCTCTACCGTGAGCTTATGCCGTGCCTCCTGGGCGCGCCGCTCACGCCGCTCGGCCTCCAAAGCAGCTTCAGCGGCTGCAAAGCAACGCGGACCGCGGAAAGGCATCATGCACGGCACGTCTAACGCGTGCAGGTCAGGTCCCCATGCACAGTCGCCTAGATGACAGGCTTGTGCCGCAGCCAGCTCCAACACGTATGCCGTCTGACACCAGTTACCTAGCAACAGAATGAGAGGCCAGCGCGGGAGGGGGCTTTTTCCTGTCTGCAATACCTTCCATTGCGCTCCGCTCCTTCTTGTTGGGCATTTTGAGCAGGGCCTTGCTCTGCTTCTCTAGCACTCGCCGGTCGCGGCGCAGCTTGCCCTCCTCGGCCTCCTTCTCGGCCGCCCACCGCGCCTGCTCCTCAGCCTGCACGCCAGCAGCACATAGGTGCACCACCGTCCCATTACACTCCAACCGCAGCGCCCCATTAGCACCCTATCGGTAACACGGCCTCCGTATACAGCTTTGGTACCATACGGCAGTGTCAAGCAAGGTGTGCCGCCTAGCTGAGTCGTGCCTCACCCTCGACTTCTCCCACGCCAGCCGTTCCTGCTCCAGCCGGTTGGCTGCCTTCTCCAGCTCCGTCCGCATGCGCACGAGCGTGGCCCGCTCGGTGGACACATTGGCTAGCTGCTCCTCCAGCGCCTGCGGACCCATAGAAGTTCCCGCACATGGTTCGATGCATGGGGTACGCACCACACTGGCATGAAAAGCAAAGGTAGGGCACATGGGTAAGCGTGCCCTTGAGCTTGTAGAGAGCGTGTTCACGTGCAGCCGCCCAAACTGCTGTCTAGCATGTCCGCCCGCTCTGCGTCGCCCCAGCGTAATTCTACCGCAGCGCAGCGACCCACCCGCTATGCTCACCTGCAGACGCTCTACCTCAGCCGGTGAAGGCCCCGCTGGCTCCGCCTTCCCCTTGCCGCCAGGGCCGCCCCCCGGTTTGCCACCGGCCCGGCCGCTGCCCGTCTGCTGGCCCAGTTTGTGCTTGTTGAATAGCGCACGTACAAAGGGCTGATCAAAGCCGCGATCGCTGCGGTCGTCGGCCGCACCGGCACCCGGTTGCTGCCGCTCGGCTGCACTCCACTCGTGCCCGGACCTCTCGCCGAGTCCATCATCATCCGCAGCGTCATGCCCCTCATAGTCAGTTGCCCCTGCGTCCCATGGGTCCCTCAGCTCCACGCTGGCACGAGTAGCCGCAGCCGCGATGGCGCGGACGGCTGTGTTGGCGGGGTAGCGAGAGACCGCAGCACCGGGCCCCGTGGACTTGACCGCGGTCGTGCGGCGACCGCCGTCAAAGAAGCTGCTCGTGTCGCTCCAAGCCTCGCCGTCATCGAATGCCGATGGCTTGGACGGCGCCTGATGCGCCGCCGGTGCCCGACTGCCGTTCCTGCCGACGTGTTCACCGCTGCCCCTGTCCACCTGCCCGTCGGTAAGATCCTCCCCATCCGCGGAGCTCGCCAGCCCAAACGCATCGCGGACTGCATCCTGGCGGGACTGTGACGCCCAGCTGTCTGCAGCGCTGCTGCGACCGCCGGTCCGGGCGCCGGACGCAGGCAGCGGTGGGCGCTGCTGGTGGAGAGTGGCATACGAGCGCCCGAAGGAACCGCCCAACGCGACGGTCTGCACACGGGAAATTTTGCAATGGGATAGCAAGTGCAGCCTTGGCACGTACGAACAGATCAAAACGGATGAAAAGAGTGACCCGTCGGCTTGGCAGGAGTATGCCTAGGGATTGTGTGCGCGTGTGAGCGGCATCCCTACCTGAGGCTCCTGCTGCGCCGGTTGCTGGGGGCGCTGCTTGCTTCCTCCCACCACGTCGGCTTTGATCTGTGTCTCCAGCGCCCGGAACTCCTCTAGCTCCAGCTCCTAAACGTCAAGGCCGGCAACAGCTTGGCACCTTGAGCTAAAAGCAGTCATGCCGTGCAGCATGGAGGTCCCAGCTTGCATAGCAGCGTTTTGCGGTAATCCATGCTTATGAGGTTGGGTTGCAAGCGTGGCCTGAACGTGATCTCATGCGCCGAGTTTGTATCGCCGCGCTGTAACAAGTCCCTCACCTCCTCGGCATGCTTATCCTCCCAAGCCGCCTGTATGGAGGTCCTGAGAAAGCGGTTGCCGCTGGGTAGGACCCCCGACTGCTGGTCTACAGGTTCATCCAGGATTGAGCGTAAGGGAAAGGATGAAATGACATGAAGGGCCTAGACCTCCTCCACGCCCCGGAGGTTTTCACGCCCAGCTGGATGCTCCCCATACCTGAAGGGTGGAGCAGCTGCGTGTCTGCAGCTAGCTCGAGGTCTTTGGCGGGCTCGCGTGCGGACGGCCGCTGCTTCGTCGCGCCGGGGCCGTGCTGGTCTCCACGCGTGCTGGCGACATCCTCGGCCCCCGAGCCCCCACCACCGCTGCCGCTGCGCGCGCCAGCTTTCTCTGTCGTCGGCTTCCTGTAGCGCGAAGCGAATACCCTTTTCTCGACGCCCTCACCACGGCGCAGAAAGGGACGAGGCGGTCTGGCCCCAGTCGCTGCCTCGTCCATAGATTCCAAGCCTGCTTCAACCAATGAGAAGCCATAATTGATCGACGTGTTGCACTGTCATGGCTTTGATAATGAAATGCCAGTAGTCAAACTCCGGTTCTCTTGAAACGCTCCTTAAATAAGGCAATCGCTTTGGTAACTGAATGTTGTGCGGCTGGCTTCGTTCTGCCGCTTTCTGTTGACCGCTGTTGGGTTGTAAAATTCGGAGCCGGATCCAGTTCGTCAGTTGGGCTGTGAGAGAGAACAGGGATCAGCAGCGCTGTGCTGAAGACAAGTGTTTGCCACAATGGGGCGCGGGGCAGGGGTCCTCGGCCTCGCGTTGGGTCTCGGCATACCGGGGGCCCTTGCTTCGACAGCGCTAGCTGTGTACCTCATCAAAGTGAAACGGAGGAAACATGTTCCTCCATACTCAGGGGACACGAAAGCCAGCGACGCGAGTATTACGGTGAAGGAGTTGGAGCAGGTGCGTCACAAGCAGCGTTCCCTGTCGCGGATGGCCCACTGGCTGTGCACCACTGCTGACGCTGGTGCGTCGCCATGCGGTCTGACACAGGTGCTGGGTGACGCGACCCGGCGGGTTTGTGTCACGTGTGCGGAGCTCCACCATTCTCGCCCCTCGCTGACGGTCCTGCAGCAGCTCACGAGCCTCACAAACCTCGTGCACCTAAACTTAGGGGACTGTGCATTGGCGCAGCTGCCCAACGGACTTTCGCAGCTGAAGCACATCCAGGTGCGTGCGCTGTGTCTTGACGGTGAGCAACACGGGCTTTTCGAGCCAGAGAGGTCTGCGGAGCTCATGTCATTTGCGTTGGGGGGCGTTTTACCCGCAGGTGCTTCTCGCGCCACGCAACCATCTCTCGGACCTGCCTGCTGACCTGGGGCGTCTCGCCGGCACGCTGGTGCAGCTGGACCTGGGACAGAACAAGTTCACGCAGGGTATGTGACATTTACACACGGCACTCGGTTGATTTGCCGCCTCCGGAGCCACGCGGTGGCCGTAGGGAGACGGAGCACATGTACAGCCCTGCGTTTGGGTACCTAGTTCATAGTCCCTTGAAACACCGCAGACGGCATTAGGCAGACTCCAGGATTGAGCCTAGGCGTCCCCGTGTACGACGCAGCCGTGAAGCTCTGCCTCGCAACCGGTGCTCTCCTTTCTCCTTAGTCATCCCCCTAGGCTCCTGGGTTAGGGGCCTTCAAACGATCTATGTTACCTGCATGGCGCCGCCCACCTGCCCGGCTGCCCAACAGCCGCCTTCCTCTTCCCTGTCTTTCCTCGCGTACTTCCCCTGCCTCAGTTCCCCCTGTGCTGCTCAAGCTGACCGGTCTGCGCAACCTGAACCTCATGGGTAACCAGCTGGAGCACCTGCCGGAGGACTTTGGCCGCCTGCGCAACCTGCGGCTGCTGGGGCTTAAAAGCAACAAGGTGGGGCAACTGGCAGGGCGGGTCCCATGAGTAATGGGCTCATGCGTGGGGGCAGAAAGGTCTGTAACGTAGGGCATGTGGATCATGCAGCGCAGAGGTGGCCGCCGGGCTAGGGGCACATTGGGACGGGAGCGGCAACGGGAGCAAGTGCGAAGGAAATCTAGGGAAGCATGCGATGCCCTACGGGCTTTGTACAGGCCCTTTTAGAAGTTTGGGAGCGGCTGCTAAGTTTGTCGAGCAGCAAGATAGTCCAGTAGGCCAGGAGTAGTAGAGCCAGGCCCTGACGTCCGGACGTGGACTGGGATCGTACATGAAACACGTCACGATTGCCACCTGTCAAGCTCAGACTGGCAGGCCAGCGCAAGCTTGGGGTTCCTACGAGCAGTGCAAACCGCGAGACTCGAGCCTTGAATCAGAGCCTGCGACAAACCCCAACGCTGGCGCCCACACACGCTTCGGTTGAGAAGCGGTGCTGGTGCAAAAGAATGCCGGTGTTTCGCAGCCGCACGTGTCTGGCTGGCGCCTAGTACGTCTGGTTGTCCGCACCGAAAAGCTCACCGCAACTCCGGCCCTGCCCCATGCTCTCCCAGCTGGTGGAGCTCCCCGCCAGCTTCTCCAAGCTGACCGACCTGGTGGAGCTCTTCATCACCGACAACAAGCTGACGGAGCTACCCCCCGGTATGCAACCGACTATGCATGGGGCGTCATTATACTGGTCCCGTGGCGGTTTGCGGGAGCTGGATCAATGCGCGTGCAGCAGCTTCGAGGGGTTCTGGCTCCGACACGACCCCTCACACTTGCGGTCAAGCTCTCCTCCACCCCATCCTCCTTCCCAATCCTACCCGTGCCCCTTCCCTCCCCTCATCATAACCGCCGCCCGTCATCCTCCAGGCATGTCGGCATGCACCTCGCTCGTCAAGCTGCAGGCCTCCTTCAACTCCTTCACCACCCTGCCGCCCTGTCTGCTGGCCCTGCCGCGCCTGGAGCTGCTGCGCGTGGCCGTGTGCAGCATCGCCGCGCTGCCCGAGCGGCTGCTGGAGAGCGGCTGCTTCCCCAGGCTGGCCTGGTTCAGCGTGGCAGGCAACCCGGCGTGCCCCGAGCCGCCCGCCCGCGAGGCGGTGCTGCCCGAAGTGGACGAGGACGAGCTGGAGCTGGGGCAGAAGCTGGGAGACGGAGCGTCGGGGGAGGTGTACCGAGGTGGGAGGTCCACGAGGGAAGGGGCGGCGCGTCGAGGCTGTGTGAGGCTGGTATTGGGCAGACGAGGGCGAGCCCGAGCGAGCCCGGGTAGAATCCGCGAGACGGAGGCGTCCAGTGGGGGACGGACTCAGGGGCGGTTGGGAGCAGGTGAAGGGTGGTGGGAGGTGTAACGGGATTGGCGGGAGGGACTGCGACGGTAGGCAGGCCGGGGCCCTATACCGGGCGTGGCGGAGTCGCGGACTCCTCCACGCTGATGCCCGTCATTAACCCTGTGCCCGCCTCCCCTCCCCCGCAGCCATCTGGAAAGGCGAGCTGGTTGCGGTCAAGTTCTTCCGCTCCGACGTGTCGCCCGACGGCCGCACTGAGGACGAGGTGGCGCTGGCCATCGCGCTACAGCACCCGCACGTCACGCAGGTGGGCGCCAGGTGCCACGGATAGGCGGCAAGGTGCAACCGGGGTGACCGGAAGGGGGGGGGGCAAGGGCAGGCTTCGTCTGTGGGCCCGTGTGTTGCCAGGTGGGGCTTCAACTTCCCGCGTGTTGCGTGCGGGTGGGTATTGTGGGATGCTGCTGCCCTTTGCCTAGGGTAAGCGGTCAGAGGCTCCTTGCGTCTTTCGCTTCCCGGCGGTGGTCGGGTGTTCGCAGAAGTTGACGGACGGGCGGGTGGAGCGGGCAACCGAGGGGCGGCGCCGCGCAATCAACGGCTGTCGGGTCTCTGTGCGCAACGGCGTGTGGCACACCTGGTGACAGCGACAGCAAGCACCTTGCCTACGCTTGAGCCCCTCCGGTCTGTTGCTTTCCCCGGCCCGTACCTGCAGGTCCTGGCCAAGGTCAGGTATCCCCATGGGCTGGTGCTGCGGCTGGTCACAGGTGGGTCCGTGGCTACCGCATGCAAGCTCCACCTGTAGGGCCGCTGCTTTCACCCATGGCCGGCTGTTTCCCTAGGCACGTACAGGTTGTTGCGCTTCGCCTGGGCTCGTCTTAACCCGCTGACACGGCCGCACGAGGAGGCTGAACCGCAGCCTGTGCTTGTTATACACCATCGGACACTCACCAGCCCCTCCAGCCAGTCTCTGTACGCGGCCCGCGGGCTGTTGAGGCGCTCCCCAATTACCACGCTACGCTTCCCCGCGCCCGCTTCCTTTGCCCTGCCGCCCCGGTCCTACCCTCTCCGCGCTGCCCTCCCTGCACGGAAGGCACGCCGCTGGCCCACAAGCCCACCAGCGCGCACCTGCTGCGCTGCAAATGGGGCGGCGACGTGCAGTTCCCCCTGCGCCGCGCCATGCGGCTGGCCACCGCCGTGGCGGACGCGCTGCAGCACTGCCACGAGGTGGGAGCCAGGCAGCTGGGCGGCGGCAGCGGCCCCGGTGACTCGCCCCGTCCCACGCACGCAACCGCACAGACCGGCCCACCTATCCGCCGGGCATCTGCTACCGGGGCAGCCTACCCGTCCATGCGACCCGCCATCAGCTAGCGTGCGGCCGGTGTTGCGCTGGGGCATGAGATCGGGCCACACCCGCCGCGTGCCATCCTGTTCGGACGTGCCCCAACCTTGCGCCTTCCCCATGCGTGCATGTTGTCACGTGCCGCAACGGCGGTCCAGTCTATGACATTCTGTGTGCGACGCCTCAGTTGAGAGCCCGATTTATGAGTAAGGAGCGCGGTAAGATGATGGTGGGGCCGACCCTCTGCGCCCCCCCCAGGTGGGCATCTGCCACGGCGACGTGTACGCGCACAACGTGTTGATGGACGAGGACGAGAACGTGACCATGTGCGACTTTGGTGAGCACGGGGGCAAGCGGGGGCTGAACGAGGAGTGGCGGGGTCGGGGGGGGCGGGGGGGTTTGGGTCGGCGACAGGGAAGGACGACGATGAGGGGCACATGTGGGTAAGGGATGGTGGATGTGGGGCGGGCGGGCCTGTCTTCACAGCGAAAGTATGTGCACCTCCCAAACCCTACGCATCCTGTCGTAGCTTGCGCGCGCACTGGACACGACTTGCCCGGGAGCCCACCCCTGATCCCTCTCGTCCGTGTCCGCGTCTTACCGAGTGCGGCATGCTCATCGTGCTGCAGCGAACCGTGGTGCGTCCTCTCTCCCACCCCATCCCGGCAGGCGCCTCCTTCAGCTACGACCGCAAGTCGCAGCCCTTCTGGGAGGCCATGGAGGTGCGCGCGTACGGGCTGATGCTGCGCGACGTGGTGGACCGCTGCGACGACGTGGCGGCGCCGGCCGAGGTGGCGACCGCGCTGCGGCGCCTGGCGGAGCGCTGCACCCAGCTGGCGCCGGCGCAGCGGCCCTCCTTTGCGACGATATACCAGGAGCTGCGGGATCTGGGGGCCCAGCTCAAGGCCGCGGAAACAGCCGCCTCGCCGAGGGGGGGTCGTTAGTGGCGCAGTGCTGGAGCCATAGAGTCGGGGTTGCTTTCGGCATGGCACTGGCTGGCGCGGCAGTGGCGACGACGGCGGCAAGCTCCCTGCGCGGCGGTCAGGTATGGGATTTAGGCGCAAGGGGCGTTCGGGGCGACAGCCTAAAGCCCACCGAGGCCGCACTGTGAGCATACGTGCATGAGCGTAAGCGTGTGAACCGCCGCTAGCTGCCAGTGTTCCGGGGTAGGGCGGCTAGGCCAGCCCCCTTGGCGCTCATCTGCCGCTCTCATGGAGGCAAGGGCCATCAGCCGCCTCCCCCACCGCCCAAGTGACCGAACGGATTCAGGCGGACTGATTGGATGGCGGCATACAAAGAGGCCAAGTAGCGCGGTCTCGAAACGTCCGGCTGCCCCTGTGATGGGACATTACAGCGTTTGCTGTGGTCTCGTGTATTCGTTGGAAGGCGTTGCACCAAACGTTGCCCTGAAGCAAGGCTTACGGATGGCGCGTGCAGGACTTGCGGTGCGTTCATTCAGTCGGCAGCTGGGACTTGCCCTTCCGCACCTGGACACAATCGGCGCACACCAGGGCGACACCGTGTGATGCTCGGCCATGTCGCATCTGGAGGAGTTTTTTTTTGTTGTGGCTTGGAACGTGTGTCAAGCTGAACAAGACAAGGTCGTGCGTGACTGGATGTAACTGAAGTATGATGGTGCGAGTCACAATGTCGGCGATCGAATACTAGTTGTGGCGCTTGTGTGAGAGCGCCTAAACAGTACGGGGCCTTGAGGCGTCCCTTTATTTGTTGCGGCACTCTGCGTTACCCTTACGCCCCAGCGCGGGCGTCGGTTACTCCACGACACTGCGATTGCGGAAAACACCTGCCCACTTCAACTTGAGATGTTGTTGTGGCTCAAAATGAGCATTTTCCCCCGCCACCCCCTACTTCTCGACGCGCGTAGATCATTGTGCCGCCGAAGATAGCCGTACGTGTAGATATATGCTGCTCGTTCAGTAGGCTTGGTGGGCGTTCAAACCGTCGGCCTAGCCTGACAACAGTAGTTGCCAAAAGGTGGAGTATTTCGAGCTTGTGGGCGAGCACGATGTTGCGGCCGTACGTGCTGACCTACCTACTCCCACGCACACTGGTTTAGGAACAAGGCTACAGTACGCGGGGCGGGAGTTTCTGGTTAAGCCACTTGGGTATAGCTAGCACTACTGCTGCTGTGATACCTGGTCGATCGGCAGGCGAAGCCATCTAGATAGCCAACACCGGTATGCGTGTTTGGGACTGTGGTGACTGCAAGCTTAATACCTAACCAAAGAATATAAAAAAAATTGTGCTTTTTTTCCCTTGAAATCCTCCACGAAGTGTACTATGTCGGACCCGTACGTAGTTCGCCATACTCCGTAGTCCGTTCTTCCCGGCACATGGCAATGCTTTCACATTTATAACAACCGACCCGTGAGTTCATGGGATAGTGGCAAATTTCATCATAAGTTCATAACCCGCCGCAGGCAAACGGGCGTCGTGAAAGCTTTGCAAGCGCCCAATACAGGCATACGCGTTGATATTTACTTTCGATTGTCAACAGTACTCTGCTGGCTGCGGAGAATAATCACAGCAGCTTGACGCACGATTCTGCTCCCGTGCGTGTGGCACTCCTCATGCCTTTCAGTATCATCAATATCAAATTATGGAAGCCCTGCCTGCAAGCGCCATGGCTTTGGACGCAAAGTCTGAGGTACGAGGGCTGCATCGGCGGCCATTAAGCCATGTAAACAAGCAAGCCCATGTCCTACTGAGCACAAGGAGTATGGTAACTATCACGCGCCTGCTGTGACGATCTAATTGCCCTGTGTTTTTCCTAAAGCCCTACCTTATCCCCTCGCGCCCGCTTGCGCCCCAGCCCAACCGTTCCTACGCATACATTACCGCAATTGGGGAAGGTGAGATCAGCCTTGAGACACAGTTACACATCAGCGAAAGCACGGGCACTCGACTGGGGCGCAACTGACGTCTCCGTTACGCCCCCCGTTTCACGTGAACCAGGCACCTATGGCGCTGTCTGGCGCTGTAAACAGCTGGACACGGGGCGCTTTGTGGCGGTAAAGTGCTTCAAAGCGGCGCACACCGAGCCACTGGTGCGCACGGTGCATACTAGTGCATACTGGACCGCACTGCGTGGGATGCGGCCGGCGGGGCTGCTTGTGGCATGCCAGATGCGCAGCGCACACGATCGCGGGTTCCATGTTGACAAGTATGTTCTTGAGTACCGAGTGGGAGCGCAGCGCGGCAGAGGGGCTACTAGTGTATGTTTCTGACCTCCTCGCGCCCTGCCCCACACCCCATGCCCCCAACCGAACCGAACATTCCTCCTGCTCGCCCTAGATCAAGAACCTTGCCCTGCGCGAAGTGCGCATGCTGCGGAGCCTGGACCATCCCGCCATCGTCCCGCTGCTGGATGCGTTCCGCTCCGCATCCGGCCGCGTGTACCTGGTAGGTCCCCAGGCACTGCCCATAACCCCATAAACACCCGGTGCCTGCGTATACGGCATTCTGGTTGTTGCATTCATACGCATGTCCGTGACTCTCTGTGGCCTTACTGTACTGGTCAAGGAAGTACGCAAAGCAAACGCACACCTCCTCGCCACGGCGACCGGTGTTTGGTCTTGGCCGCCGTGGTGCGCTGTAGTTAGGGCAGGGTTTCGATGGTTATTATCACGGGAGGGCTGCATGTCCCTCCCGTTGTCTGCGCCCTTTCTTCGCCTCTCCGCCTGTAACCTTTCCACAGAAAAAAAAACGCCTCGTGGCTTGCCCCGTGCTCCCGTACCCGCCCCCCTCCCTGCCCTCGCCCCTGCTACTTCCAGGACCCGTTGGCGCTCCCCCGCTCCCCGCTGCAGGTGTTTCCCTGCCTCCATCAGAACGCGCTGCAGCTGCTGGACGAGCAACCCAACGGAATTCCGGAGCCGCGACTCAAGCTGCTGGCGTGGCAGCTGCTACAGGGCCTGACGTACATGCACGACAGGCAGGCGAGTTGCGGTCGGGGCTGCAAGTAAACGGCCACACCTGTCGGCGCTTGCGGTTGGTGGCCGCCAGCCATGGTATCTTCGTTCGTCCGAACGAACGATTGGCCGTTTTGGCGGTTTTGGACGAACGCATAGAACCCTCGTTCGGTGGTGTGAACGAATGGCAGGGCCTTTTGGCAGGACCCTGCTATCGGCTGAACGAAAGATCCCGCCCGCAGGGCGGGCTCCACCGAAAGATCGGTGGGTTTTTCTGTGGCCGCCCGCACCTCCCTTCGCACGTGCCTCACACGACTGGCTGTGCAGGCCGCGTAAGCCGCTCTGCTCCGTCGGGGTCCCCCCGAATGGGGGTTCCGTGGCGTGCATGAGCCGCGCGACGGGGCGCAGATGGGGCCGTTGTCCCCGTTTCTGGTTCTCCATTTAAGATTGGGTCATGCAGGGTGGGCAGCCGACAATGGCCGGAGAGCGAGGGGACAAGCGGCGGTGTCACAACGCGTCACAAGGTCCGTGGCACGCCCCCTGCCGCACCACTTGTCACCCAGCAACAGGGCGCTCGCTGAACCCCGCCCACAAAGCACAGCTTCCCACGTACGGCCGCAGGTGACGCACCGCGACATCAAACCCGCCAACGTTCTGCTGGACGTCAGCGGCGGCGTCAAGCTGTGCGACCTGGGCTACGCGCGGTCCTTCAGCTGCGGCGTGCGCGGCTCGGAGGCCATGTCGCCGTACGTCGTCACCCGCTGGTACCGGAGCCCAGGTGCGTTAAGAGTGCCGTACAGCAGCAGGTTGGGGGCCGTACGCATGCCGTACATGGGTGTGTTGGGGCGTTGGGGACGGCCTGGCCGAGCGCACGCTAGCCGAGGTGAAAGGACCGGTTGCTCAGTGCCTCACATGGGGGTCAGGGTGCTGCGATGCGGGCATGGCTGACATGGACGTGCTCTGAGCTACAGCTGACGGTGCACTTACAGCATCAAGAAGTTGCCACGGTGTAATCCATAGGAGGCGTCCCACCGAAATACCGGTATTCCACACCTGCCTGGCGGTCTTAGCGAGTGGCATTGCCCGTGGCGCAGCTGCGTTTCCACGTTCATGACCGTCAGGGACCCCTCCCGCCGCTCCGCCGTCGACGTGCCCGCCCCCGCCCCCGCCCCCTACCTGCAACCTGCTCCACGTAGAGGTGCTGGCGGGCTGCGAGTACGGCCCGGCCGCCGACATCTGGGCTCTGGGCTGCACCCTGGCAGAGCTGGCGACCGGTGCGCCCCTGTTCCCAGGTGGATGCGTGGCTGGGTGGCTGGGTGGGTGCGTGGGTGTCGGTTACCGCACAAACAGCGCATGGGAAAGGGCCGCCAGCCTGACCGTCCGAGCGCTGTTTCGCAGATTCATGTGACAGCGGGGAGTTCAGTCGCCGCCGCCAGCGCAGCAGGCAGAATATGAGCTGCCTACCCGCGCCCCGTCCGGCCCAAGCATTGACTCGTAACGCTGGCTCGTGATGCTGACGAACACGCCACGCGCGGCATACCGCACCATCAGCGTACCATCAAGCCTCCCAGCTCGCCCCTCGAGCCGTTCCGCTCCGCGTCGCCCCGCCCTGCCCCGCCCCGCCCCGGATTGTCACGCGGCCCGCCCGCCTCTCCCGCCCCGTCCACCCTCCAACCCAGGCATCAGCTCTGCCGACCAGCTGTGGCGCATCATGCGCTGCGTGGGCAGCCTCCCGGCGGGCCAGCTCGCCCGCGTCGCAGCCGACCCTCGCCTCGGAAAGGTCCTCCGCGCGCCCCTGCACGGCCGCAGCCTGTGGCAGCGCCTTTCCGGCGTGGACCCGGGGCTGCTGCAGGTGATTGCGGCGTGCCTGCACCCAGATCCCGCACGGCGATGTACGGCGGCCGAGCTGCTGGACGCACCGTACTTTTGGACCGTACCGCTGCTCGTCGCCAGGTCCTCGCTGGAGCCCGCTGTACGGGCGATGGCGGAGGGGGCGGCAGCGAGGACAATAGCGGCCATGGCGACGGCGACGGCGAAGGCAAAGGCGAAGGCGGTCGGCCACGCGTGTGCGACTTCCCCGCAGCAGCAGCAGCAGCAGCAGCACCACCACCACCACGACCACCAGCACCAGCACCAGCACCAGCACCAGATGCAGCAGATGCAGCCACCTTTCGCAGCGGCGGGCTCAGCATCCGCGCCGGCAGCGATGGATGCCGCTGCGCCCGAGCCGAGTGCGACAACGGCTTGTCAGCTTGGGGCCTGCAGCAGCGCGCCCCCGCAGCCGGCTGCAGTTGCAGCGGAGGCGCATGGACGCCAGGGTGTGCCCGTGCAGGCGCGTCGGTCGGTGGGGCCCGAGCTTGATTCAAGGGTGACGGACGCCTGTCAGCCGGCACCGGCACCGCAAGGAGGCTCTGCCATGCCGGCTGGGGCTCACACGCCCGACAGGCCCGAGTGCGGCGCGGCTGCCCGTACAGCGCCCGACGAGGGAGCCGCTGCCAGACAGCGCAGCCCGGGAGGGGCATCGGTTGCTGCGCCGCCCGTAAAGGTTTCCGACCCGCCGCCCGCTGCGGAGGCGCCCGACGGCGAGCAGCCTTCAGCCGCGGGAGGCGCAGCGTCGTCGCTGCTTCTGAGGCCGCCTCTGCCCTCACACGAGCCAACTGATGACCCGCTGCCGAGCCACTGCCAGGACTTGCCACAAGGCCTGCACAGGGCCATGGGCCTGCTACTGCTGCCGCAGCAGCGGCGGGAGTCATTGCTGCTGCCTGAGCAGGGATCACTGGCCCCATGCGCAACTACCTGTCCAAGGACGGAGCCAGGGAACCACACGCTCGCGACCGCTCTCTGCCCGGCGGTGACCTGCGGCGGCATGGCCCCATGCCCGCTGGTGGAGTCGCGGGACTTGCACTACCGCCCAACCTCAAGCGAGAACCTTCGCAGCGCCGACGGCATCGGCGACATCCAAGCAGCGAGCATCTTCCTCACAACCTCGTGCAACACAGAGGTTGGAGTGAGGGACGCCGCGCCACCGACACCGCGGCCGCCGGCGACGGTGGTGGCGGAGGGGGCGATGCCGGGCGCGGTCGGTACGAGCCTGCTCGATACGCTGCCGCTGTCGCTGCGGTGGCTAGCCGCCAATGCGAGCGATACCCACGGCCTGTCCAACCCGTTTTCGTTCATTGCCGCCAGCGCGAATCCAAGCGGCGTCAGCGGCCGCGGTCACGTGACCTCCGCCGCCACCTCCTCGCAGCTGCCCCTCCGCGAATCCCTCCTCTTCGACCTGCGTGCCAGCTCCATGTCTTCTGCAGCCGCGCTCGCCAACGTTGGTCCGCCGGCGCCGCTGGTCAGAGGCTCCCGGGCCGCCGCCGCCGCGGCTGCAGCGGCGGCGCTACTCACCAGCGACCTCAGCGGCGGCTCTTCCTTTCACCTATGGGGAGCCAGCGACACGGGCTGCCTGCCCGACTCGCCAGCGGCGGCGACGGTGGGTGCCCAGTGGCTAAAGCTCCGCCCTGCGACGGCCGGCGGCGGAACGATGGCGCCGGCAGCAGCAGCGCCGCCGGTGTCGGTGCAGTTGAGCAGCTGGCACAGTGGGTCCTTCCTTCATCGGGGGACGACCCGCGCAAAGACCAGCATGGAGACGGCTGCCGTTGAGACCGCCGCAGCCCGTGCTCACGCCGGCAACGGTGGCAGGTCCGGCGGCGCCGCCTTCCCGACCCGCACAATGAGCGTGACAAGCCGGGCTGCTGGGCATGGCAGCCATGTCAGGGTAGGCATCGGGTGCAGCGCAAGCGCGGGCGGAGCCGTCACTGGCGGCTGCTCCCTCCGCGGAGCGCTCCATAAGATGCGCTACGGAGCCCATGGGACGCAGGGGAAGCAGCGGCGGCGGCGCAGCCCGGCCCGCCCCGCCTCAAGCCCCCCGCTTCTTGGCGCCGGCGCTTCGCGGGGACAGGCGGCGCAGGCGGCGCAGGCGGCGCAGGCGGCGCAATTGCGGGCTCACCGCGGGGTGTTCACCTTGGGTCGCCCGCTGAGGCCGCCCGCCAGGCCCGGGGCTTGCTATGGGCTAGCGGCCCAGTCAATCCACGCCAGCCTGGGCGAAGGCGCGGACGGGCTCGGCGGCGCCTCACCGGGGCAGCAGGAGGGGCTCTGCCGGACGGGGCCTGCCGCCATTGGCAGCTTTGCAGCGGCCCACACGAACCCCATCTTCACCGACGAGGCCCCTTGTGCCCCGGGCGCGCTGGCGGCAGACGTTGTGGCGGCTTCGTCGGCGGAGGCAGCACCACGGGCGGTGAGAGGATCTGGGACGCCCGGCACAACCGCCCTCGTCAGCCATGTCAAGGCGCTGGCGGGCAGCGGCCTCGTGGTGCGCCCCGAGGCGGACATGGCGCCCAACTCGAGTACCGAGGACGTCTGCGGAGCCGAGGGCAGCGCAGGCGTCCACGAGCGGCACCGAAAGTGGGAGAGAGGGCAGCGGCGCCCTCCCCGCCAGCTGCCGGCGGAGTCGCCGGACTCGGAGGCGACGGCGGCCGAGACGAGGAGGGCGGCTGTGACGGTGGCCCTGCCGTCACCGCCCGCAGCCCCGCGCGTTCCGTCAGGCGTGCCTCGAGCCGTGCCCAGCTGCAAGCTCTTCAACGGCGCTTCACAGGATAGGTGCTCACTGGCGGCCTGGGTCCTGCGAGGCTGCGCAGATGCCCCGCCCGCGCAGCCGCGCCTCCCATGCCCGAACAAGGGATCGCTGGCACAAGCCGGATTGCAGGCGGCTGAGGGGAGGCTCGTAGATGGCGCGAAGGGCGCAGCTGCAAGCGCGGCTCGCGGGACTGCTGCAAACGGAGGCGCCAAGAAGATGAAGAAGGACAAGAGGGGCGCGCTTGGCAGGCTTGTGCGGGCGCTCAAGAAGGCAATGAAGTATGTGCGCGGAGCGCCGAGGGGAGGGTGAGGGGAGGTGACACGGGCGAGGGTGGGGTGAGCTAGGGTCCTCGCCGCCGCCACGCGGCTCCCATGCGCGCCTCAGATGAAAGATTTTTTCCTGTGGAAAGGTTACAGGCGGAGAGGCGAGAAAGTGTGGTGAGGAGGAGCGATATATTGGGACAATTATGGTGAGTGCTCTGTTACGGTGAAACGGACAGTTGCGGAGCGTGCTGCGTTGAGTGTGAAAGGCGGTGCAGACGAGTTGCTTGTCGAGCACAGTATGGCCGTATTTAACTCATTTATATTCATTCAACCGCGCAGCAAAGCTGCATTTCCCCCTTTCCTTTCATGTTCTTATGATGCCGCTCACGACATGTGGCATTTGGATAGGCCACAAACCCATGTCGGGAATCTTGGTTGTCCTTATGTTGCAGGTTTCGTGCATTCCGTTCGTCCCACCAGATAACCCCGGATATGGCCCGCTATGTCAGGTGGTGGTTAAGATGCGTTGTGTCCTACCAGTAGGCAGTAGCTGTACTCTGCTGAGTCGACTTAAGTGCATCTTGGGGCCCCGTACCGCCGTGGCATCAGCCGCGTCCTTCCGTATTTTGTTGGGCCGGGGCCATATGCCTTACCCGAGAGCGCTTGGGCCGCGGACCTGCGTGGTGCCGCACGTCCGGGCGTTGCTTGCTTACCTGGCGCCCCGACCATACTGCGTATTGCACCACGCATCTGCCGACTGGTCGGCCCATCCGGAGGCGCGCTCAGCTGGTATGGGGTTGGCGCCAGCCTCATCAGCACGTGGCCTACGTGTCTTGATCATTTTCAGTGCAACGTCGTTGACGGCGCTTTCAGCGAACCTATGACGCCGCCCTTTTCACAGGGCCTAAATCTTTCGACGTTTGTGTGGCATATACATAGACTACCTACCTCCGGGTGCTGCTCAGGTGGTGCATCGCTCCGTACGCCACTAGTCGGACCTTTGCGTTGCCCCTTCATTTGTTTCGTCCCCTCCTATCCATCCCACCCCGACATACGGCCGAGACTATCCGCATGGAGAAGCATCCAATTCGTATGAACATTGGTTCTGGTTATTCTGGGCCGCGCCTCCCGCAGCGCAACGCAGTCCGTCATGTGCCGTACTGTGTGTGTACTACTTTCGTAGCATTGGGCCTCTTTGACCCTTTGCCTCGTGATTTCTTGCTGGCTCCGTCCTATGGGGCTGCTTGTCTATCATTGCTTATTAGTCGCTTGTTCCATTCAGTCCTTGGCGGCAAGATGCGTTACCGGTTGTTTTCAAAAGCCGGGTGTCTTAGGGACTGTTGTCCTTCGTTGCACGAAGTCCTTAAGCTTGGGGGGATGCGGAGCGCCAAGCCGGATCAGCACGTACACGATGATGCGATTTGAAAGGTCAGTCGCACAAAGGCTTGCCGCAATTTACGGACCGGTCAGTTGAAACGACGAGCGTGTTCAGTTACAGGTCCTTAGTTGACGGTTCTGGTTAATGGTGCTGGTTTTATTTCCGGGTGCCCGTCAGCCCGTGTGTCCTGAACCCACTACCCGGCATGCTGACAGACTCGTAACCCTTCACTGCGCACTGCCACGTGCGTTGCGCTGTATGCCGTGTACCGTATGGCCAACACCGGCGCCGACCGGGGCAGTTCCTCTTGTGAGTTTACAATCTTGGCTTGGTTGCTGTGAGTCGCTCTGGACAGGACGCGAGGTGGTGTGAGCATGTGACACGTGCGCAGGTGCCCACCAGCGGCGCCGTGCGCCAAACCCTTTGTAAGAGCATGGTGGCAGCGCTTGCGACGTTGTAATCATTCGTGCTGGATCAGGCTTGCTATCTTAATTAAAATTTTTAATAAGTGGTGAAAATTTTCAGGGTGACATGGTCTGTTTAGGACCCCGAATTAGGAGGACTGCGAGAGGATTCGTGAGGTATTGGGATGGGAAATGCGTCAGCCATATCAATTGCATTGGGTTTTTGGTTTGGTGAAATAATGGTCCCCGGCTCAAATCCTCATGCCGACACTCGAGGTACGCGCACGCCTCGTTGGCGGGGAAGGTGAGAAGGAGGGAAAGCTTTGCCAAGCTGGCGGTAAAATCCCGGAGAGCATAGGGATGCTTGCCACGCGCACGCCTCTTTGGCGGGGAACGTGAGAGGCAGGGAAAGCTTTGCCCAGCTGGCGGAAAACGCCCGAAGAGGTAGGCGTGCCCCACGGCCACCCCATCGGCGGGGGACGTGAGAGGCAGGGAAAGCTTCGCCCAGCCGGCAATGAAGGGTCA
>LSYV01000011.1:1814624-1859973 GCA_001584585.1 Gonium pectorale | reverse complement strand
CCGGCAATGGCTAAAACATCTCTTGCCAATCATGGTGACAACGCGCGCCTGCTGCGCCTTCGGGTATGTTTCCTACACGTGTCGGCATGCTCAAACAGGTCTGCAAAACGACAGTGAAACCTTGCCTTCAGCTGTGTATGACCGAAATTACAGCACTTCATCCCTTCCCGTAGCGTTTCACCCCTTGCCATAGGGCTTTCGCATTGACCGTCTTGCTTCCGTGCAGGTGGTGCGGCTGCTACCCCTGCAATGCGCGGTTCCGCTTGTTCGTAGTTCTTGCATCGGCTGGTGAATGAAGGGCGGCCAGTTCGGTCTTGGAATGGAAGCCGGAGCTGCAGTGTGCCCACAACGCAGCACTCACAACCCACGTCATGCAGCACGTCAGATCGTGGCAAGCATGTGCGGTTTGCAAGATACACTACTGGTTGATGGAGAGGCACTGTATATGTCATTAGCGGTGTCGAACCTCCGCTGTTCCGCTGGGCCAGCCTGCTACAGGTGTCTGGCAGCGTTGAAGTAACGGCAGCGGCAAACTGACATTAGAATGTCTTGTCAGTCAAAAGGTCTAATGCGAAGATAGCAGCTACGCCTACTTTGCGGCGCACAGAGCGCACTAATTTAAAAAAAAAGCCGTATTCAAGAGGTCAATTACGTAGTCCACCATTTATTTCCGGGTTTGGGGCCAGGCAAATGTGCGTAATTTTCAGGGTACAAGCCTAGGGGTCAATTACGCCAGCGACTTTAATTGGGACCGGTGCATTCGGGAGGGGAATTAGGCGGGTCTCTAATACCGTCTCCAGGAAGATAGCAAGCCTGTGCTGGATGTCTGCTTTAGTGCCGAACAGCTGTAGCAGCTGTTACGGACCTATCCGCTGCAACTAATGCTGACATGGTGTTCGCTGTTACCTGACAGGGCAAGCTGCCGGGCATCAAACCCAGTGCGCAGAATTCGTAGTCCGTTCGTCAAGATCACATCCGGTCGACTCCGATTTGCGGACGGTCAAACGCAGCCCCTGACAGTGTATATGCCCCACTTGTGCCGCCCCAGAGAGGGCCATTTGTCGGGTTTTGCCGAAGTCCCGCTTCCAAGTCGCCAGCCCGGCTCGACCACAGTCAGCAGCTGTATGACAGCACGCGGTCACCCCCAAACGAGCCGCGCTCCCCATGTTAAGATTCTCAAGAAGTCACGCTGCGTACTCAACGCCCACACACGCGAGCTCAGCCGGCATGACGAGACCCACCGTTCAGCATTCCAGGGCTCGGTGCCCCCTTCCCCGCCTGTCCTATCTTTGGCACCATGCAGGCGGAGTGCAGGCGGCCAGTTCGGCACACATGACCTTCCGCCCAGTCCCTAGCAACCATCGCACGCAGTAGCCGGGGATGTATCGGAAACTGCGCGGGGCCGGCGCGCAGGGGACCGAGCCCACATGTTCAGTAGTTACCGGTACTGTGGATGGAGCGAATGTGCCTCATGTCCAACGCTGTCCGTGTCGGAAGGATACGCCGAAGCCTTTGGTCATGCCACCAATGCTGCATCCAAGCTGAGCAAGCTGCCGTAAAAGTCGAACCCACTCGGGACCCCATCGACTTCCTCAGCCACTCGCCTCCAACTTGACGCACAAGAAACTATCGGGCGACGGCGCCAGTACGTGCTGCCGGCTCACGGCCTGCCGTGCTAAGCGAGCAAGCGGCCATGGACTCTCTGACCAGTCAAGCACCCCAAGCTTTAGGCGGGCCTCACTGGCCTCACACCATGAGGCCGCCAGCCCAGGGCCCCGCCTCAAGCCGCGCGTCTAGCCAACACCGCACAGCGGCACAAGGCCCTCCTGGGCCGACTCACCGGCGGGCGCACCCGCCTCACTGGCCTCACGCCACAAGCCCCAGCAGCTTGGCCTCCCGCTCCTCGTGGTCCGGCCCTCCCATGGGCATGTCCCACTTGGTGGGGTAGGACGTGCCCCCGGGCGTGGGCGCCAGAGGCGGCAGTAGCCAGGCTGCGGGGTTGTTCCCGAAGATGCTCATCAGGTTGGCGTACACGCCCAGGTCGTACGGGTGCGTGTGCACCTGGTCCAGGGGCACCCCGCTGGCGGCCGCGTTGATGCTGGCAGTAACGCCCTGCATGTTGGGAGTGCGGACGGCTTGGTCGAATCACTGTGGCGGAGCGGAACATGTGCCCGCAGGCAAGCCCCGCGAGTGTAACGGTGCTCGTGAGGGAACGGACATGCAGACGTTGGACAGGCCGGGATCGTGGCCGGTGGGTGGGCCTATAGTGAAACGGCAGAGTACTCGCGCTTCTGCTGTGTGTCGAGCAGTTTAGACACGCGGGAATGTGCGAGGGCGGAGGCGCGGGGCGCAATTTGTGGAGGCCTCTTGTAACACCAGACTGTCTGTCCCTCCCAACTGCACGCGCGCGGCTTTCCACGCGACTTCATGTCACGCGGCGTGTCACGCACCTCCTGGTACTCTATGGTCGTCTTGTTGACCCCCACCAGCTGCACGTGCCAGATGAAAAGCAGAAGCAGACCGATGGTCAGCGGCAGCGCGATGCCGAACGCCACCAACTGTACGGGCAAAGGGCGGGATCCCAGGTAGCAGCTCAGTCCTCAAGACAGGAATGCTCTTGCTACAGTTGTATCTCGCGGAAGTGTACAGAGGCAACTCGCCATGGCGCTACGCTGTGCTGCAACGGAGCTCGTCCGTTGTTGCGCATCCTAGGGATGAGTCCATCGACTTGAAAGCCCAGAAGGCTGTTGCGGCCACAGCCCCACCACTCGAGCCCTTCGCCCCAGGCACTTTTGTGCAAGTACCGTAGTGGGATCGAGGCCATCCACGGGAATCGTTCACGCACCGCGAACAGTACCCGTGCCCCAGCGTGCCCCAGCACCTCGCATGCCCTTCCCAACCAGCGGCCGCCTTTCCCCGCCCCGGCGACTGCAGCGCGGCCAACCATCCCACGCCAACCCACAGCCTACAGCCGGGGGCCAAGACCCGAGCGGCAGCGCCCACCTGCAGCACCGCCCACAGCCAGACCGAGCCTATCCAGCCGCCCGCCAGCTGCACGGGCTTGGCCTGCGGCCCGGTCCGCAGCACCCGCTGCATGTGGCTGGTCTGCAGGATGTGCAGCGCGTGGGCGCCCAGCAGCCCCACCACATGGAGCAGCGCCGCGTTCACGTCTGGGGGCGCCGGGAGCCATGGAGCCGTGGAGCAGCGCAGCGCGGCGCAGCGGGGAGGTCAAGGAGGGAGTACGGTGAAGGTGCTAGGCAGCAGAAGATGAGAAGAGGTGCAAGTCGAGGAAGCGCGATGGGAGGGGCTTGGCGAAGCGACGCCACGCGGGTGCGACGCCAGCGGCGAAGGATAACGGAATCCAGCGGGTAACAGGGCGCCACCACTCGTGTCCTGGTATGGTTTCGCGGACAGAAGCTCGCTGTGCACCCGGCCGTGCAGGGTCACTTACATATTAGGAAGAGAAAGAACGCCCGGTAGTTCGCGTGCCCGATGCAGTTATTGGTCCAGGGACAATGGTGGTCCTGCGGGTTTGTGCAGTTAGGTTGAGAGCAGCACGATTGGATGTTCCGGTCTACAGTCGTCACGCCCACGGCGGGCGCAGCAACTCCAGTAGTAGGGAAGCAGCCGGAAACCAGCCATCCTTTATTACAACAAACGCTTTCCCATGAAGAGTGATGTTCCGCGCCCGTGCCTCCATCCTCCAGCATCCGAGGATGCCCCGCCCTTCCCGTCTCAAGGTGCCGCGCTGTGGCGCCCCTAGCATTCCCTCATGTGTCCCGGCAGCCGCCTCACCATGCGCAGGACGCATCGCTGACACCGCCGGCAGTGGTGGCTCCGGGGCGGCTTAAAGTGCTGGCACTTTTGGCAGAAGCGGGGCGCACCGTCCTGCACGTAGGTGGAGAGCCAGCATGTGTCAAGACGGTAGCACATGCCCGCGGCTGCCGGCATGGTCTACTGCCGCCACGGCGCTAGGCCCGGATGTTCGCAGAGCACTTCAGGAACGCGCCGTGGAATCGCCATGTGGGAGGCCCCAGGGCACCAAGCACGCAGCCCGTCAGCACCCCACCACCGGCGAACGACTCGCGCGTGTTCGAGTTTCCGGAATAAATCTCGAGCCAGGATAACTGAAAGCCCCCATCCGGCCGCCCCACCTTGCGCTTCACTTCAAGCACTTTGGCGATCTCCTGGTCTGGATCATAGTCGGAGGGCGCCCTGCAAGTCAAACCGAAGGGGAGGTGCTCAGCTGCTGCTCCTGCTGTACGCGTGGCCAAGGCCATACCTGCCAGCGTCCAAGAGGACGCAGAACAGATAGCAGTAGAGGGACACGCCGGTGGTCAACGTCAGGACCCCCATATTTGTAATTCCCGGAACGGAGTAGCTGAGCCATGGCACAATCTGCGGCGGTGGTCGGGTGTTCGTGGAAAGGGCGGGGGTTTGGCACGGGGGTTCACAGGCAAGCGAGGGTGCAGACCAATTACCACCCACCACGCAGAAGACAGATACGTAGTATAGAAACCCGAAGACGCAGAGCACGCCTAAGACCACGAAGTTGATGTTGCTGAAGACAATGGTGCAGGGCGGAGCCGTCTCCCCAGGCATCGCTGCATAGGAAATACCCTGCTCGCTGTATCCCTGCTGATAGTCTCTGTATTACGCGGCCGCAAACAACACTATCTCTTGCACTTGAGCTTAGTGGCTGTAGTATTATAGTTTGCTTATTGAATAGTTATCTGCAAATTTCCATAGTAAGTCTCCGTGGGAGCAATCGGCTGTTGCACGCAGGTGTAGCGACCCAAAGACCAGGACGCCACAGGCTGATACCGCTACGCATACACAGTAAACCAAGTCGCCAAGCAGAACACCAACGGCCAGTTTCCGGGCACGCCGTACGCCGTCACACACTTTCCTGTCTGCAACCGTCACGTCATCTATTCTACTCCACGATCCTCCGTCCAAACCCCTCGCCTTAAGTTCGACATCACAATGCTGAATGCCCGTTTGCCGCGGCAGGAAAAAGTACATCGCTCTGCCTGTGCGGCGGCTCACCAGTGCATCAACCCCACTTTCAGTGTCACCAGCCGTCCAGTCTGCAAATGTCGCATACAAAGGCAGCGCACAAAGAACGCGGAATGCCGGAAACACAGGAAGCGACCTAGTTGACACGCCTCCTGTTCTCCAGCTGGAAGCAGTTATCGCATCACGAAAGCCGCCCCGCGGTGGGCTACCTTCTCGCAACATCGCGATTTGCGCACGCACGCTACAAACTGGTAGGCACAAACAACCCTGACGGCCTCCCGCTCCCAGGTCCAGTCACCGGTCCAAACCATACATGCAACTTTGCCACGACACCGCGCCGCCGGCCGGACCCCAGCATCAGCCCTTCCAACCACCCACCTCCCCAAACAACAGGACGAAAACGGCTGCACCACCCAGTTGCGCCGCCACCCGTTGCTCACTTCTCCGCGCTGCAGTCCCTTCCGGACCACAGCCGCCTCAGCTCAGCCGCGAACGTGCCCCTTGAAGTTCTTGCCCCGCCCGCGCCCGCGCGCCGCCGCGTTGCGCCGCCGGATCTGCGCCACGCGCGCCGCCATGGGCATGACCTTCTTGCGCTGCTTCTCGCGCTCGCTGAGGCCCGCCGTCTTCTTCTTCTTGAGCCCGCTCCGCGCGCCGAACTTCTCGCGCCCCTCGCGGCCCTCCAGCACGCTCGCCAGGCGGGCCGCCTTGTCCTTGCGGGCCTTGTGCTTGCCTGCGGGCCGCGGCGTGGCACGGGCGAGCGAGGACACGTGGGCAAGAGTGGCGGCACACTACGGCACAATCGCTTAGGGGGGATCCTGCACATATTCAAGGAGGGGCCCCAGCAGGGCCCAGCGCACGATGGGCAGGAACGTGCAGGGTACGGTACATCACATATGGCACTGCCGTACACTGCCAACCGGCTCGCCGCGGCCTGTTCGTGTGTGTTCCGTGCGTATCCCGACACCACATGAGCGGGCGAGGGGAGCGGCACCGGGCCATGTACTCACCCACGAGGTCTGTGGCCGCCACCTTGGACTCCCCGATGGCCGACAGCCGCTCGCGCAGCGCCAGCGCCTCCGCCGCCTCCTCCTCCGCCGCCTCCAGCATCCGCGCCTTCTTGGCCTTGCTGCTGGCGGACGACAGGCCGTGCTTGGAGAGGGCCGCCTCCACAAGCGCCTTCTGCTTCAGCCGCTTGATGCGCTCAAAGTCCTGCGGAGAGTGGCCGGGTGGGTGGGTGGGGATGGGGGTGGTGAGGAAGGGAAACGGGATGGGGGGAGCGCGGCGCGTGCGTACGGGCCAGGCGCAGGAGGGGGTCGATTACACAGGAGGCCCCGTTCTCTTACAGACTTTTCAACAGGGCGAGATCACTGCCGTTCACCGCCCCGCTCCTCTCCCTCCCGACCCAGCCGCCAGCACCCTCATCCGCCGCTTTACGCTGCCCCACCGGCACGCGCGCCGGCCTACACAGCCCACCCGCAGATGAGGGGGCCCAGCATCGCATACATGCATGCATCTAATGTACGCAATCGCACACGCCAGCCGCACCTCCTGTGTGAGGATGCGCTCCGCCTCGATGGGAACAGCCGCCGGCGCCTCGCCCTCCGCCGGCTCCTCCTCGCCCGCCTTTCGCTTCTTCTTGGCCTGCGCCTCCGCCAGCCGCCGCCGCAGCGCCGCCAGAGAGTTGGGGTCCTCCTGCTGCTTCGCGGCCTTCTCCTGCTGCCCCTTGCCCTGCTTCTTCCCGCCCTTGCGACCGCCCCTCCCTCCTCCGCCGTCGTCCTCGTCCTCTTCCTCCTCTTCGGACCCAGACCCGGAGCTGCCCTCCAGCCCGTCCTCGCCCTCGTCCTCTTCAGAGCCCGAGCCAGAGACGCCCTCGCCCTCGCCCTCGCCCTCGTCGTCGCTATCGCCCTCTCCGTCACCCGAGGAAGACGGCCCCTCGTCTTCCTCATCCTCGCCCTCGCCGCTCTCGCTGGCAGTCGCCGCCTCCTTGCCTTTCCCCTTGGCCTTGGCCTTCTGGACGCCTGCAGGACACGGATGTGCGCCCACACAGCCCGACCCGTTGTTGCCCCGATCACGTGTGATTTACTGCTGCCGACAGCCCGAAGCAGGCAAAGAGGCACAGGCTAGGGTAGGGGCTCACTGAGCCCCGGCATGGCGCATGTCGGTGGGCGCCCTCGTGCGCCTTCACTCACTGGCCGCCATTGCATGTTGGACAACGCCTGCCCGCCAGGGGACCTCCCATGATCGCACGCATGACAGCGCGCCCCCACCTTTCCCCGCGGCCTTGGCCCCCTGCTCTGCCGCCGCTCGCTCCTCGTCGTCCGACACCTCCTCCCAGTCGCCGCTGCCCGTCCCCCCCCTCGTCGCCTGCGGCCGGGGGCGAGGGGGTGCAACGCGTAAGCCCGCAAATGAGCAGCGCTCGGGGGCGGGGCCAACCGGGCGCAAACCGATGCAATCGCGTCCTTTCCTTGCCAGCATGAAGTCACCACCTCCAGCACGCTTCGGAGCTTCCCATCTACTTTTAAAATCCACGACCTGAGCGGCTGCACCACAATACCGCCAAGCTCTCATGCGTGCTGGGCTGTTACTCGAACGTGAAACCCCTCCCACCGCCGTCCCACCACCCGTGGTTCACCCACCCGACAGCGACTCCAGGTCCGAATCCTCTCCCTCGTCTCCCTCCGCGTCGCTGCTGTCCCCCATGTCGATCTCGTCGTCGTCGCTGCCCGTGCGCCCCTCCGCCAGCGCGCGCTGCAGCAACTCGGCGCCGTCCACACGGGTGGCCACGTCAGCCTCGCCGTACGCACGGGGCTTGAGCGCTGCAGGGCGAGGGCAAAGCGGCGGGTTGGGGTGCAGCGGTTGGAAGGTGCTGGGTCGGATGCGCAAGTGGTCGGCGGGGTGGGCTTGCGTTGGGGCCGAGGGCAAGCGAGTTGTGTCTGCAAGCCCAGCGGGTTGCTGGGGGTTGGAGCCCGGATGTGACGGCAGAGGAGCGGAAACGTGCACCTAGGACTACGTAGTCGCTTGCGACGGGCAAGCGGGTACTGAGATAGGACTGGACGCGCTGCGTGTCGGCAGCGAACCCGCTAGGCTAGGGGGTGGGTAAAGAGGCGAGCCACGAGCTCTGGGCCGGGACAGAGCCTTGCGCTGGCCGGCTGTCGCTCAGGGCCCCTATGAAGAAGAAACGGGAGCACGCAAGCTCCCAACCAGCCCCACCCTACCACCACCACCACCCTACCAACCCCGCCTGTAGCAGCCGCCTCAGCCGCTTCGACCGCCCCAGCCGCCTCACCCAGGTCCGCCCCGCGCCCGCGGTCCTTCTTGGCAAGCATCTCCGGGTTGATGTCGCGGAAGGCGCTGATGAGCGACCGCGCCGCCGTGGCCACCTCCTTCTCGCGGAACTTCTTGTACTCGGCCAGGTCGGAGAGCAGCTCGGTCGTCATGATGAGCGGGCAGCGCAGCACCAGCTCGCGCACCGCCTTCAGGCCCACAGTCATCACTTCGGGACGCGCCCTGCGGCCGGACAGGAGGGGGTTGAAGCCACGAAGGGATTGACAGGAGCGGGCTGGACGCCAGCCGCATTTGCAGAGAAAGGAGGGGGGGACGCAGGGAAGTGGCGCGGGTTGGGTTCGAGTACTTGATTGGCGGTTTGAAGGGGAAAGGGAATGACCAGACGAGCTGGGCGCCAGCAGCGTTTGTGGGAGTGGCGCGGGTTCGTTTCCGAGTGCATAAAGGCATGTGTGGGCCCGACTCGCGTAACGCCCCTCGGGTGATGAATCGGGGAAGAGACGTCCAGCCAGCCCTACGAGCGGGGGCCGCGTCCCGCAACCGGGGCCGAGCGTTGGCGAGGGCGCAGCGCACGGGTGCTCAGCGCTGGGCATGCACCAGGCGCTCCGCACTATTCCGAGCCGCGCGCTGACACACCCGGGGTCCGCACCGGACCCGCAAGGCCCTCCACGGCCGACGCCGAACCACCTTCGACACCGACCGCCTCTTCTCAGCCTCCTCGGGCGCAGCTTTCCCACACACACCAGCGCCAAGCGCTCCGTTCCGCAAGAGCCTAGCCCCTTCCCGCCCTCCCTCTAAACGTGTCGCCCCCCCGCCCTGTTTCAAACCTCGGAAGCCCGTGTGCCCTCCAGCCCCGACCTCCACGCATCCAGATAGCAGGTACGCCCCGCCGGCCCCGTAACCCACTTGTCGTGCACGAACTGGTCCACCAGCTGGCGCAGCACGGGCGCCAGCGTGTCGGGCGGCACCAGGTCGTGCGTCGCCTGCACCAGCGCCGCCAGCACCGCCGTCACGTCGCGCTGGTGGGGCGCAATGTACTTCTGGAGGTAGGGGTAGAAGTTGAGCACGAGCAGCCTGCGCGAGGAGAGGGAGGCGTGTGCGTGGGCGGGTGAACAGAGGCCCGCATGTATCATAGCAAAAACAGCGCGAGGCAAAGACCTCGCTGCCGTTTTGAGACAATGACAGCAATCCGAGCGACATGTGCAGGAATGGGGTTTCGTTTGGAAGGAACGGGGCAGCGCGACGACCTGTCTTGGAAGATAGCCCCCTTCAGCCCCCTGAGCCCGCGCCGGAACCCTCGCTCTGCGGCCGCGTCCATACCATGTGCCCCGCACCCCGCACCCACTTGTGCGCCTCACCCGATTCCCCATGCCGTACCAGCCCACATCGTCCCCCGCGCCCCGCACCCACTTGTGCGTCCCGATGACGCGCGACAGCACCATCATCACCGACAGCCGCGTCTCGAAGCGCTCGCCGCCGCCCGCCAGCCGCCCAAACAGCCGCTCGGCAAAGGTCTGCGGGTCGTGCAGCAGGTGGATGGCCGCAAAGCTCTCCGCGCCGCTGCCGCCCGCGCCAGCCTTGCGCTGCGCCTTCTTGACTGTCGCCAGCACGCGCTTCAGCTTGTGCTGCTTCTTCTTCTTGCTGCTGCGGGTGCCCTGCGGGGGCGGGGCCGGGGGGCGGGGGCGGGCCAGGGCAGCAGGGGCAGAGCATCGTCGGATGGCATGCTCGGGCGTGTCAGGATCCGACGGGTAGGCTGTGCGCGATGGGGACGGAGCAAAGACTTTTGCGCAGCCCTGTGTGCAAGACCCTCACGCCATAGCGCTTCATGCGCCGGTCCCCAACACAGCCTCCCTCCCCCTGGACCCCGAACTCGCAGCGCAACTCCCATCCCTTCCGGCTGCGCACCTTGTGGTACGCCGCGTAAATGTCCTCCTTTGAGGGCCCGCTGGGCTTCTTCTTGCCCTCGCCTTCTCCGTCGCTGTCTGCGTCCGAGCCGTCCTCGTCCGCGTCGCGGTCCTGGCCCAGGAAGAACTTCATCACCGCCAGGAGCACCCGGGGCGACTTGTGGAAGGCCGCGGAGGCTGAGGAGCGAGGGGTAAGGGGCGAGGTTCGGGAGAGGCGAGAGGCGGGTTTCGCGGCGAGAGGGGAGAGACAAGGGGCGTCAGGGCCGGCAGGGCCGGTTAGAGGACACGGGCCTGCGGGCGTTAAGGCATTCAGCAGCATTGGCCCGACATGGAGGACAGAGTGAGGGCGCAGCAGGGCCCGGGGCCACCGAATAAAGTCGCCCGGACTTCGAGACGGCGGGGCAGGGGACGGGACAGGCAGAGGACATGCGCGGAAGTGGATGGCAGATGGAGGGGGAGGAAAGTTAGGAGACGCTGGCTGACGCCCACATACACGCACCCATCGCAGCGCGGTGGCTCACCAATGACGTTGACCGTCCGCGCGTCCCGCCACACGTGCCGCCGCCACATCTCGGTCAGCACCGCCAGCCCCCGCTTGGCCGCCGCCTCGTTGTCGTCGCTCACCACCGTGTACATGAAGTTCTGGGAGGAGGGTGTTGAGAGAGCGCGTTCAATGGGAAAGGGTCTCGCAGCCATCAGGTTCTCCCACAGTTCTAGGGGCGTGTAGGCGGTTTCTAAGCAGCAATGGCCGCGGGGAAGCGTATCATGTATTAGCCGCAGCCGATCGTGCTTGCGGCGCAGACAAGCAGGGAAGTTTGCATGGGGGAGCCTGGCAACGCGGCGGTCGCCCCCGAGGGCGGTGGCCTGGGCGCACATCTCCGGAAAGCGCCCGCCCGCCCTGACCCCCGCACCACTACCGTACTCTCTAGAAGCTCAGTATCTTTGCATGCCACATAACACAGACACCGTACCCTGCCGCTTCGCCACCCAATCCCGGCCCCCGCTCAGCCGCCCACCTGCACCGCCCTGTTGAGCCGCTCGTTGCGCGTCTTGCGGTTGGCGGCCTTGAGGTCGGCCACGATGTGGCGGAAGAGCTGCTGCCGCAGCGCCTTGTCCTGGCGGGCGACGAAGAGACAAAGGGGGAGAGAAGGCAGAGCGTGTGGAGGGGAAGCGACCCGATGGGACTCCAGTGAGAGGCGCGGAGGGGCCCAGTTACACCTGACGCTCTGCCATGCTTCTGCCCCGGGCCACTAGGGGCATGGGTCGGGAGGATTGCTGGGGTGCCCGGCACCAGCGCCAGCCGCTCACAGGCGGCACCGTGCCGAGCTACTTTCTGCGGAT
Organism: Gonium pectorale; assembly: GCA_001584585.1. NCBI lineage: Eukaryota > Viridiplantae > Chlorophyta > Chlorophyceae > Chlamydomonadales > Volvocaceae > Gonium > Gonium pectorale. Next base: position 1,848,427 of record LSYV01000011.1, on the reverse strand, counting down.
GGCACGCGCCGCCACTCCGAGAGCCTCTTCGCCTCTCCCCTCTCTTACCCATCCCCTCCCCCACCCATATCGCCTCGCCCCTCTCCTCACCTGGCACCTGAACAGGCGGAAAAAGAGCGGCAGCACCGCCATGGCCTCCACCTGCCCCCGGTTGCGCATCAGGATGAGCGCCCCCACCAGCTGCCGCCGCAGCGCGCCGTCCAGCACCGCCGCGTGGCCGTCGAGCAGCGCCGCCAGCTCGCCAGCAAAGCCGGACATGGTCTTGGGGTAGGCGCGGGACACCTGGTCGCGGGGCCGGGGTAGGGGACACGGAGGAAAGGGGGGCGGGGTGGGGGGCGGGGCGGGGCGGGGAGGAGTTACCGTATAAGGATGCTGGCTGGACGAGGACGGACTGGCGTACTTCAGCAGCGGGGCGCGGGAGGGGGGCGGAAGGAGGGATGGCAGGGGCGAGGACGCCGTTGCGAGGCAGCGGGCTACTGTCGCCCTGGCGCCGGCCCGCCCAGGAGCCGCCCCTCCCTACGCGGGCGCGATCGGGTCCAGGGCCGCAGCCAGCTGGAGTCCCGCCCGTGCAGCCCGGGTCCCTGCCGCCGCCGGCACTGCGGCTGAGCGGCATCCGGGAAGTTCGTACCATCACGCATATTATTCAATGTTGAAGCCAAAGCTCCGCACCCCACGACATCGCAGAGCGCAGACCCAGCCCTTGTTCACTCGCCACCCGCCGTCGCCACCAGCCGCAGCCGCTGAGGGCCGATAAGCGGCCAGCGCAGCGTCCCCACCTGTCACGGCAGCAGCTGCGCCTTGCGGCTCTTGGATGCATGTACATTGTGGGAAGGAGAGACGAGGAGGGGCGAAACCCACCTGTACGTGGCCCGTGCCACGCAGCCGGGCCCCAACCCTTCTCCTGCCCCCTCCCGCTGCGTGACAGCAGGGCCCCTAAGGCAGGGCCGCACCTGTGCCATGAACATTACGAGGTCCCCGAACTCCTTGCTCTCCTTGCTGGGCCGCAGCTTGAAGATATCCAGCAGGGCCTGGTAATGGCGGTACTACAAGGAGGGACGAAGGGGTGTGCGGGCGTGCGGGCGGCCGTGGGCATGGCGTCCTGGCAAGCATTTGAAGCCCATGGCTTGGATGAGGATACGGGTATCGAGGGGAGCGCCACTCCTGCCAACCAACGTCCTCGGGAATGGCCGAGGGGTTTGTGCAGGAGGCGGTGCAAACCCGCCGGTCCGCCCGAACATGGCGCTGCATGCGCTGCTTGCCTGAAGCATGAACTCGTCCTTATATCCATCCGGGTCCTTCTTGATGTTGCTCTGTCGGCGGAATGTGACGGCGGTGGTTGGCGACCCGAACCCAGCCGAAATCCCAGAAGCCAAAGGCAGCACACATAAATGAAGATGCTTGCAGGCATTCCGGCTTTACCTGGAGCGCCAGTAGCTCGCTGGTCGACATTTTCCAGCCGCCTTCACCGAAACAGCAAGTTGAAAAGTGTGTTACGCGATGCTCATAATGTGAAAATTATATTTGAGTTTCCAAGCTGCAACTAGCACGCTCCGCTACTTTCGCTCAACGTAAGAGAACGCAGTGTGAAGGCAAACACCAAATGGACTGTAGCAAATACAACATGAATTACTGCATAGCAGCCGCAGCATATCGCCCGTACGGACCGTCGGAAGGTCAGCCGTCGCGGCGCCCACAAGCGTCGCCCGCAGTGCCCCCACCCGCAGTGGCCATCGCCCAAGATCTCCTTAAGCGGACGCATGAGCACATAGAAAGATTTTGTCCAGTTGCCGTAACGTTTCCCTGGGACATGCCCGCATCCGACCGCAAACTGACGCATCGCCCACAAAAGTATCGCAATCTCAGCATACACGCACGTTAAAACGTGCCCGCCATGTCGAGGTGCTCCAGGGCGTCGCTTCATACGCGTCCTTGTGCCACCCTGACCACCGCTTCTACCTTGGAAAGCTCACCCTCCCAACTGCTCCACCTAGCATATCCACAGAGCAATGACAAGCCCTTGATCACCTACACTTCCCTTTGAATCAGCATGTTCCCAACTGGAACGTTCACCGTCACGGCCACTTAAGCAGCTGCTGCACTCTACATGTTTCCCTGTGTATACATGCACCGCCCCAGCACCTCGCTCGCACACGCTCCAGAACACTTCAGGCCCGGAACAGTGCCTTCATCCTTCGGCGGCTGCCCAGAAGCTGCATCTGCCTCTTCACCCACGCCATCGTGCCCTCCAGCGTTTCTTGCTCAGCGGTGTCGTGCACGTTAAACACCAGCTCCAGCTCCGGCCGCCAGGAGTCGGCGGCGCACAGCCCCAGCAGCGGGCCGCGGACCAGGTCCGGCTGCACCTCCGGGTCGGACCACAAGTACGGCCCGTAGAACTCCAGCCGCCGCAGGTGCGTTAGGCGGTGCAGCACCGGGAGCGCGCCGATCGTCAGGTCGCAGTTGTAGAAGGTCAGGTCCTGAGGATGGGTATGGGTGCGAGATTGGTTGGGTAATTGCATTCAGATAGCCTCTTCCACATGGAGTACCCGTAACACTGGAATCGGTTTTGGTCGAAAGCGCATAAGTATTTCAGTTCTGGTTTTGGCCACCCTTTGGGCCTCCGGCTCGTATGGGTTTGTTACTTGCCGTGCTCGTATGGTAGCATAGCAGTTGCATTCCATGCTTAGCCCCTGGAGCCAGACCCGCGTGAGTGAACCCCGCTGAACCACTTGCATTCCTGCATAGGTGTCAAGCGGCAGAGGCTGGGCTTCCCAACAACATAAATGGCTAACAGACTCACACGCCGCACGCGCGGCACACGCGCAATAGGATCGCCAGGCTGTGGAGCGATGTGAAGCACCCGCCGGAGGCATCGCAACTGATGGCCCCGGCGGCACGATCGACCTGCCGCTGCGTGTCCCGCATCGCACCGTATGGACCGGCATAACACTGTGCTCGCACCGTCGATCCCGAAAAACGGAAGCAGGGAGGCAGGGAAGCTGCACGTAACTGGGTGCGTTGCTCTGTGCAGTTGCAAGACGGAGTCTCCCTGGTGATCCCCGTCATCAAAGCCGTGGGATAATGATGGTTTATATCGTCGCAGATGCCCACCTCGAGATCCGGTACCGAAGCGACCAGCTGCACCAGGTCTGCGGCGTCGAGCGCCAAGCTGTCCAGGCGCAGGGACGTCAGACCCATGGGCCGCAGCTCCGCCAGCCAGCCCGTGTGTCCCACGGGGTCCGCCTCGCCTTCCACAAACCCCACCAATTGCGACGCCGAAGTGCAGACGCACAGCGGAGCCCCGCTCTGCAGCCGATCCGTTAGCAGCGTCACAGCGCCACGCATGGCCAGGCCACTGCCCGCCGGCAGCCTGTGCTGCTCGTGGTTCCCGGGCAGCGTATGGAAGAAGAATCCAGTAAACCCGCAGGATGATATGTCCTCGCAAACCTTTTGGTCGTCTGGAAGATCAATCTCCACAACCTCCAGCGATTGCGGCGGCCGCAGCGCTGCCAGTGCGGCCACCTCGGCCAGCACCAGGCTCAGGTGGCGCAGCGCGGGCGGCATCGGCCAGGACAGCGGCGCGGGCTGCCGCACCTCGGCGAGCTCCGGCAGCGAGATCAGATCCGTTGCCTGAGGTACAAACAGCATTTAATCTACGGACTGGTAAATGTTTTCATGGATAACCAAGGCAAGATTCAAGAGGTGTTGCCCGGGCCTCTTGCCCGGGCAACACCGGGCCCGCCCGGGCCTCTTGCCCGGGTCCGAGGAAGACAGGCCATGGTATGGACAACCGACTTTATCAAACAGTAGTTGGACGTCCTTCCCTCGATCCCGGGCTCAGCGCCTCAGCTTCACCCGCGGAGAACATAACCAAAGATGAAACAATTGTGCACCCACCCGCAGCGTGTGCGCTTCTAGGAGCGTGAGGGCCGTTAGCGACGCCAGGCAGCGCATCCCCTCGCCGTCCAGCACCGCCCCCTCTAGCGACAGCTCCACTAGGCTACACAGGCCGGACAGCGCCGCCACATCCAATGGAGCCCTTTCAAGATCCTCCGGTGACCACATCCAATAGGATACGGGGCGCACCGAAAGCTGAGTCAGGCACGAGGCGGCGGAGAGGGCGGAGAGGAAGCCCAGGTCTGCGGCGACTTTTTCCCGGCCCCCTAAGGCGTTGTGCAGTGTCAGGGAGCATAGGTCCGTAAGGCCCACAATGGCCGCCTGGCCGGTGGAGCTTTGAGGCGGACCAATCTCCAGGTGCTGCAGGCGGATGCAGCCGGCCAGGGCGTCGGTGGCGGCCTCTGGCAGCTCCGGGCACCTCCAATTGATGCGCAGGGAGGTGAGGCTGGCGGTGCGCTCGTGCAGCACCAGTGGCAGGCCGGAGGCCAGCGCCTCGGCGCCCAGGCGCTTGCTGTCAGCGACAACAGCATCACGGGGGACCCCCTCGCATTCGGCGGCTCCGGAGGCCCGCCAGGTCCAAGAGCGTTCCAACGCCAGGTGGCTGAGGCCCGGGGCAGCCGCCAGCAGCTCCCGCGCAGCGCCGGGCGTGAGCAGCTTGTCGGTGAGAGTCACGTGGGTGAGGCTGCGGCAGCCGCCGAACAGCGACAGGAGGCGCTCCCTGCGGGGGGTCAGACAGCACAGCCGCGCAACGCTGACGTTGCCCTCAGTTATCACTGTCCAACGGCTTCAGGCGCTGTATTGACGCGGTAGTTGTTCCCTCTTTCTCTACAGGTTTCTCTTTGTTCACATGTCGGGGCTTACGCAGACCCTCAGGCGGCCAGTGCCAACACCCGACAAGCACCACACCAACATCGACCGTCCGTACGCAACCCGCCCTGCCGTCTGTCCGCCTCTCACCCGCTGTTCATACGTGAGTCAACCGCTACGTCCAGAGTCAGTCGTGTTGGGCGAACACCCGGCCTGGCCAGCAGGGACTTGAACGCGGCGGCTGCGAGCTCATAGTCGACAGCGGCCTCCGCAGGCTCCGAGTCGCCTTGGTCCCGCCCCCCGGCCTGACGCCTGTGCGCGTGATCGCACTCGCGATATCGAAAGCCCTCGAAGAGAGCGTCAGCATCCTCACGCAACTCTCGGCAGCAGAGGCGGAGAGCCAGCTGCTCGGGGGAGTCGAGGCGCGACCACATGGCCGGGAGCACGCCGCGCAGGGCTGGTAGGGCTAGGATTGAGCTCTCGTGAGACCTCTGCGCGAAGGCGGTCAGGAAACGAGTGATGCGAGCCTGCTTCTTGGGGCCCGAGGCAACGGCGAGGCTCTCTTGCAGGGCCATTCTCGCTTGTACTCTGTTCGATGTCTTGTTATCATGCCAGAATCTGGTGCAGCGTGCCTCAGCTGGATTCGGTACGGCTGCTTCCCATGCAATTCCGCGCACGCGGACGCGACCCGGTTGTTCCACATACCAACATGCATGTGCGATATCACTTGGCCCCTTTATAAGCAGCTCATAGATGGGCCAAGTGATGTTGAGCAATATCACCGCCCTCGTGCGTAAGACGTGTGTCATTACAAAGGCGGCCGCCGGGGCCCGGGGGCGCATCAGTGTTCGCGAGGCGCGCCCACGCGCACGGCGCTGTTCGGCCGTCCTCTTCTGCAGGGAAGGGAAACGGTGTACTACCACCGCTGTCCTTCAGCTTGTACAATGCTTTCTAGGAGTGGGGCTTGCGTGTTTCCATGAGCTGTGCACTGCACATGTGAGGGCCCTCGCACTCGCCGCCGGCAGCATTGCTCCCCTCAACACGCCAACAGACAGGATACCTGCGGCCTGCGTTGATTGCTTCTCTGCCGCCGGCAGATGTCATGGGATGCGTTACGCACCCCGTTCCTGGCTTCCATGTTGCGAGATGCCGCACCGGCTTCTCAGGCAGACCTCTCAGGCAGTGCGTGTCGATTTATTCGGAGCGGGAGTGACCCGTGGGTCACATGTTTGGCCTGAAGCCGTGTCGACCCGCAGTATCATGCTTCCTTCTCGACGGGAGTCTTGAACGTGGCTGCACTGGGGTGACAGATGCGGCAAGGACATCAGATGCTTCGGGGCAGCGCCTGGCGCACTGTGATGCTTGTGTGGTGCTGGGGCCCTTGCTTGGGGCCTGGCTGCGGTTCTGCGGAGATCGCGATGGACGGACGTGTATGTGCGGAAACTGGTGTCGCGAGTTCATGTTTGCATGTGTAAGAAAACCCTAACGCGAGACCTCCTCAACGCCGCGAGACGAGGGGTGTGGAGGACAGCTGTTCCCCCGTGCTCAACTGAAGGGACAGCCTGCAGCCTTAAGCAACTGTGCGCAGGCGTGCGATGGGCGCCTCGCACGACGCTGCGTCCGCTCGCTATGGCGTGTACTTGGGGATCAATGCTGCAGAGTGCGACAGAGAGTATCGGGCTCGTAAACCGTCACACGAACCAAGTACAGGTTTGATTGGCACACGGGCAACATAAGGTGTTTAGCGCGGGGCTGTTTCGCTTTGGCGAACATGTGTGCGTGCGCGCATTTCGTCATGGCCAACTCACGCGGGGCAGTAGGGTGCTGCCGTGGGCCTGACTGGAGAGCATCCGGGCCTGAATGGCCGATCCGTGGATGTGCATGTGGAGTAGGAGGTAGAGGCGGGGCTGCCGCGCAAGCATCACTTGTGTTACCATCATGAGCAGCCTTGTCATCTCCGCCAGAGACCGTTCATATGTGTGTTGTACACGTGTTTGTACCGGCACGTACGCGTGCATGCGTTTGCTGGCCCACATAACGACTATCTATAACGACCGTCCTCTTTCCATTAAGCACGGCAACAACGCTCTCACCGTACGTACGACATGCCCTCCTGGTCTTGTGGTCGCCACCATGGTGCCCACCTTGCACCGCAAGTTGAGTGCCGTACAAGTGTGAGGCAAGACCTCGCCCCTGCCCATAATCCGCCATGGGACCATCTCGCGTGCTGTACGTCGGAAGGTCCCCATACGAACCGCACCTCTGCAACAGCCCACGCATCACCAGCCGTCCGTTGTTACGTGGCGCGCTCGGAGCAAGGCAGGCCCCCGTGGCACGACGTGAGTCGGCCTGCAACAGGAGTCGCTCTCGTTCTCACGTGCAGGGCAGCACCAGTACAGGCATGGATGTCCACGGCCACGCAAAGCATCCACGCACCACGCGCGGGATGCTTTGCGCGCATCTCGCGCGCATCCCCGCGCGCACACACTGCGCACCACGCACACGGTATTGCATGCGTGTGTGCGTGACACCCCTCACGGCTGACGGAGTGCTAAGGGCCAGCGTGCGCATTATTCTGGGCCATATCAAAGCGTGCGTGGGATTGCTGCAAGGCGGCCTGGAAGGTGCAGTTAATCAATGCCGCCTAAGCCGGTGATGGAACCGACAAAAGGACGAAATCCAGTTGGTCGGCCCAGCCGGCGATGCACCATACCGGTACTGGACCACACTCCCATGGACACTTACGGTTCAGCCGAAAACGTGTGTGTCGCGTGGCACCGTGATGGGAAAGAGGGAAACCGAGCTGTTGTAACGGTGAAGCTTGATGCTGCCTTCACCTGATAGTATGGGTTATTAGAGCGAAGTAACCCAAGCTCCCAAGCCACGGAGAACCTACCAATACTCAGCTCCCTTCCGTAGCCCACCTTGCAACACCATGGCACATACTCCATTAGTTCACGGCCACTCGGCAGCTGCTGCCCTGGGCGGGCCTACATGCACCACCCAGGCATCTCGCCAGCAAGCGCTTGTGCGCTCCAGCATACATTAGTGCCAAAACATTAACTTCACCGCCCGGCAGCTGCCAAGAAGCCGCAGCTGCCTCTCCACCCACGCCGCTGCGCCCTCCAGCATCTCCCGCTCGTCATTGTCATTCACATACAACACCAGCTCCAGCTCCGGCCGTACAGAGTCGGCGGCGCACAGCCCCAGCAGCTGCTCTCGGACCAGGTCCGGTTGGACCTCAAGTCCGGACCATGAGGTCGGTCCGTGGAACTCCAGCCGCCGTAGCCGTGTCAGCCGTTGCAGCACCGGCAGCGCGCAGACCGTCAGGTTGCAGTTAAAGAGCGTCAGGACCTGAAAGAGGGGGCACGCGCAAACATTTTTATGGTTCATGCAGCAACACCAAAAGAGCAATGGTGCACGGACGTGCCCGCTTAGAACACGTAGGAGCGCACGGGTTCACCATGAAACCATCGCTTCACGTTGCGCGCGTGAAAACAAGATGCCTCGTAGACAGATCCACAACTGAGGGATATCACGACCCATAGCTAAGCGCGACACAATAAGCCAGGCGCACACCCAAGTTTGCATACATGGACTTGCATGGTGGAATACTGCTGTGACCCTCCATCGTGTACCCCACCCGCAAACAACCCTGCAGTGGGCCGGATACCCGCAACTAACGGCTTCCAGCCTGCTATAGCACTGCATGGACCGTCCCTAATGTTGTACGGTTGTGACAGCTGCTATATATTATGGGTCTAACAGGATTGTGAGACCGACCACAGGAAGTCAGTTGATATTAGGTGGGCACACTCAGCAATGCTCTACTGTGCTCGCATTGCCATCGCCAACTTGAGAAACCAAAAGATTAGCTGCGTACCTAACAGGAACCCTACTGTGTGCTTAAGAGGCCCGGACGTTGGGACGTACAGTCCTAACATGCGCATGGCTCTGTGCAGACGCCCACCTCGAGATCCGGTGCCGAAGCGACCAGCTGCACCAGGTCGGCGGCGTCGAGCGCAAAGCTGTCCAGGCGCAGGGACGTCAGGGGCAGCCGCCAGCAGCTCCCGCGCCGCGCCGGGCGTGAGTAGCTTGTCGGTGAGGGTTACATGGGTGAGGCTGCGGCAGCCGCCGAACAGCGACAGGAGGCGCTCCCTGCGGGTGTGTATGTGGCAAACAGCATACATGAACTTTGGTATTATCGCCCTAAGGTACCAATCGCAAATGACTATAACGCCATCTGTGCACGTTCGCGCGTTCTGCAAAGGGGCCCCAAAGGTGATTCGGGCCAAGAGCTGGCACCATGCCACCATCGGCCGTCCGTACGGGCCCCGCCGTCTCGTCTTTCCGCCGCTCACCCTGCCTGTACTTTCGAATCGATCGCCACGTCCAGCGTCAGTCGCGACGGGCGAACACCCGGCCTGGCCAGCAGGGACTGGAACGCGGCGGCTGCGAGCTCACAGTCGGCAGCGGCGTCCTCAGGCTCCGCGTCGTCATGGTCCCGCCCCCCGGCCTGACGCCTGTGCGCGTGATCGCACTCGCAATACCGAAGGCCCTTAAACAGAGCGTCGGCGTCCTCACGCAGCGCTCGACAGGAAAGGCGAAGAGCTAGTCGGTCGGGGGTGCCGAGGTGCCACCACAGGGCCGGGAGCACGCCGCGCAAGTCTGTAAGGCTTAGGAAAGCGCGCTCATGAGCCCTGTCTGCGGTTGCGGAGCTGATATCTAGGAAACGGGTGATGCGAGCCTGCTTCTTTGGGCCCGAGGAAACGACGTGGCCCTCTCCAGGTGGCATCTTGACATTTATGCTATTCGATGCCTTGTATATTTGTGGTTGAAGCCTGCGCAACCCTGCCCTTCGTCTCGGCTGGATCCGTACGGCTGAGTCAAAGCGATTCCTCACGGACGTGTCCCCGCATGTCCAATGCATGCGTATTCCTTGGCCCCTCAACCCTACATGCACGCGCAAGGACAACGAGAAAACAGAGACCAGCGACAGAGGGAAGCTACCTTTACGGTCACACACACCTGAAGGTGCGGCGTTGAGTTCCAGTAGGGCGCCGTGTGCAACGCGTGGTGGACGAAGGAGACGAGCCTTGAGCGGGGTGCGTGCACAACGCTACGTGTGTTATGTATGCGTACGGTACGGTATGTACGTGTGTGCGCTATGCCCGCATTTGCTTGCTTGGGGCGAGGCGCGCCGCTCGCACGCGCGGCAATGGTTGCCCGCCCACTCATGCAGGTGAAAGTCCCACAATGCATCGCCATCAGCAAACGTCATAAGGTAGCTCACAAGCCTCACCTGCTACTCCGATGCTGCGATAAGTCGCAGCGGCCTCTCAGGCATGCGGCCTCTCAGGCATGCGTGTCGGTGCTCTCGGATCGGAGCGACCCGTGGGTCACATGGTGGCCTAAGGCTGTGTTGAACCGCCGTGTCAAGCCTCCTTCTAGTCTTTAACCTTTAGCGAAGCCCCTTGGGGCTGGCACAGAAGCCGATAACATTACCCAGGTGTCGCATTCGAACATACGCCATATCATCGGCATATGCGATCATGGCTTTCATCTGACGACTGCTGTCTGCCTCTCCTGGTCCATCCTCCCATGGCAACCTCCCATGGCATCTAGCATTTTTCCCCAGCAGGAACCCCACAGCAGGTCGTTACCTATCAGCTTGCAGTAGCAGTCTGATTGTAGAGTCTCCAGAACCACGGCGTCTGCTAAGTGGGCCACAAGCTGGTGGATGCATTCCGTACACGGTGGTGGATACATTCCGCTTGTGGCACTCGGCTTAAATGTCCCCCCTCCCTGACCACTGCCCCTAGCCCGCGCGGGCCCAAGGGCCACGCGGGAGAGCGGGCCGAGGCAAGCTGTCGTTCTCGCACGCGGCTGAAGATAGAACGCACGTGCAGCACGACATCACTACAACTGCATTCTAATACCACTTGTTAGTGATGTATCTTTTCTGTGGACATGACTGCCCTTCGCTAGCTGCTTTGGGAGGTCAGTGGTAAGCAAGCGAGGCGCCGCCCGTATCCTTTTCAGACTCTACGCATAAGGATGCAAGCAACTTGCGTTCATGGCTCGTGGGCTAGTTGGCTGCATGATGCGGGCTTCTGGGGGTTACCGATGGAGCCAATGACCCCTTACAATGCTCGTTGGTACGACCGCTCACACACGACACGTGCACCCTGGGAAGTGCGTAGTCCTGCTGAGGTGTTAGTGCCCGGCCCTACGCGGGAGGAGTCACGGGCATACGAAGCGGAGGATTCGCCCAGACGGGACCAGGATTCCGGCTGGCTGCACACGGCGGCACAGGGATTCCACCCGGACGGGATGCTGGTTTTCGCCCCCACAGCAGCTAGGATACCTGTAGGCATAACCCTAGATCCCTTACGATGGAAACCCCGTGACACACCGAGTTGGTAGCCATCCTTGGTTTGGACGATATTGTCATCCCCCCTGGCGTTTCGTTCCAGTAGGGCGCCGGGTACAACGCATGGCGGGCGAAGGAGACGAGGCGGACCCTTGCGTGTGTGTGCACTACGTACGGTACGTGTGTGCACTACGCCCGCCGCTCAATTGCTGCTAGAGGTAACGCGGGCCGCCCACGTGCGCGGCGCTGGCCGGCCGCCCTCAACTGCAGGTTACAGATTACACGTCCGTCAAAGCCGGGTGGGGGTCATGGAGGAATTACGAATACTGGGGTGGGGGAGCGGGTCATGGTCTCTGACTCGACCCCGCTGCAGCGCCTGACGCCGAAGTATAGCGTGTCTAGTGTCCCAGACAGCCTGCAGGTAGGCTCCCACAGCAGCGGGTGGCGCCTCCTTCATCATAGTAATCATGTCTCGATGCCTCAAACCCAAGGCACCCTAAAACTGGTCCCGGAGCAGCTCGTAACACGGGCATTCGCAGAACACATGCAGTTCATCCCCTATAGCCGTGGCGTCGCCACAGGCCCTGCATGTCCATCCGCTCAGGACATCATCCGGTTCACTTCCGTTTCGCAGCATCCTAGCCTAAACAGCATCAGCGTTTGGTGCAGGCTGGGCATCGTCACGGTCGCAGTATGGGCAGGGTTGCCCATCCATCCGGCATACCGTACATACATTTTGACTCCCGTCTCCCCACTAGGTAAATCACAGGGCGCCCCAGTCACTTGGTGCAGCCGCCGCCGTGCGTCAAGGGCGTTGTTTTTCTTTTGAAAGATGTAGATAGAAGCAGGCAAACACGCGCCTTTCGTGAGTGTCTTGGCGTTTGGTTGGGAAGCAACAAGCAAATGCGTGAGATTTTGCAGACAACCTGTCAATCCTTGACAGCAAAGGCCGGCACGCGATGGCTGGCGTGCATGTTCGGATTAGAGCCAGGAGGCACAAGGTGACCGTACGTTAGCGTCGCAAGCTTTCTTTTAAAACACCCTATGTACGTCCATAGCAACAATGCCGAACAGAGTAGACACCGTCCCGGCCGCTTGGCAGTTGCCCCGTGCATGCACCGCTCCGGCGCCTCGCCTGCTAGCAGGCTACAGGTTACGGATGACATGTCGTCCCACGGCCGGGGGGCCTATGGACAAAATGCGAACAGTAGGATGGGGCACTGATCATGGGTGCCGTCTCTACCCCGCGTCAGCGCCTGGCGCTCAAGTACGGTGTGCCTAGTGTCCCAGACAGCCTGCAGGTCGCGGCAATGTCGTAATCAATACGGCAGAATGCGGCTCAAATACGGCGGCCGGCGGGGTGGGGGGGATGGGCGGGGGGGAGGGTGCGGGGGGGGTGCGGGTGTGTGTATGGGGGGGCCGTCATGCCGTACGGGTACGGGTGCGGGCCTTTTTGTGTAACCATCCCCATATCAAGTTTCCATTGGGCACGCCGTGCCTGACACCGGTTCCTATGACACTGGGCCAGGTGTTTGCCTTCCCGCGGCCCCCATTACCAGTTTCCGCTGGGCGCAGCCTGCGAGCCGAGCCCGACACCGGTTCCTATGACCCTGGGCTAGGTGTTTGCCTTCCCGCGCCCCCCATTACCAGCTTCCGCTTGGCATAGCCTGCGAGCCGAGCCTGCCACCGGTTCCTATGACCCTTGGCTAGGTGTTTGGGAAGGCAGCCTCTACGGACATACACACCCGAGGGTTTTGGACTTACATTGACCCTTACAGGGTCGGTGCATTCCTTGCCTCAGGTCAGACTCTACGCAAAAGTGTGATGTGCTAATTTTCGCTTTTCTTTTCGGGTTCTGGGCCTTCAGGACTTATAAGGGTGTTTCACTCTCTCTGCTATGGCGGGTCGGGAGCCATTCGGCTCGTGTGGCCTGCAACCCCTCTCTGGGGAGCCTGTAATCTGTATCTGCCCGTTGGGCCGGTTGACCTCCGTATCCCAAGTCTGTCAGCAAAACTATCCAACACCGTGCCGACAGTCACTGTAAAAGATTTGAAGTACGATGCATGTGCTTTGGCCGTGAGGACCTCAGGCGCCTAAACTTCTGCGGCAGCGACGAGATGCAGCGCTCCCGTCGTCCCGTGCTGGCGAGCAGTCCGCCATTTCATTAGTGAGCGCCAGCTTGAATTGGGTCCGCTGCGAATGCCTGGTGGCGTGCCAGGGCGTACCACAAGCCAATGCATGCTTCAGCACCCTTCAGCCCCGGAGCAGAACCTTCAACTTCCGGCAGCTGCCCAGAAGCTGCAGCTGCCTCTCCACCCACGCCGCTGCACCCACCAGCATCTCTCCTTCTTCGTCGTCATTCACATACAGCACCAGCTCCAGCTCCGGCCGCCAGGAGTCGGCGGCGCACAGCCCCAGTAGCTGGTCGCGGACCAGGTCCGGTTGCACATCGTGTCCGGACCACGAGTTCGACCCGTGGATCAGCAGGCGCCGCAGGCGCGTCAGACGGTGCAGCACCGGCAGCGCGCAGATCGTCAGGTCACAGTTGTGGAAGATCATGACCTTAGGGAGGGGATGCGTAAAACACACGTAGGGTCAAGAATGCCTAACAATGCATGCCGTGCCGCACGACCAGAAAGGGCAATGGCCATGCCTTTCTGCACAACAACATTGCTTTAGCAGCATTTACCTGATACTGGGCACCGGCAATAGTCGTGGCCAGATGCCCAGCAAGGACATGCAGAAGTTATCCCCTGACCTTCGCTACGTATGCACCCCAACCGCGCACCTCCCCGCCCGCCACGGACTGGAGCACCACAAACTATCCGCCTTTGACCTGCCATCGCATCACACGGATAGCCGCAACTGTGCTCGTACTGCCACCATCAGGAGGGGCTACACCGATTACCAAGAAGGCCTAATCATACTGACGGAACAGGTGCGTTAGCCTGTGCAGGCGCCCACCTCGAGATCCGGTGCCGAAGCTACCAGCTGCACCAGGTCCCCCGCGTCGAGCGCCAATCTAACCAGGCGAAGGAACGTCAGACCCATGGGTCGCAGCTCCGCCAGCCAGCCCGTGTGGCCGACGGGATTCACCTCGCCTACCACTGGCCCGTCCCAAGTCGACGAAGTGCAGACGCGCAGTGAAGCCCTGCTCCGTCGCCGACCCGACAGCAATGCCACGGCGCCGCGCATGGCCGACCCGCTGCCCGCCAGCAACCTGTGCAGCTCGAGCTCTCTGGCTATCGGATCGAAAAACAAGCCCGTGAGCTCGCTGCATGGAATGTCTTCGTAATACTTGTAATTGTGTGGTAGATCGATCTCCACAACCTCCGGCGACTGCGGCGGCCGCAGCGCTGCCAGTGCGGCCACCTCCGCCAGCACCAAATTCAGGTAGCAGAGCGCGGGAGGCATCGGCCAGGACAGCGGCGCGGGCAGTGGCACCTCGGCGAGCTCCAGCGGCGGGGTAAGCTTTCCCACCTGAAGTACAAATGGCAGTTATCAAGTGTTAAAGATGGCCTGATAAATATGTTCATGGATGACCGAGGCAGGATTCAAGAGCTTGTGCCTCCACGCAATGGCATGGAAATCCGGGGCGATGCAAGACGCACGGATAGCTGCCTCACTGGACAGCTTTAATAGGCATGCTCGCTCTGCCCCAATCTATCCCTCCGTTACGGGCTCAGCCCCCCAGTAAAATACATTATCGTCGTATCCCACCCTGAGCGTGTGCGCTTCCAGGCGCGTGAGGGCCGTTAGCAAGGCCAAGCAGCGCATCCCGTCGCCGTCCAGCACCGCCCCCTCCAGACACAGCTCCACCAGGCTGCACAGGCCGGACAGCTCCGCCACATCCCATGGGGCCGTGTCCAGTTCTACCATTGACCACATCCAACATGAGACAGGATGAACCGTGTCAGGCCGGAGGCAGCGGAGAGGGCGGAGAGGAAGCCCAGGTCTGCGGCGACCTTCTCACCGTCCCCAAAAGCGTTGTGCAGTGCCAGGGAGCATAGGTTCGTAAGGCCCACAATGGCCGCCTGGCCGGTGGCGCTCGGAGGCAGCCCCATCTCCAGGTGCTTCAGGTGAGTGCAGCCGGCCAGGGCGTCGGTGGCGGCTTCTGGCAGCTCCGGGCAGTTCAAACTGATGCGCAGGGAGGTGAGGCTGGCGGTGCGCTCGTGCAGCACCAGTGGCAGGCCGGAGGCCAGCGCCTCAGCCGCGCGGCGCACGTTGTCAGCGCTAAGAGCGCCATAGTCGATTTGCCCGATAGCGCCGGCTCCGGAGCCCCGCCAGGACCCGGCGGGCTCCAGCCTAACTTGCTTGAAAGTTGAGGCCCGGGGCAGCCGCCAGCAGCTCCCGCGCCGCGCCGGGCGTGAGCAGCTTGTCGACGAGGGTCATGTGGGTGAGACTGCGGCACCGCCGAACAGCGATAGGAGGCGCTCCCTGTGCGCGGGGCAAACGGCAACAGCCACGCAGTGTTGGTATCGCCGTCATGTATCACTTGCCGACGTTACCAACCGCGCTCAGCATGCTCACGTTTTGGGGCTTATGCAGACCCACAGGTGGCCCGTGCCAACACCCGGCATCTTACCAGTCAGTACACGCCCCACCCGTTTGTCGGCCGCTCACCCGCCGCTCTCCATCTGAGAGTCGATCGCCACGTCCAGCGTCAGTCGCGTGGGACGAACGCCCGGCCTGGCCAGCAGGGACTTGAACGCGGCGGCTGCGAGCTCGTAGTCGGCAACGACCTCCTCCGGCTCCGATTCGCCATGGTCCCGGCCCCCGGCCTGACGCCTGTTCGCGTAAGCGCGCTCGCGATACTGAAAGCCCTCAAACAGAGCGTCGGCATCACCACGCAGCTCTCGGCAGGACAGGCGGAGGGCCAGTCGCTCGGGGGTGCCGAGGCGCGGCCACAGGGCCGGGAGCACGCCGCGCAGGGTTGGTAGGCCTGGGAGTGCGCTACCACGAGACTTCTGCGCGGATCCGGTCAGAAAACGAGTAATACGAGCTTGCTTCTTGGAGCCCGAGTAAACGGCATGGCTCTCTCGCGGGCCCATATTTATATAAACGCAACTCTATATATTGTATAAAGTCAAACCCTACATTCCTGTGCTTAGCCTCAGCTGGATTCGGTACGGCTCGGTTTCATGCAATTCTCCTGGATGCATATGTGATCGTTTTTGTCAACATGCACGCGCGATACCCCCTTGGCTCCTCAATTCATACATGCAGGGGCCTTCGCCCGCCGCTCAGTCGCTTGCTTGGGGCGAGGTGCTGCGGCGCTGGTCGCCCGTAGTCTCCTGCCGGTAAGGGAGCGGATTTGCATTGCCGCTATATGCCAGCTAACACTGCTTTCTAGGCATAAAGCATACAAATGTCTGGAGTGCGCTCGTCTGCACACTTGCAGTGTGCAGTCGCCCCAGACAGATTGCCTGCGCCCCGCATCGCTTCGCCGCAGTCAGCAGAAAACCGTGATCGATAGTCCGCCCCATTTGTCGCTTCGGTGATGGGCCTCTCGGGCATGCTTTATCTGTGCTTTTGGAGCAGAGTGACCCATGGGTCACATGTTGGCCTGGAGCCGTCTCGACCCGCAGTGCCGAACCCCCTTCTCGTCGGAAACCTCGAACAAGGCCCCATGTGGCTGCACCGGCGTAGCAAAGTAACCCAGGTGTCGCACCGTAATGTGCGCCGTATCAGCATGTGCGGTTACCAATCTCCCTTTCCTCAGCCTGCTGTACGCCCAGCGGACAGTCCGCCGGTCATTGCGCTGCATGACACCTATGTTGGAACCCAACCGCCCAAAGCTCCAGCCCTGCTCGCCACCAGCCATTAGCCGGAGCTGCTGAGTATATGTGTGCGCTACCGTGAAGCTGACTGGCGTGCTGCGGCGTCTCGGACGACGGCGGTGTGTCCGCTGTGGCGTGTGCTCACGGATGCGCGGTCGAGGCGCCGCAGAGTGCGGTAGGGAGTTCGCTTGGCACATGGGCAACATATGCAGCATGGTGCTGCTTCGGTTTGGCCAGCAAGCGTGCGTTCCATTGTGGCCCAACGAGGGGCAGGGCGATGCCGTGGGCCTGACTGGAGAGCATCGGGGCATGTAGGCCCCATGCATTGGGTGACATGTAGAGGGCGCGCAGGGGTGGGACTGCTCTGCATCGATTGGCGTCAGTAACACTCCCATCGTACGGCACACCCTCCGCTGATCTCATCGCCAACACTATGCCACCTTGGGGAAATTAGAGTGTCGTACAGTTGTGAGGCACGGCCCTGCTCCTGCCCCCAAGTCCTCTCGGGACCACCTCCCTTCGCGGGAAGACTCCCCTACAAACTGCTTCCTCTTCCATTACCTACGCATTAGAAGCAGCCCGCGGTTACTCGGTACGCTCAGTGGCATGGCCCCCATGCTGCAGGCAGGACGCGACACGAGTCAGCCTACTTCAGGTATGCACACGCGTGTCGCGTCCACACGTGCGAGGAATGCTAGTAAAGGCATGCCCACGCCCACGCAGTCTGCAAAGCATACACTGCGGCGTGACACCTCGCAACGTGATCGTTCCGAGCTACAATGCGCATCATTTTGGGCCATACCATTGCGTACGGCTGTTGCAAGGTACGGTAACATGGCTGGTGCATTCCACCTCTTTCTGTGCAGGTTTCTCTTTTTTTGCAGTCAATGCCCAAGCTGGGCGCGCCACCATCCCAGGAGTGCAATAGGTGCGGAAGAATGGAACAAGTAGAAACCGCTCGCAGAAACCGCTCGCAGTCCAGCCCACACTGCCACACGGCTTCTGAGACTTAATATTGAAGATGATCTATACGCGGGCAGCGGCATTGCTTGTCTTGGTACAGATGGTCCTAGCCACACGTGTGAGGCCTGACGCTCCTAGCAGCTGGTAGGACGGACAGTTTACCGTAGGCAAGCACCCAAGCCTCATGGCCACGGAGCACCGACTACAGCGACAAGCACACGCTTACTGTAAGCCCCTGAAGGCTTGAGCCACCATACGTCCCATGGCAACAATGTCGACCGGAGCACACACCGTAGCGGCCACTAGGCAGCTGTTGCCCCTAGGCATACATGCCCCGGCGCCTCGCCTTCAAGCGCACGTGCGCTCCAGCGCACTTCAGAGCCGGAACTGTACCTGTACCTTCCGGCTGCTGCCCAGAAGCTGCAGCTGCCTCTCCACCCACGCCACCGCGCCCTCCAGCACCTCTTGCTCGGCAAAGGTACACACATCGAGCACCAGCTCCAAATCCGGCCGCCCAGGCTCGGCAGCGCACAGCCCAAGCAGCTGGCCGCGAACCAGGTCCAGTTGCACCTCCTGCCCGGACCACAAGTTCGGTCCGAAGAAGTCCAGGTGCCGCAGCCGTGTAAGGCGGTGCAGCACCGGCTGCGCGCCCACCGTCAGGTCGCAGTTAAAGAAGGTCAGGTCCTGAGGATGGGGATGGGTGCAAGATTATATTAATTAAGGGCACTCCATGCATGCTGCGCCCCCTGCTGGGGATACGGGCAGGGGACTGAAGAAGAGACCGGAGAAATCGCTGCCTGTCATGTCTTCCCAACCCTCGCATTCGTAGAACTCCACAACCTCCAGCGACTGCGGCGGCCGCAGCGCTGCCAGTGCGGCCACCTCCGCCAGCTCCAGGCTCAGGTGGCGCAGCGCGGGAGGCATCGGCCAGGACAGCGGCGCGGGCGGCGGTGCGGAGGGCCGCGCCTCGGCGACCTCGGGCGGAGGAATAGACTCCGCCACCTGGGTTCAAGCAGCAAAATATTGGGTACGAGTGATATCGTGGGGAATCTTTCCATCGATGACCGAGGTCACGTTCAGAGCTGATGCCCGGTGGGCCTCCAAGGAACGACAGGTAAGGGCACGCAACGACACAAGCTCGGAAGGGCCAAACACGCACGGACGACTGTCTTCACAAGACAGCAATAGTAAACGTATGTCTTGCTAAGCCCCAATCCATTTTTCCGTTACGGGCTCAGCTTAGCACGTGGAGCACATAACCTACGACGCGACCAGGGCGCACCCACCCGCAGCGTGTGCGCTTCCAGGCGCGTGAGGGCCGTTAGCAACGCCAGGCAGCGCATCCCCTCGCCGTCCAGCACCGCCCCCTCCAGCAACAGCTCCACCAGGCTACACAGGCCAGACAGCGCCGCCACATCCAATGGGGCTGCGTCAGGATCGTCTGACCACATCCAATCTGAGACAGGGCGTCGCGTGAACCGTGTCAGGCCGGAGGCAGCGGAGAGGGCAGAGAGGAAGCCCAGGTCTGCGGCGTCTTGTTTCCAATCTCCAAAAGCGTTGTGCAGTGTCAGGGAGCATAGGTTCGTAAGGCCCACAATGGCCGCCTGGCCGCTGGACCTCGGAGGCAGCCCAATCTCCAGGTGCTTCAGGCGAGTGCAGCCGGCCTTGGCGTCGGTGGCGGCTTCTGGCAGCTCCGGGCAGTTCAAACTGATGCGCAGGGAGGTGAGGCTGGCGGTGCGCTCCCGCAGCACCAGTGGCAGGCCGGAGGCCAGCGCCTCAGCCGCGCGGCGCACGTTGTCAGCGCTAAGAGCGCCATAGTCGATTTGCCCGAGAGCGCCGGCTCCGGAGCCCCGCCAGGACCCGGCGGGCTCCAGCCTAACTTGCTTGAGAGTTGAGACCCGGGGCAGCCGCCAGCAGCTCCCGCGCAGCACTGGGCGTGAGCAGCTTGTCGGTGAGGGTTACATGGGTGAGGCTGCAGCAGCCGCTGAACAGCGACAGGAGGTGCTCCCTGCGGGGTTGGGAGGGGGCAAATGGCACAGCCGCGCAACGCTGACATCGCCCTCTGGTATCACATACAACTGCCCGTGCGTTTGACTAGAGCGGCAGGGGGTCCTTGTTGCGATCGGTACCGAAATCGGTGCCGAAACACGGCACTATATCAGCATCGGCCGTCCGCACGCGCCCCGCCCTGCCGTTTGTCGGCCGCTCACCCGCCGCTCTCCATCTGAGAGTCGATCGCCACGTCCAGCGTCAGTCGCGTGGGACGAACGCCCGGCCTGGCCAGCAGGGACTTGAACGCGGCGGCTGCGAGCTCGTAGTCGGCAACGACCTCCTCCGGCTCCGATTCGCCATGGTCCCGGCCCCCGGCCTGACGCCTGTTCGCGTAAGCGCGCTCGCGATACTGAAAGCCCTCAAACAGAGCGTCGGCATCCCCACGCAGCTCCCGGCAGGACAGGCGGAGGGCCAGCTGCTCGGGGGTGCCGAGGCGCGGCCACAGGGCCGGGAGCACGCCGCGCAGGGCTGGTAGGCCTAGGAGTGAGCTCTCATGAGACTTCTGCGCGGAGACGGTCAGGAAACGAGTGATACGAGATTGCTTCTTGGAGCCCGAGGCAACGGCATGGCTCCCTCGCGGGTCCATGGCTACTACTATGTTTGCTATAACGTTACATGCTACTTGAAGCCATGTCCGTGTTGCAACATCCTGCGCTCGTCTCGTCTGGATTCCGTACGGCTTCGTTTCATGCAATTCCCGCGCATGCGGACGCGACCTCGTTGTTCCACATACCAACATGCATGTGCGATATCACTTGGAGCTTTGATCCCCCAATCCGAAAGACATTTGCAGGAGGCGTGCATGCTCTGTCGTAGCTCGGCCGCGGTCGGCGTGTATGCACCGCTCGGCGGTGCTATGTGCAGCCCAAGCAGACACGTTGCCTGTGCCCAGCGTCAATTCTCCGCCGTCATTGCAATTGCGAAATGGATTGAGCACTCCAATAAGTATGTCGACGCTGTGAGAGGCCGTACCGGCCTTCCAGGCGTGCTTGTCATTCTCCAGGGTCCCGAGTGGAGCGACCCGTGGGTCACATGTTGGCCCGAAGCGCCTGAAGCATAGCCGTGTATACGATAACTGCAGCGTCGGACTGCCGTTGGCCACCTCAAGGAAAGCAACATGCGGATGACACAGGCGTCACCAAAACCGCTCGGTGTACGCCGTACTGGCGTTTTGCATTCACTTGTTTCGGGTTCTGTACCTGCTGTACCGGACCATGAAGTCCGCACTACCCCAGTGCTCTGCTGCTGTGGCGTCTTCGCGACTCCTGAGCACCAATCCGCCTTTTTTATTGCTAAGTGTCGCCGCTGCTGCGGGCCCATTCTTGCCCGCGGCTCTCTGCCTCACCTGATATTTGCGAGGTGGGCGACGAGGAGACGCAGGTGCGGGGCTGGATTGCGTGAGCCACTTGCAGCCGTTTAATCAGCGGCGACTTCGCCTTTAGCCGGCGCTTGCGCTCCTGGGCAGCTGTTGCTAAGCCAACGCGTCGTGAAACACCTGCTAGTTGCTGCCTCGCCCCGTTGACCCATGGGCGACCCGACCGCGCGTAAAGAGCACGGCAATGCATTTTCGCACGTACCGCTTCGACTCCTCAGACATGAACGACGAGATTGCAACGGCCGCCGAGGAGTCAAAGACCCTGTCCAACCCAGATACTGGGCCCAGCCGCTGCATCTTCCTGCAACCCGATGGCAGGGCCGACCCCACCGCGCGGGCCCTGGGCGAGCAGCTGCACACCCTGTTTGGTGCGGAGGCCCTCGTCCGCGTCGCGCGGCTCCTGGACGCGCGCATGGAGGCTGGGCCCTGGGATTTCCGGGAGGGGTTACATGCGCGGAGAATTGAAGTAGCTGGACTTCTGCTGGGACGGGATCGGCCGCTGGAAGGCGTCCTTGGAGGGCGTGCGTTTGGGCTCAGAGGCTGCGACGGAGTGAGTCGACATTGGAGGTGGGACGCGCCTGCATGGCACCATGGCTGGCATGTGGCATGGACCGTAGGTACCATTGGAGGGGGATGCAGGGGGGGCGCACGGGGCTCGAGTGCATCGGGTTGGAGTTATAAAGTGTTTACGGTTGTCTGGCCCATACAACAGCCGTGCCTTCCCGTGTTGGGACCTGAAGCTCTGGACAGCGTCGCACGGTTTCTGCACTCGCTCGCAGGTCGGTTCCTGGATGAGGCTGAGGTATATGGAGGGTGACATGGCCGAGCTGAACTACTGCTGAGAGGGAGTAGGACCTAGGAGATCGCGAAGTTCATGTGTCAACTTTTTTGTGGTTACAGGGCTGGCGGCAGTGCTGACGCGCGCTCTATCAGACGGCTCATGCGTGGGCGACTGGATTGCTGAGACAGGTGTTCGGGGTGCGGGGGGCCTGCCCCGGGAACGGGCCTCGTGTTTGTTGGCACAATGGTACCGCTGGGGCACGGCGCTGGGCCTACACAAAAGAACACGCTTTCATTCGTTTCATTTTCATTCGTAGATTGGCGTCGGTGGTCAAGTGGATGCCACGGCATGCACTTCCTCCGTTAGACCTGACCCAATACGTTATCATTGGGCGATGTCCATCATCATGCTACGCGCGCTACGTGGGCATAATCTGGCCTGCCCTTGCCAGCCCTATTGAAAGGTGCGTGTGCTCGTATCTCTCACCCCTCTGCCTGCCCGCGTTTATGCACGCGGTGGTGCACTTACTCTGGGCTCCTTAAGATGCCAAGGAGTCAACCTGTTTGGTCCCTGGAGACTGGCCCAACAACGCCCGTGCCGGTGACCGTGTCCACATAACCCATCGCCGTACGATGCGCGTGTTCAACACTATGTTACAGCGCGTTGCACAAACAAGACTTCGTTCGTTTACGACAATTGCCGACGGACCACCTGCCGCATCAGTCGGCTGCATTTCTCCTAGTTTCACAGCGAACACCAGCGCTGCAAGATGCCCACTGTAGCTGCGAGGCCGTATCAAATTGTTGTTTGGGGTGCGTCCGGGTTTACCGGAAAGCTCGTGTGCGAGCACATCGCGCGGGATTACCAGGTGAGTCACTCAGTTGGTGCACACATTATGATCGCAGGAAATGCGCTGGTTGCACACGCTCGTAACACGCTCGGCACAGGGCAAAATCCGATGGGCCATGGCCGGTCGCGATTCCAAGAAGCTTGAGCAAGTGCGGTCGGAGCTGTCCCGAATCAACCCCGCGTGCAATGTAGGTCTCTGACCTGGCTGAATGTGAAGCCACCATCCGGGTGGGGTCCTGTGTTCGGGGGCGAGCGCGGGACGGTGGCGCGGGTGGGAAGTACTGGTTTTCAGTTCATGCCCCAAAATCGAGGCAATCCCAAGGTCTCCCGGCATTCAACACGTCTACACTCCTCCCCGCTCCCTGTTCTTCGCTCCCCGCCTGCCGCTGTACACCCAACTCGGGACTCCCCCTCGCGCTCCCCTTCCATACCCCCCAACCCCGTCACCACGTCGCCCCGGGATGCGACAGGACGTGCCCATCCTGACCGCCGACGCACGCGACCCTCCGAGCGTCGGCAGCGTGGTGGCCCAGACGGAGGTGGTGCTGTCCACAGTGGGCCCCTTTGCGCGCTACGGCGACGCGCTGGTGGACCAGGCCGTAGAGCAGGGCACTCACTACGCGGACATCACGGGTGGGTGGCGGTGACGGAGGGCACACGCGGTCAGACCGCGTGCTTGGGTGCTGGGGTGTGTATCTGTACGTGTATCTTTGCGGGGATGGTTTCGGACCAGGATCTGGGCGACACCGTCGAGCGGAGGCGCGCGCTGTACAGGAGTGATGAACGTGCAGGGGGGGGGGGTATGGGGCAGCCGGGCGGACGAGCTGGCGCGCATGGAGCTGCGCGGGACTCGGGTGTTCAGGCAGGTTGGCATGGGCGGTTGCCACGTAGACAGGGCTTGGTCTGACTGACCCAGGGGCTGGCTCGGCGGAATGGGAACGATGCTCTCTCAGCACCGGCACTGGCGAGGAGTTCTCTCGCGGTGGGCGTGGATTGGTTGACCTTAAGCCGCGGTTCCGGGCCAACCCTGGCCCAAGCCCCACGCCGCCCTGTCTCGCCCCCCACAGCCCCCGCGCACCTGCCGTGTCTCCACCCGCCTGTGGGCTCTCCCTCACCTGCCCCCCGGCCAGGTGGTCCATACATGCACCGGACCACCGGGAGGTGCGGCATCGGGCGAAAACCGAGAGTGCCGAACACCGGCGGGGCCCCTGGCCCCTCCCTTCCACCCTCAGCGCTCAGCCAGTTTTTCAACGGTCGGGAGATGTATGCGCCCCAGGGCTTCTCTACTGAGAATGCCTTCCAACCCTCTACCCTCCCCCTGCGCCCGCCCGCCCCTGCCCAGGCGAGATCCCATGGGTTAAGCGCAGCGTGCAGAAGCACCACTCGGCGGCCGCCGCCAAGGGGGTCAAGGTGCTGCACTGCTGCGGCTACGACTCGGTGCCCTCCGACCTGGGCACCTTCATGATGGCCGACTACTGCCGGGACAAGCTGGGCTGGTGCGGCGTGCGGGCGTGCGGACCGTGTGTGGGGACCTGCGGTGGGGTGGCTGGCCTGGTAGCGTGTGCGCTCCAAGGGTTGGTGTGTGCGGGAGCAACGTCCGCCAGGGGTAGCTGGGCGGAGGGTGCCGGGGCGGGGAGGGGCATGGCAGGCTGCGCAGGGCGCCGATCGGGCTGGGTGGGTGGCTTCTGGCTTGGTGTCTGGATGGTTGGGCTGTTCCCGACCCTGGCGAGCTGCTGGTGGCCGACCGCTGCCGGGAGAGAAGTGAATAGGAGTGCGGTGTGTGTGCTCGATCGCATTGGGCCCGGAGGTGCCGTCTGCACCGGCCTGGTAGGAGCCTCAGTAAACTTTTATCTTCGTGTCCTACGTTTCCCCTCCTATCTTGCATTCAAGCGTCGTCGTATTGTCCCCCATCCACCTTGCCTCCCTGATCACTTCAACTTCCCCCCCGTCCTCCTCGGCCCCAAGCGGCGTGTCCCAGGCGTACACGCTGGTGGGCCCCTCCAACGGCGGCTTCAGCGGCGGCACGCTCGAGTCGGCGGTCAACATCCTGACATCGGAGAGCTCCTCGGAGCTGGCGGCCGTCAACAGCGACCAGTACTACCTGGCAACCCTGCACGGGTAGGGCGGATACGGTAGACAAGAGGTTGGATGGCATCCCCACCAGAGAGGCGTGTGGCGCATGCCGCACTGCACGGGTGGGGGCCAGCGAAGGGGGATTGCGCGTAGGAACGCGTGACCCGAATCGCAATCATACGGGTCGGTAGGCTTGTGGCGGTTCTAGGCGGGTGGGTGGGGATAAAGAGGTTGCAAAGGCTTTCCCGGCGGTGAGGCGGATGTCTCCCTCGCCGCTCCAGCGCGACCCTGAAGGGGGCAGGGCTGGACCTGCAGGTGGCCCTCGCGGATAGGGGTGCACATGCCTGTGCCCTGGGCAGCGAGGCAGGGGCTGTATGGCATGTGTGCGGTGTAAGCGGAGGCGCCGGGGGTGTCGGGGTGCGGAGCGTGGTGCGCCAGTGCCCGGGGGAGCGGAAGCCCCTTCGGCAATCCACGTGTCAGCTGTGGGCAGCGGTTGGGGGTGGGAGCGACCTGTCCCATCTTAGACCCGCCCACTCCATCGCAAGTGACCTGGTGATGGAGTGGGCGGGTCCCCTCAACCAAGTGCTCGATGGTGTTCCCAACCTCACGCCACATTCCGCCCACCCTGGCCTCCCTTTCGGCTTTTGCCCACGGACTGAATAACCCCGCCCTCCCTCCCTTGACGGACCCTGCCCACAGCCTGCCGCGCGGCTCCGACAAGCCCGCCGGCATCCTGCCCCGCTACGTGGGCCCCGCGGGCACCTGGGCGGGCCCCTTTGTCATGGAGGGCGTCAACGCCAAGATCGTGCAGGCCAGCAACGCCCTCTTCGCCGCCCGCGCCGCTGAGCAGCAGCAGCAGGGGGCCGCCGCCCCTGGTAAGGAGGGCTTCCGCTACGGCAAGGACTTCAAGTACTACGAGGCGATCGCGACGGGGAGCATGATGGTGGCGGGGCTGGTGACGGCGGCGACGGCTATGATCGGCGCGGTGCTGATGGTGCCGCCGCTGCGGACGCTGGCGCGCAGGTGAGCACCCAGGCGACCTGATACGGCGGCCGAAGGACGTTTGCAGCCGCATGGCATGACGTGGCATGGCGTTGGTACGGGGGCCGAGCCACCCTGACGGCCGCCGCCGCCTCGGCACGGTGTGGGGTTTGGTACCATCTCTCCTAAACCCGGGTTTCGGCGCCAGCCTGCGGACCTCACCTCATACCACCCGCGTACCGTGACGCACGCGGCCCTGCAGGTACCTGCCCGCCCCCGGCGAGGGCCCCAGCGAGGAGGCGCGCAAGAAGGGATACTGGCGGCATGACCTGGTGGCCCTCACGGACGAGGCGCAGCCCCGGGTGGTTCGGGGCTTCTGCGGGGTGAGACGTGGCAGGATGGGGTTGGGGGGGTCAAAGAAGGATGCGAGTGAAGTTGCGGGGGCATAGGCGCATGTTGCGGGCGGGGCGGGGCCGAGGCCCCCTAGGTGACGCTCGCGGAGCGAGGGCTCGAGCGAGGCTGGGAAGGGCATCGCGAGGTGGACCATGGTGCCCGTCCGGTGCCCGCCAGGCGCCACTGGGACGCTCTGTGCTACGGTAGGCGGGCAGGCGAGGTGGGCGGGGCTGCGCGGGATCGCACTGCTCTGATGGCTGTCTGCACGATAGACACGTTGGCACGTCGAGTCGTTGCGTTGATGTCAAACGCCACAATATGCCCACATGCGCGCAAGCCCCCTCTTCTGCCCAACATGGGACCGACACGCGGCCCTGACTCCTTGGCCGCCCCCAACCGCGCCCACACCGCGCCGTCCTTGCACCGTACCTCTCAGCCACCCCCTCTGTTTTAACCATGAACGCTGCCCCGGACACCCGCGTTGCGCCACAGGACAAGCGCGACCCCGGCTACTGGTCCACCAGCCGTATGCTGCTCGAGGTGGGGCTATGCCTGGCGCTGGAGGGCGCGAGGCTGGCGGCCGACCCGCGCCTGGCGCAGGCCGGTGTGCTCACGCCCGCGGCCGCCTGCGGGCCGGTGCTGCTGGAGCGGCTCCGGGCGGCGGGCTTCAGCTTCGAGATTACGGGCGTGGACGGGGAGAAGGCGGGTAATGGCAAGGTGGCTGAGCCCGTCACGGCGGGCGCTGCAAACTGAAGGGACGGCTTGAGCTGTCAGGGGGCACAGGGGACGTGAGTGAGACGGAGCTTCACATGATGGGGGGTAAGGGAGGAGGACGCGGTGGCCAAGCTGGCCGAGCCGGAGACGGGCTGGCCAGCTCGGCAGGAGGTGGAGGAGCGTTGGTACAGTAGGCGGCGGCGCGATCGCAAGAGGTTGAACCGGGTGCCGCGAAGATATGCTGCTGGGAGCTGAGTGCACCGG
Organism: Gonium pectorale; assembly: GCA_001584585.1. Taxonomy (NCBI): domain Eukaryota; kingdom Viridiplantae; phylum Chlorophyta; class Chlorophyceae; order Chlamydomonadales; family Volvocaceae; genus Gonium; species Gonium pectorale. Next base: position 1,821,128 of record LSYV01000011.1, on the reverse strand, counting down.
GGTAGCGCAGGCCGTTGCGTGTAGCCCGGCGGTTTCAGCGGAGCCGCGTGTCGTTTTCCACAACTGGGGCGCTGGGACAGGGCGCCCCTGTTGCGCCGAGGGCGCTTGCTTCGAGGAGCGTCGAGAGACCAGGAGAGTGTTGGGAGATCCAGAGAGAAGGCGCTACACGGCCTTTATTGTGTAGTGTTAATGGCTAGTGCTGCATCTAATTCATCGGAAGACTCCAGATTGTGTATCAACACCCTGAGGGGAGTGGTGTGTGCGTCATGCGTATGCGTGGGTCTTCTGGTCGCTGCCGGGTAAGGATCAAGCGATGAGCGTTTCTGTGTCTTGATGAGAGGTGTTGTGCATTGATGGTTGGACTGCATACGTGAAGGGCGCACGTTGAACGAAGAGTTGCTATTGCTTTGTTCACGTGGCCTGCCCTCAGCGGGCAGTTTGTGCTGTAGCCAGCGCTGATGCGTACGGTCTGTTTGCGGGTGTCGGGTTCCTTACACGTGCAAGGCTGCAGCGCATGTGTTGCCGTTTGCCAGCGGTCTGCGGAGCTCGGGGGTTCGACTACGGCTGCCTTGCAGGGTGCGGGTGCAGGACAGCCAGGCGCCAGCTTGGAGACGGGTCGAGGGGCCCCGGTACTGATGTTGGCCTTGTGGTGTCTGACTGTCTGTGTACCTTCAGAAATACAGTTGGTATCTGTGATGCTGCTTTGGCGTTCCTGGACTGCTGCCACCACCTGCGCGGCTAACCGGGCGGTGCAGAGCGGAGGCGGTTATGACGTCAGCTCTCAGCTGCTAAGCCGCTGTGGCAGGAGCTTTCGCACAGCGACAGCAGAGGCGCTGCCCCGTGCAGAATACATTCATAATGAGTACAGTGCCTGGTGGATAGTCTTGCCACTCTAATTGTGAACCCAAGCGGCAATAGATATGGTATGTTGTTTGAGACGACAGTACACAGACAGGGGCCGCTGGGGTATACTGCGTGTCGCCCCATGTGTGCAGCACCCAGCGGTCCTGGCGACGCTCTGCCATGCTCCAGGCACTTGGCGTGAAAGCTGCCTACGATATACCCGTCACGGCCGCGTGTAGTAAAACGCGGCGTAAGCTGCTTCGTGACCAACAGGTTCGTGCGGGGCGGGAGCCGACCTGAATGTCAGGCCGGTAGCCTTCTATCGAGACACCTCAAGCCAATCAGCCAGCGCCGCCACCATTACCGCCAGCATTGTTAGCCAAGGCCGTCTCCCGACACGGCCGCAGGCATGCCAGAGCTCGCCCGACCGCCCACTACCTCCTTTCCCGGACTGTGCGTTCACACAGACCTTGTAGATGACCTACTGGCTGCCGCTCCGCCAGCCTACCAGCCCACCAACGCACCAAGCAAACATGCTCAAACCGCATCTCATACCAGGCTCACATAAGCGCTGTCCGAGCTTGTATGACCACCTAAATCCGTGCGAAAGCGGGCACACGTACATGGCCTAGACGACAACGGGATCAGCGGCCGCGCCGGGCGACCGGTCCGTCGCGTCCGCCGACTCGTCCAGCACCCTCCGCAGGCTGCCCGCCAGCCACGCCGCCGTCTCCCGGCGAGCTGTGGGAGGCACCATCAGGTACACCACCGAGCCCAGCGGCCGCGCGTAGATGCCGTGCTCGTCCCGCAGCTTCTGTACGACCTCCATGGAGCCGTACGAGCCGTATCCAGATGTCGTACCGCCCAGCTCCAGGGCCAAGACGGTGCCGATCGCCACAACCCGGCTGACGAGTGGGTGGGACGACAGCTCCAAAACCACCTGCTCGTCCCAGAGAGGCAGCAGCCGACCGCAGGGGGCGGCGCAGGCGGGGGTCTTGGGGCAGCGGCAGGGGTGGCAGAGGTTGGGGTTGGTCTCGGGGCGGGTGAGGACCTCCATGGAGGCGGCGGCCGCGGCGGCGCCGATGGGGTAGGCGGTGTACGAGTGGCCGTGCAGGAGCGCAAACAGCTGCGGGAAGGGCGAAGCACGGGGTGGGGGACAGACGGGGATCGAGGGAGTGCAACTTTTTAGCTCATATTGATGGTATCTGTACATGCAATCTGCAACACAGGTATACAACAGTCAACGGCAAGAGGCCGCTTCGCTGCACACGGCGGTGCGTGCGAATGCGCCGATGGCGCTGCGTAGGGTGCAGTCCTAGCCCGGCAGTACAGGCAGGAGCGTCCCCAGACAGCACGACTGCGCCCGCGCCCGCGCCCGCCCACCTTGCTGGGCCCGTTGAAGGCGCGGAACACGTCCCCGGTCGCCAGCGTGGCGGCCATGGGCACCAGCCCGCCCGTCAGCAGCTTGGCGTAGCAGGCGATGTCGGGCATGATGCGCAGCGCGGCCGCGGCGGACAGGTGGCCGGCGCGGAAGAGGCCCGTGAACACCTCGTCGACGATGACGGGCAGCCCGCGCGAGCGGCACACCTGTGGTTTGGCAGGCCGGGTGGCCCAGGTGGGATCAGGCATAGCGGAATAGGCGGTTGTGGGACGGGGTTGCTCGCTGAGGGTCGCCGAGTGGATGAAGCTGGTGAAGGGAGGGTGCATGCATGAGGGGGCGGGGGGCATGATGGCACGTTAAGGACCGCCGGCCATTACTGCCTCCCGAGAAGCGGCACCTAACCTCCACGAGGATTCACCGCGCACCTTGCGCAGTTGCGCTGCGGGGCTCCGAGGCGTGCACCTGCCCGCCTCACTGGCCTGTCGATCCACGCCCCACCCTCCCGTACCGCACGTCCCATGCACTTCCCCCCTCGGTTGCCACCCGCCGCCCCGGAGGACCCACCTCGGCCACCGCCCGCTGGAAGGCCGGCTCCACCAGCAGCATGCCGCCCGCGCCCTGCAGCAGCGGCTCCAGGATGCACGCAGCAAGGCGGCCGCCGCCGCTGCCGGCCTGGCCCCGCCCAAACTCGTCCATGGCCGCGGCCACGTGGGCGCGGTAAGCCGCCGCCAGGCCGGGCGCGTCGTCGCCGCCGAGGAGGTCGTCCAGGGAGGCCCAGCTGGGGAGCTCGCCGGGGTGGTGGCGGCGCAGCCAGGCGGGCGGATCCAGGATCTGCCAGCGGCCCTGCGGGGAGCCGAACGAGGGGGAACGTGCGCGCGCGAATACTTCTGACGGTTGTGTCGCCATGGCGCCATGGCGCCATGGCGCGGAGCGCGTTCGCAGGCCGACCCGGTGTGCGGGGTTATGCGTGCAACGGATTTGCGCCTGGTCCCATGCCCTTGGGCCTGCGGGCTTTCCATGAGGAGGTTTCCTGCAAACGCGCCACGAGCGGGCAACCGAGCCGGTACGCCGCTTCTGGCACGCACGCAGGCACGCACGCAGGCGCCCCGCCCGTATGTTTACATTCATGCGAGCAGGCACAAGCATTCACTTGCACCCCATTCGGCATTGGCGCGGATGCGCCTTCCCCGGGCTGCAAAGTGCACACACAAGGAGACGAGCGCCACAGCTCAAGTACTTGGAGGGTCACTTAGTCGGGTCGGGCTCACGGGCTGCCGGCTAGGCTGTTTTGTCGCTTGTAGACCTGTTTCTAGCATATTGGCCCGCATACACAACACAAGAGACAAATTCAGAAGAAAGAATCCATGGCCCCTGGTACGCCACCCGAGTCCCTCGCGTGCATATCGCGCCAGCCATCCGCCGAAAGCCCGTCAACACGGCACTGGGCGAATGCGCGAATGCCCTGCCTCGGTCAGAACGATGCGCCCATGTCCATTTTAGCATCCGCCTCCGCGTCCGCATGCTTACAGGCTTCACTCGGCGCGTGTAGAGAACCTCTGCCCCGCCAAAGCCAGGCCGCCAGGCTGCCCGCACCGTCCCTCACCTGCCGCATGCCCACGTAGGGCGGCTCCAGGAACAGCCCCCGCCCGCGGTACCAGGGCGCCTGCAGCGGCCCGTTGAAGACGCTGGGCGCCACGCAGTCCTGCGACCCCAGCGTGTCGCCGTGGTAGCCGCCCTGCAGCCCCAGCACCAGCAGCTCGCCGCCAGGGGCGGCGCCGCCGCTCGCGCTGTCGGCGCCCGGCGGCGCCGTCCCTGCCGCCTGGGCCGCGGAGAGCTCTCCCCGGTCTGCGAGGAACTTGCGGAACGCCATCTTGAGCGCGACCTCGATGGCGGTGCTGCCGTCGTCGGAGAAGAACACCCGCTCAGCCCAGCCAGCGCCCGGGCCGCGCAGCAGCGCGTCCGCCGCCGCCAGCGCGGGAGCGTGCGCGATCTACGGGAACAGACAGGACGCAACAAGGACGGTTAAGGCATGATGCCGGAAGCCAGGGAAGGCGAGCTCAGGCAGCCGCACGCTGACTGCGAGGGGCATTGCGCAGACATCATTGTGGGCTGCCAGGTTAGCATCAGCCCAAAGCCGGCAGGTCTAGATCATGAGAACAACCGGGCGCGCCACGCCTCCTCCGCACCTCCGGGAATAGCACGTGCATGTAGCGGCCGGCGGCGTACGACACGGCGCGCGCCAGCTCGGTCTGCAGCTCGGGCGTCGCGGCCTGCGTCCACCAGCTGCAACTGGCGTCGTAAAGCGGGACCAACGCCGGATCCAGATCCGGTTTTAAAGCAGACGCCGGGTTCGATCCCGTCGCAGGAGTGGCAGCTGGTGGGGGTGTTTGTGGCGGGGCCAGCGCGGTCCACGTCTCGCCGCAGCGCGCATCCACCACGGTCGCCGACCCGTGGGTCAGCCCAGCATGCTGCGTGAAGGGCCACCACAGCTGCGCCTCCGCGGCGGCAGCGCTGGCCGCCAGACCCGCCAGCCGCGCGGCGTGGCGCCGCTGCAGCGTCTCCAGCAGGGACGAGAAGGCGGGCAGCGACGCGGCCAGCCAGGAGGAGAGGTTCGGGTCCAGGCCGTCCCGAAAGGTGCTGTGCCCCTGGGCGGGTGATCGGGCGGAGGCGGCAGAGGTGGAGGAGCGACGGGAGAGTTACTATGTGGATACGGACGTGTGAGCCAGCGCCTGGGCATATCATAGTCAGCAAGAGGGAGAAAAGCGATTAGGGACTTCTCATGGAAACATGGCCCTTACCGCACCCTGCTGGAACCAACGCCCTGTTCCCAAGGTTAGTTTGGAACCAACGCCCTGTTCCCAAGGTTAGTTCCAGGCCCCGCATGTCGGCCCCTGGGTCCTTACCAGCGGCGGTGGCAGGCACGCGGGCACGCCCACCACCTCGGGCGGCGGCGCCCCCAGGCGGTGCACCCCGGCGGCCGCCGACGTGAGGTGCTCCCGCAGGAACGTCAGGTTGTCCAGCGGCACCGTGCCGGCGACCGGGCGGGGGCCGACTGGCGCGCCGCCGTCGCCGCTGCTGCTGCTGCTACCGGCATGGCCGCTGCCGTGGGCCGCAGGCGGGGTTGCGGCGGGTGTGACCTGTGGCGGCAGCGGTCACACGGAGCTGAAGAGCTGAGGAACTGAGCATGCGGGCATGCGCCTCTACCCGTTCGGCCTAAGCCGTCGACACGGCAGCACCGCAATGTCAAGTTTCTCGTGATCCGCGACTGACGTTGCGGCGCCGTGCGGACATCCGAGCATGCTCGGATGTCCGCACATGGGACACAGTACTTGCTTGGGCAACCTGCTTGCACGTCCAGCTGCGTGCAGGCGGGTTTCACGGCAGGCCTGCTGCTACACTCCGCTGTTGCTTCTTGTCACGCTCGCGCGCCTGCTCCTTGCATGCGTCGCTAATTGCACCCAAGCGGGCCTTGGACCCGGTCCGCCCGCCCGCCCGCTGCCCGCCCGCCCACCTGCTCCGCCTCCGCCGATCCCACCAACACCACGGCCTCCACGTCCCAGCCGCGCGCCGTGAGGCTGTCGTACGCGGACAGCGTGGCCGCTATGCCGCCCAGCCGGGGGTCGCCCACCAGTACGCAAGGCAGCCGCAGCGGCCGCAGCGCGTCGCACTGCATCCACGGGTCGGGGCAGGGGGGCTGTGGACCACCAAGGCCACCGTATCTGAGTGGTAAGCGTCTGTTCTGGAGCGGTGTCCGCCTGCCTGCGCTAACACGCCCGCCCAACCCATTCCCACTTCGCCCCGCAATCCAATCCAAGGCCTCAGCTCCCCAGCCTGCCGGCACTGACCGCCAGCCGGCCCGACGGCGCGGGGCTGGTCACTCCGCCCGCCGTCTCCAGCAGCAGCAGCGAGCCGCGCGAGGCGCGCTCAGACCGCTGCAGCAGCTCCTCCGTGGCCCGCCGTACGTGCACGGCAGTGGACGCGATTAGCTCATCATCCGTCACGGCGCGGCCTGCGCTGCGGTCGCACAACACGGGGGGTACAGGGAGCCGCCCGCGTCACATAAATGTCAATGACGGGACTCCAGGTACACCGGCGCGGGGCGGGCCCTGCGACGTATGTTTAGGCCCCGTTCGCGCCAGCCTGGATCCGTGCTCTGCGCTTTACACAAAGGCGCTCCCCTGTCACCCACACAGCCGCCGTCCAACGCCCGGGAACCCCCCCTCCCTCTCGTGCCGCGCCGCCACCCACCCTCCCAGGCGGCACAGCCACGTGGGGGCGGT
>LSYV01000011.1:1800229-1814504 GCA_001584585.1 Gonium pectorale | reverse complement strand
CCGGGGAAACCCCCCCCTCCTATCGTGCCGCTCCGCACCCACCCTCCAGGCGCACAGCCAGGTGGGGGCTGACCGCGTGGCGCCAGGCAAACAGGGTCGTGCAGCGAGGCGGGGACCTCCCCTTCAGTGCGCCTCCGCCCCCGCCGGAGCCCGCCGCCGCCGATGCCGCCGCCGTATGGCGCCCGTCTGGCCCACCCAGCGCCGTGCCGCCGGCGGGCCCCGCGGCGGGTTCCGCCTGCGCGCAAGCGGCCGCCGCCGCCTCCGCTGCGTGCGGCCCGCTCTCCATTTGTCCGCCGCATGCCAGCGCCTGTGATGCGGGAGAGCCCATGATGAGGCGGGAGAGCCCATGATGAGGCGGGAGAGCCCATGATGAGGCGGGAGAGCCGACGCATACGGGGTGCCACCCGCTGTGGGACGAAAGGCTGCGGACGACCAATGCCCTGGCCATCTACAGTGTAGACACTCAAAGGCTGCGCCCGCTGGCGGACGGCCGACCGCGCAAGAAAACCGGTTTTTACAACCCGCGGCTCGGCTCGCAGGCCGCAGGCCGAGCACGGTCTTCGCCCCCGGGTTGCCCCTGAGAGCACCACAGCAGGTAAGGGCCTCTGCAGGAGGATCGTATATCCCTCCCCCAACCCCAGCTTAGCCATTCCTCTAAACCCCAATTTAGGGCAGCCAGCCCGTCCCCGCGCACCACGAGCCGCGCATCCGAGTCGGCAGGGAAGCCCGTCTGTACGGGTTTGACGTACGCAAGGGGCACCTGCGGGCGTGGGTGGGTGCGCCGATGGGGAGGTGGTTTGGGAGGCGCTGAGGCAGTACAGCAACGGTGGGTGCCCGGTGTCAAGGTGCGGAAACTGCCAGCAGAGCAGGGGAGCAGGCAGGCAGGCAGAGTACTGACGAGAAAGGCAGCGCAAAGCAAGCAGCCCAGCCATGCACGCATGTAATCCATTCCCGGATCCAGGTCATGCGTTTTTGGAGGTGGGCATTTGGGAGGAGCAGGGCAAGTGCGGGACCGGTGCGGGTCCCAAGTGCCCACGGAGCATGGTACAAGCCATTGCCTAATCTAATGTAGATGTGAATTACACCAGCGGAGAAGGACACCGTTGTCGTTGCCACATCACAGCGGGAATTGCGGTCGCGGGCAAAGTGCATCGGCCCGTCCCAGACCTCCAACCCAGTTGCGCAGGCTCATCGCCTGGCGCGCACCTTTAGGGCCCCCGCCGCGTGCGCCAGACCCGCCGATACGAGTGTCTTGCCGACATTGGTGTTGGCGCCCCATATGGTGAACGCTGGCACCCCTAACGGCACGCGCCCGGCTGCGGCCAGCCCGTTAGCGGGCACATAGCTGGATCGGGGGGCCTCCGCAGCTAGCGACGTTGAAGGTCGCGGCGTTGCTGCTTGCGTTTCTCCTCCGCCAGCGTTTGGCGTGAACGAGGTCGACACGAACCGCCACCCCGCCGTCAGGCAGCTCGGCCCACCCGCAAAACGCCTACTCCGCAGCATTAAATGCAGCGCGACGTCACCACGCGCCATCGTTACAGCGATTACTTGGCCACGGCCGGCCTAGCTTCGCAGCCTGGGTTCACGCCGTCATTGCGAACAGAGGACGCTCACTTGCCAGCGATGATGAAGGCGACATGGCCTGCTGCCTTTACGAGCACAGTAGTACAGTGGCGAGCTCGTCTCACCGATGATGCCGTTCGCTTTGCGTCGCGGTCGCCTACTATGTATCTGCGCGCTCCACCATCACCACGCATCAGCGCCACTTCTACGAAGCAGATGCCCGTGCGACGTCTTTTGATAGTTGGTGCCAGAGCCTCTCACGGCCCAAATACGAGCGCGCTACAGCAGCGATGAATTGCTAGACTTTTAGGACATTAAGAACAAGCCCGAAGATGGGGGTGGGGACCTCAAAAGGTTCGCCTGAACATGCCTCAAAGAGCAGCTTCAGCTTGCCTTCTTTTAAAAAACCACGGTCCAGGGTTCATTCTAACCATTCCAGCTTACAAGCGCAGCGCACGCAGGAGGGGCTCGGCGCAGCTGCATCCGCGCCTTCCCTCATGGGCCTGAAAGGCGTCAAGCTGAGCTGGCTGGTCGCGCAATCCTATGCATGCACTGATGCCAGTGCTACGGTAGCCAGCGTGATGGAAGAGTACATTCGTCCGCTCGACGAGCTACATGCCGAGGGCGCCCTCGGCCCCGCCAGCCACGTGGTGCTTGTGCACCCATCCATGACGTGGCATGCTTTCTTAAGAGCCCTGACGTCCCATTTCCGCGTGGACCTGAAGCGGGCGCTGCGAGCTGGGGATTCGCATCTGTCAGCCAGGCAAGTGCCCCTGTGCCCGGTTTCGGGCGTGGCGACTTGGGGCTAGTTGTACCCTGTTATGGGCGACTAAACTCGAGCCCCGGACGATTTGCTTACTAAGCCCAAACCCCCTGCGCCCTCAGGTCCCCCCGCGTTTCGACGGCCTCTCCATACAGCTCTCCCGCCAACTCACAGCCGCTGCCCATCCTCGGTGCGGGAAAGTCCCAGACGGGGGACCTTGACGTGCTGCTGTCTGACGGGCCCGGCGGCCCTGACTCACCCTACCACCACGCCTGTCTCTACTTCAGCTTCATGGTCGCGGACAGCTCCTGCCATGGCGGGGACTGGGACTCCATGGGCTCATCTGCAATGCGTGCTTTGACGGCCATGCCGCAGCCGGCCGCCTTGCTCATCCTGGATCCCGCCGGAGCGCTGTTGACCGACCAGCGGACCGCCCGCGCTGTCGCTACCGTAGTGGCGGCCCTCTGCGACCGGGACCCAAACGACCCATCTGCCACACCAGGGTCGGCAGCCTGCGACGACTCAACTGGCGGCTACGGTGGCGGTGGTGGAGGCGCGGGCTGCCCATTGTGCATTCACTTGGCCTCATGCATGGGCGCGGCGGACTGGTCGCCCACCGCCGCCGCCTTCTCACGCCTGGCTACGGCGCTCCTGGACGACCCAGCCGCAGTGGATTTGGTTCGGGAGGCACTATTGGAGGCCGCCCGGCAGCAGTTCGCCCTATACAGCCCCCTTCTGTGCGCCTACTCAGACAGCCGGATGAGCTTCACGGTGGAGCCCGAGAGCAGCCTCTTCGCCGGGGGCGTACTCCTGTCGCCGCCGCCCAAGCCGACATTGCCGGCTGCGTCTCCGCTGCCGGCATCGCCCCTGGTAGCGGCGCCGACGGCGGTGCCGGTGGTGCCGGTTGGCGTGGAGGGGGTTGCGCTGGCTCCGGGGCAGGGCAGCGACTCGGCACGGGGTCGCCGAGGCGGTGGCGGCGCCACCGCTTCCGTGTGCCACGCCGACGCCGCGACGCAGCCCGGCAGAACCCGGCCGCTCCCGGCGGGGAGTCGGCCCCCGGGCCGGGAGATGGCGCGCCGCTCACGCTCGTTCAGCCACATCGGCTTGCTCTCCGACAGGCAGCAGAGGTTCATGTCGGTGCGGAACCTCGCGGCAATGGCCGCCGCCACCGACCCAGATGACCATGAAACAGCCCCGGAGACAGCTTCCAGCAGGGAGACCGCCGCGGCGACTCCCACACCTATGGCGTGCCCCAAGGTGCCTGCCGGCCCGGCAACGCCCGTAGGAGTCGATCAGTCAGCCGTCGCCCTCGCCGGCGCCTCGACCTCCTCGTCACCCACGGGCGCGTCCGTGAGGGCCGACGGGCTAGTGCCGTTCGCGGTGGAGTCGGCCCGGCGCTACAGCGCGCTGCTGGAGGCGGCGGGTCGGCTAGCGCCGGCGGCGGCGGTGCTGGAGGCGTGCGTCGCGGCGGCGGAGGACCGCTGGGGCCACCGATCGGGCATGGCTGGCGCCGTGCGCGCACAGCTTGCTCGTCTGCAGCAGCTGCAGGGGCTGCACAGGGCTGCGGAGGCGACCTGGCGGCAGGTGCGGGATTCGCCAGGGTCCTTCGTACTCTTAACCGGTTCAAACCGATCCGGACCACACACATAACCTCAACAGCTGCTGGGAGAACTTGAGCACGAGGAGGATCAGGGCCACTGCTTTGACGGGCTTGTGCACCGGCTGGCCCATGTCCGGATTCGGTTGTACGGCCTGTACGGCAGCACGGCGGTGTGGGCGCGCGTGTGTTCTGTATGCGTAACTGTGCGCGCGCGTCTGTGTGTGCGTCATATTGGCAGAATAATTGACGTCACCCCTGCCCATGCAGGCGCTGGAGGCGCTGGAGCGGTGCCACGGCCAGTACAGCTCACCGGCGCTCCTGGCCCAGGCAGCGATGGCAAAGGCCCTGGCGGCCCTGAACGAGCCGGGCGCGGAGGACAGCCTCCGCTCGGCTCTGTCGGCCATCGACTTTGCGCGCGGCCCCACCGCGCCCGAGACGCTCGCCGCGCGGCGCGCCCTGGCGGAGCTGCTGGTCGAGGGCCGGCGGTGGGCCGAAGCGGAGGTGGCTTACCAGGCCCTGCTGGAGGCGCAGGAGAAGGCCGCTGGCCCGGCCGCGGCTGTGGAGGCATCGCCCTCGGCGGGATCGGTGCGAAGCCGCAGAGGCGTGGCGCAGTCGACCTCTCGCCAGCACCTGCTCTCGCCGACGCCGCCAGGGCAGTCGCCGGCGCAAGCGCTGGTACCGAGCCCGGGCCCGGGGCCGTGGCCCGACGCGGGCGCTGGCGACGTGAGCAGCGGCGCCTCAGCCAAGGGCGTGCGGCGCACCGACTCGCGGGCCCGCGTGGCCTGGGCGGGCGGCTTGGCCGAAGGAGGGGCGGCCGGGGCCACGGCGGGAATGGGCGTTGCCGCGCCGGGTCAGTTGCGGCCAGGAGCTCTGCCGGCGATAAAGATCCAGCCGCGGTCAGCGGGCTCGGGAGCTTCCTCGCCTCTGGCGCCCGTGGCCATGGGGATGGGAAGCAGCCCCTCGGTGTCGCGCCGTCTTGTCAGCACCGCCGGTCTCGGGCCCGGCGCTGCCGATGCCGTCCTCTGGAGCGGCGACGCCGCCGCGCTGGCCGACGTCATTGCTGCAGTACAGCGCGAGTACGGCGGCGTGAACGAGCTGTACGGCGGCATGCACCTTGTAGGCCCCGAGGGGTCCACATTCGGGGACCTGACCGCAGCAGCGGCGGTCTGTCCGCGCAGCGGGGCCTGCATCGCCGCTGTAGTGAGTGCGCGGCGCCTGACGGACCCCATTGCACTGTACGAGGCGGCGCTGGCGGCCAGGCGGTCCGCGCTCGGCGCTGGCCACCCCTTGGTTCTGGAGCTGATGCTGCAGTACGCCCGGTACCTCAGCGCCGCGGGGCAGCACGCCGAGGCGGAAGCGGCCTGCAGGGCGGCTTACGCGCAGCTGACGGCGGCGGCGGCGCCGTGTGGCGCAGCACGCCGCCACCCGGCGGAGGTGGCGGCTCTGCTTACGCTGGGCGGCGTGCTGCGCGCCGCCGGAGCGCTGCCGGCCGCCGCATCGGCGCTCCAGTCGGCGGCGGTCCTCGCGGAGCAGCTGGTGGCGGCAGGCGAGCTGGCGGCGGCGGACTCCCGGCGCATCGACTTGCTGGAAGCACTCTCCGAGGCCCTGTTCGAGCAGGCCGGTGGCGGCGGTGGCGGCGCGAACACGCCTCCACAGCCGCTACCGGCGCTGGGGTCCTCCCAGCCCACCGGCAACGCCAGCAAGGGCGGTGGCGCGCCGAGCTCTGCTGCCGCGCTGTTGCTGATCGCCCGCGCCGTGGAGCTCAAGTGCCAGGCCCTGGACCTGACGGCGGCGGTGGTGGGGCAGCGCCATGAGCGCATTATGCGCGGCTGGGTGGCGCTGGGCGGCATGGCGGAGGCCGCCGGCGACCTGCGCGGTGCGGAGCGGGCCCTTGTGGGCGGCGCGGAGGTGGCCCTGCACCTGCACGGCCGCCGCGCCGCGGCCACTCGGAACATCTTCCGCCAGCTGCAGCGGGTGTACCGGGCGCAGGGCCGCGAGGCGGATGCCGAGGTGCTGGGCCACATGTACCGCCTGAACGGCGGCCTGCTGTCGCGGGCCGCGGCCCAGCTGGCGTGAGGGGCCGGTGGCGTTGGGTGGGTGGAGGCGGCTGGTGAAGGTGTGGGGGCGGGGCGGGAGGGGCGGAGGCTATTGGTGATGGATTTGGGGCGGGGCGGCTGGTGAAGGGGTGACGAGAGAGGTGAGGGGGGCGCCGTGTTGCGTGACGTTGGAGTTGAGGGCAGCAGGTGTACACACGGGTGCGATGGGGCGGGGGCGGGGGGGGGGGAGTATGCCGGGCGGAGGCATGAGCAGCGGCGGCTAGGAGCGGCGGTTGTGGCGGGGCGTGGAAGGCATCCACGCATTTGCGACCCGCTCGCTTTGGCGTGATTGGCACGATTGTGCCGCTTGAGAACTGGAGTTGAGGGGCCGGTTCTTCAAATTGCAAATGCGTGTTTTGGATGAGGCTGTGGATGTGCGTTGCGGCCACCAGCCTCCGGCGCATTCAGCTGGCTGCCGGCAGCCAGCTGCCAGGTGCCTTATCTGGGCTGGGGCAAATGATTACGAATTGGCCTTGTGGAGCGCTGTGTCTGTGCTGCGGCGCGACTGGCAAGGGTCGGCATCCGGGCCGGGCAGAAGGCGGAGGCGGGGCCTGCCTTCCGTGGTGGCAAAGATCCTCACGAGATACTCCTTGCATGAAGATACCTGTGCGCTGGGCGAGAAGGGATGCCGCACTTCAGGCCGGGCCACGCGTGCGTGTGGTCAAGGAGACTTTGACTATCCCTAACGCCTCGAAGGTGTATGGGAGTCCGAGATTCCAGCAGCTGACGCGCAATTGGTGTTGCTGCTGCAGGATTCCACTCTTCTAAATGGCATTTCATCCCGGCCATGTGCGCATGTACGGCATGGCATGCGTACCGGGCAGCGCGATGCCCTCGGGCTCTCACGCGGGCGTTGTTGTCCCGCAAATGAGAGCCCCATTGATGTTGTTCGAAATTCTTCATTTACCGGTAACCTGGTTGACACCCAGGCGTTCATCTAAGGTGCCGGCGCTGTTCGTAGGTGCCGCCGACGGCGGCTATTCGCGTCGCCTTCGTCGCATGCAGTTTATGGCTTTCCTGCTGGTGTCGGCCTCTGGTCCTCGATGCCCTGGCGCTTTTTTTGCCTTTGCACCAACCTCAAATGGCCGTTGTACTAACCTCAAATGGCCGTGAGGGATGCACAGTGCCGTCACGGTGGCTTTGAACCGGGTCCGGCGCTTCCCGTCACGTGCGTACAGCGGCTGCCTGCACGGCTGTACGGGTCTGTACGGGTCCACGGGGCAACGCCGCTGCACGGCTGCGGGTGTCTTTGGGCCTGTGATAAAGACAGGCGAGCTGCAGTGTGACCCGCAGGGAGCGCCTGGCCGCCAGCTGGCTCGCTCGTTGCTGCACTTGCTGGCGGGCCGTCGACCGAAGACAGCTTGGCCCCGGAGTGCGCCTGCCAGGCTTGCCGTGCCATGAGTGGGGTTTTGTGGACTGCTTGGACTGTCCCCGTAATTGCCTGTCTAGTGTTACAATGCAGCCTTGGACCGCGTGGTTGCCCCGCGCTTTCGAGTGTGGGCCGCTGGCGGCTCCGAGTGCGCTCCTTGAACATTGTTGGAAGGCAACGGCACCAGAACTGAGGAAGGTCGCCCGTTAGGCATGTTTTTTTTTCTGCCGACACCCGTACGAATGATGTCGCATTTCGTGTATATGGTTCCTTTGGTTGGCGTGGCAGAGCGCGTGCATTTCGGTAGCATGTGTGGACGGGGTACCGGTAGCTAAAACCCGAGGACGGCGTTTGTCCTGCCTTTCTGTGCAGGTGCGGCTGGCCTTCACCAGGGCGGCTGTCAACGGTTACGTCGGAGAGCGAATTCACCGTGGTGTGCCCCAGGAGCGAACGTTACCGTATCCTGCTTACGTACTGGCTCTTGAGGCGTGTACTAATCAGTGCCTGCTTTTGGGTGCGGGCTGTTGCGCCCGCACTCTGGCTTTGTCGGATCCACTCGAGGATCTGCCGCTGTAAACTCTCCGTTTGACCTTCGTCAGTGAGACCGAGATGAGTAGTGCGGGACGGCCGTCTTCTCTGAATTTACGTTTTGCAACCTCGCCAAACCTGCGGGGTTTCCGCAGTGACTAACAAATCACCCCACTGACAGAGCGTACCGACAAGCCGCACACAATGCGCGCCTCGCTGCGAGGCGGGGCAGCGTTGCGACAGACCTGCCGTTCTGCTCAGTCGGGCGCGCAGTCTCCCGCGCCGCACCTGCAATCACTGCCAATTCACTACTGGAGGCCCCAGCCGAGCACTGCCGCCCCCGATGCACATTCAGCTTCCCAAACATGAGACGTGCGCCATAAATATATACACCACAACTGATGAGCTCTCTCAGTACCTCGAGCGTGACCCCAAAATTGTGCGGGCCGACATGCAGACCCCGGCCCACGCACAGTGAGGCGCCGCAGACACCACCTTGGCAGCGCATTGCGCGTAGGTCGAGCGCACCTAACCCCTGGGGTGCAGAAATAGAATAGTAGTGTAATAAGGCAAAGCGCCCTGCTTCGGCCAAGGCTATGTAGGCCAACAGCCCGTGATCCAACC
This sequence comes from Gonium pectorale, assembly GCA_001584585.1. Taxonomy (NCBI): domain Eukaryota; kingdom Viridiplantae; phylum Chlorophyta; class Chlorophyceae; order Chlamydomonadales; family Volvocaceae; genus Gonium; species Gonium pectorale. The sequence continues at coordinate 1,805,961 of LSYV01000011.1, read as the reverse complement.
GTCAATGTCGGGCTGCTCCGGCCGAAAAGGAATTATGGTTTACTCAGTGCGAGGATCACGACCCATTGGTCGAGACCCTCCAAACAACACAAAACACATGAAGGCTTACGATGGTCAACAGTTAAAGCCCCGGCATTCAGCCACAGAGGGCAATGCTACAGCAGGTGGTGTCATTGCAGTGGAAGGCGTGAAGTGCGGCGCTATCGCACAGGTCGTGAAGCAGGGGAGTAGCAGTCCAGTCGGGGCGCATTGCTCGCATCAGCGCACAGCAAACGGGGGTAGAATGGACGGCACCGGGCGCGATAGACGAGCCCCTCTAACAAATCATTACCAGTATTGTATTCCGGCATCTAGCATGCAAGACGGTATCTAGCAGGGCAAACTCTAGGACCGAAACGGTCTGCGCAAGGAGCAAGTACTGCATGGGCCGCGCCAGCGCTCTTTCCGCTCCGGCCGGTCCCCGGGCCGGCGCGCCGTCGCCACCGGCCCCCAACACACCGCAGCTCCCCTCCCACCGCTCCCCCCCCCCGCTTTTGCACGAAGCCCTCATGCACCACGAACCTCCCTGCCGCGCATTCCCAAGCCGGAAAGTGAGCAAAGCGGCCACAGGCTACATACACAGCTACCCTGTCCCCCCCGGGTCGTGCCCAACTCTCCACCATGACCCTATAAGCACGGCCTTCAATGCACGGTGGACCCCCACCACCCCAGCTCCTCGCAAAACCCGTCGTGAGCGAGTCTGTGCGGGAGGCAGCCGCACGAGGCCCTCACAGGCCGTGCAGCCGCAGGTGCGAGAGGAAGGGGTCGCCGGCGCCCACCGAGCCGCCCCCCACTGCGTTGTTCACGTCCACCACCAGCCCCGACGCACCCAGCCGCCGGGCGGGCCGCCGCACCGAGGGGTCGGGCAGCTGGTGCTCCTGCCGCCACTCCTGCGGGCCGGACAGCAGAGAACCGGGCAGCAACGGGCCGCGCAGCAACGGGGGCCAGAGGGCGGGGGTGAGGGAGTGCAGCAGAGAGCGCGGCGTGGGTGCAGCAGCCGCTGCGCCGAGGAAGCAGCACAAAAGCGCAGCACGCGCGGTAGAGGCGCCAGGCGCATCTCGCAGCCAAGCCCGGCCCTCCTTGAAGATGGCCTTCCCTGAGGCCGCACCCCCTCTCCCCGCACGATGCGGAAGTTGCATCACCGCCCCCCCCCCGGGGCAGGGAGGTATGGCGTTAGCGCTCAGCTCTCAGCCCTCAGCTCCCAATTGTTTTCATCGGGAGAGACATGCAACCCCAGGCTTGTCTACTGAGAATGTCTTCTAATCCCACTACCCACCCCGGCTCCGCACCTTGATTGCGCTCATGAGCACGTTGTTGGGGTAGAGCGCCCGCGCAGTGAAGGGCAGGTTGGTCATCGGCGAGGTCAGCTTGCCGGCCGCCATCCACTTGGCGATGGCGGCCCGCTCGTAGGTGAAGCCGTCGGAGGCGACCACCGGCTCTCGCATCACCTCCTGCCGGCGGCGGGCGGGGGCAGTCGGGGGCACACGTGGCGGTTACCGGCGGCAGGGGTTCGTCGGTGTCCCGACTCCAGTCAGCGCGCGCGCCGAGCACGTCTAGGAGCGACGGGGGTGGAATGCCTTTGAGCAACAATACAGCAGGTGTTACAATAGGGAAGGGGGACGATAAGAGCAGCGGCAGCGGCGGTGCGACGTAAGGCAAAGGGGTGTGTGGCTTTGAGGGGTGGAGGCGTGGAGCCGCAACCCTCTATCGGCCTCAAAATCACAACCGCCCAACCCAGCCCAGCCCATTTCTAACCAACATTCGATACGAAGGTACAGTTCGGTCAACCCCTGCCGGCCCCACCAGCCAAGATGAGCTCCAGCAGAAATCCCCACTCCAAGCAGCCCCTCCGGCCCCTCCCTCCCGTCCGCCTTCACCGCACCACCCGGGCCCCCCTTGAGCCATCCCACCCGCCGCCAAACCGCCATCAATCCCGCCCCACCTGAGTGATGGGGCACACGAACATGGCGGGCGGTTTGACCTCCCGCCCGTCCGCCCCGAAGCCCGCCTCGCCCATGCCCAGCGCGTTGGCCAGCGGCACCGCGGGGTCCAGCAGCGCCGCCAGGTCGGCGAAGGAGCGCGCGAGCGCCAGCGCGGCCGCTGTGGTGCCGCGCCGGTCGCCCAGCGCGCGCGGGTCGGAGCTGCGGCAGTTGCGGCCGGGCCGCCAGTCCGCGACTTGCTGCTCCGAGGGCAGGGACGCCTGCGGGTGCGGGGCCGGGGAAAAGATGGTGCTAGAGGTGGGGTGGGGCGTGGGGAGTGTGTGAGTGTGTGTGTGTCCGATTGCAAGCCCCCCTCATCCCCCAGTCCCGTCCTACTGCCGGCCCCCCTCTCACGCTCCGGAACCCATGCTCACGTGGTGCCGCAGCACCGCCGCCGCCACCTCGTAGTGCCCCCGCATGGCCGCCACGTGCAGCGCCGTCCAGCCCGCGTTGCAGGGCATGGACGCCTCCAGGTTGTCGGCGGCCGCCTGCGCCATCACGGACGCGCCGGCGGCCAGCAGCAGCCGCACCAGCGGGAGGCTGTTGGAGGCGGCCGCAAAGTGGAGCGGCGTCAGGCCGGACGAGTCGGGGGCGCAGGCCAGCCTGTGCGGAGGTGGGTGGGCGGGGAGGGGTGGAGCGGTGGTGGCGGAAGGGGGGTTGGTTTTGGGTAGGGGAAAAGGGGTCAAGCGGTTGGGAGAGCGCTCTCTTCTAGAGGAGCCGGGGGCGCATGCCGTCCGGGTCCCCATCCAGCATACGGCGCACTTGAGGGAGAGCGTGAAGGACAACGATAACTCACTTGCACGTATACGCACGGTACGTGCGGCGCACCAGATCCTCACCTCCACGCCGTGGTGGTGCCAAGCTGCTGCTGCCCCGCGCCAGCCCCTCCCGGCTGCGGCGTCCCTGGCGCCGGCGCCGCGCCGCCTCCGCTGCCGCCACCCGGCGACCCCGCCTCCCCAGACGTCCGCTCGCGCTCCGTGCCGCCGGTGCCACCGCTTACACCAACTCCCCCGCTCTCGCCGCCGCCGCCTTCGCCTCCGCCACTGCCTCCGCCGCCGCTACTGCGCGCGTCCTCCGCCTCTGCGGTGGCCAGCAGCAGCCTGGCCACGTCCACGGCGCCCGCGTGCGCGGCCACGTGCATGGCGGTGCGGCCGGCCTTGTCGGGGCGCAGCAGCTCCCCGCCGTGCGCCAGCAGGAAGCGCACGGCGCCGGCGTTGGCGCGCTCAGCCGCCACGTGGAGGCAGGTCTGGCCCCTGTGGAGGCCGAGGGTTGCGGGGGGCGGGGCAGGGGCAAGGGTAGGGCATGGCGAGTGTCTTGCCGATGACAATTTGGGCTCCAGCAAAACGCGAGGTGGGAGGAGGTGTGGGCCTTGTCCCTGTGAGGGCATGCCCCGCAGCTGCGGGGTGCGACGGCGTGCGCTGGCGGCGAGGATTGAGAGGGCAGACCGCGCCGGAATGACCGCGGTCACAAACCCTGGAGGGAGCAGATGCGAGATGCCCCAGAAGGTCCTCGAGCAATGGTAGTTACCGTTGGACCCAGCGGCTAACCCCTAACCGCCCAACCGCCCAACCGCCAACTGCTCACCTCTTGTTGGGCGCGTTGAGCAGGTCCGGCAGCCCCTCCGCGGGCAGCTCGTACTGCCGGTACAGTCGCAGCAGCAGCTCCAGCATCTCGGACCCCGGACCGTGCTCCACCTGGATTGTACGACACACATGAGTACGGCACACGGCGTACGATATTAGACAGGAGCCGCGGACCCGCCTCACGGATGCAGACTTCTGCTCTACCAGGGCGTCCAAAGCAAAGGAACAGGGATCTACACATAAGGGCCGGGTCCTTTGATTGCCTTTGCGAACGCGAACATCAAACGAGAGTTAGGGCGAGCGGAGGGTGCACCTGAGATCCGAAGTCGGGGCCGCTGCCGCCGACCCGCACGCTCGCCGCCAGGTGCCATGCGGTACTGCGCGCGGGGTGGCACTTGAGGGCGCACACCAGCAGCGGCCGCGAATCCGACACGTAGGCGGAGACCACGTCGGGTCGGGCCTCGGTGATGGCGCGGGCAAAGGCCTCGGCCTGCTTGTCGCTGGGGGAGGGCGGCCCGCCGCCACGGGAGCCGCCGGCTGAGGGGCCGCTCAGACTGGGCCGGGGGAAAGGGAGAGGGAGGGGCGGGGGGCAGGAGGTTTCAAGGGGAAGTCTTTGATAATCAATTGGGACGGGGCGCCGGAGGGCGGTTAAGCGGTTGCGGGGGGTGGTGCACGGGGGGCCAGGGAGATGGGCGGACGCGCCAGCAGGCGTGACGACGCAGCCCCGCGGTGGTGATTAATTGGAACAGGCGCGTCGAGACCGCTATGGCGAGCCTACATCAGCCGTTGCGGGCCTGCGCAGCCGCGGTTTCTGGGCCAACGCCTGCATTGTATGACAAACACCCCCCCTACATGGTCTTTCATGGCGGAGCAGCTCTGCGCGTGGGATACTGCCATAATGGCGCTTGAATGTGGGTAGGTTGCCGGCTCTAAGCCCCCTTGTGCAACCCCGCAGGTTTCATCCTTTTGCAACACCTCCTCGGCTGGGCGCCTTCGAGAGGCCCTACACTCACCCGCTTAATGCTGCCTTGCACACTGCCAGCATGGCCTCCGGGGCCTCGGCCTGACGGGGCCTCTGGCTGGCTGAAGGGCGCTCCCAAACGGAGCTCTACTAGCGTCCAAAGAGAGAACGTAGCAAATTGACCTTATCAAGCTGACGCGGCCTCAGGGCCGCTCGGATATAAAGCACCCTGCGAGCGCGATGGCCCGAAGGGTTCCGCAGGTTGGGTCCGTAACCCTAGCAAGGTAGCCGTTTGATAGCTGCGGCTTATGCCGGCCTCCTTATCGCAGGTAGATGTGCCTGCAGGACAGCGATGCCTGGCTTACGAACAGCATAATACGACACTTGGGGTGCCATGGTGCATGGTGCCGAACTCCCTCTGGTTACAAATTTGCTCTCTTGCTACAAATTTCGACAGCTGCATTGACCCCGAAAAACTCGGCATCAGAGGGACGTTGGCGGCAACAGGTCTCATCGGCGCTTGGCCGCTTGGACAGCATGCGAATCTGGGTACTCTTGTAGCGGAGTCTGGTGTTGGTTCGGTAAAAAGAGCCTGCGCAGCGCGTGTCCATTCGCACCCCTGGGCACCCCGGCCCCTGCGGCAGCGCCAACATGGGGGGCCGCAAGGTACGCCCTCAGGTTGCAGTGGCGGCCTCTGCATAGTAGACGGGCCAGGATTCTCACGCCTGGGGGAGGGGCAGTGGGGTGACACCTCGGCCACAGCCCTTGCCGTCCGGCACCATGGCGCCGTCAAACGGGCGGCAGCCGGCTTGCTGAGGCCGGGACCTGCGCCGTACCTAGCGCAGAGCCGGGGCAAGGTTCCCATTCGGTTGCGACCGGTCCCCCGAGGCTCCTGTGACCGGGGGTCCCGCGGCGAGACGGCCCAAGGCTCCGGTGCGAGCCTGGGCGGAGTGGTGCCCGGTCACATTGGCCGGGGTGGTTCACTTCAGAGGGCCAGCCGTGGGGTCACCAGGCCTCCAATGGCGTCGCCTGCCCGCTCGGGCGCCTGGCTGTTCAGGCCGGGGCTGCTTACCCCAACTCGCCCTGCACCAAACTGTCTCCTCGCCCTCCCCCTCCTCAGCCCTCCTCTCCCCCACCCCCCGCCCTCCCCCCCCTCCCCTCTGTCTCCTC
>LSYV01000011.1:1774316-1793917 GCA_001584585.1 Gonium pectorale | reverse complement strand
GGGAAGAGGCGCCAAGTTGGCGGGGAGGGGGCCCACAACAAACTTGGTGCCGGTGCATTACGGGCATATAGGGCGGCCAACGCCCGCTGCCGCCCCAACCAATGAACCAAAGAGCGCTGCTCGCCGCCGCCCGCCCGCCCGACCCCCTCTGCCCCTCGCCGCCGCCCCACTGCCGCCGCAGAACGTGGCCCGCTGCTGGGCCTACGAGACCGGCGTGCTGCTGGGTGAGCAGGCAGGCAGCAGCCCCGGTGTGGGCCCCACGAAAGCATCACGTGGTGCACGTGATCTCGCAATGGGGACGGCCCCCGAGGAGGAGTCAGCCAGCACGGTGACGCTAGTGTGCCTTTGGGAAGCAGGCCCGAGTCGCGCGCCGCGCCTCCCGTCCCGCCCCGCGTTCCGTAAGGAAGCTATCACTCGCCGCGCGCGCGCGCGTTTCATGCCCTGTGCTCTGCGCCCTCTCACCGCCACCACCCGCTGCCGAATGCCGCTTACCTCCCCTCTCCCCTCCTCTCCCCGCCATCGTCAGGCGTGGAGTCGCGCATGTCGCCCTCGCTGCCGCCCAACGACTACTACGAGGTGTTTGGACCCGACTACCAGCTCACGCCGCAGCTGGAACCGCCCGGCACGCGACCCAACCAGAACCGGCGCGAGGTGCTGGACAAGGTGGGCGCGGGGGGGGGGGGTCAGGGGAGGGGAGGGGGGAGGGGGAGGCGGGCCGGCCGTCGGGAGTGCGGCTGTTCCGGGGGTGGCGATGTGGGGTGGAGGGGAATGGCACGTGCGGGGTTGTTGAGGCGTCGACGGGCGACAGCAGTCCGGGGGTGGAGGCGGTACGGGCGGGGCAGGAGGCAGCGCGAGCGAGAGGTTGGGAGGAGCTTGGGCGAATGAGGCGTGCAGTACGGAGGTTGGGGCGGGGCGGCGAGGGCAGCGCCCTCCTGGACGCAGCCTCAGTGGTCCCGCTACCACGTGCGACGGGAGCCTGTATGGTCTGGGTGCGTGCCGCCCTCGTCACAAGGTCCGGGGCGCCCCACACAGAGCGGCAGCGTCTGGTCCCCATGTCACCTTCGACCCAAATGAAAAGCCTAATTCCAGGACCCCTCCCGCATCCTCCTGCAGCGCCCCCACCCGTGGACCCGTGCTCCCACCTCCTCCTCCTCCTCCTCCTCCGCCACCCGCTCACACACACACACCCGCCAGCTGTCCGGACCCACCCGTCCACCCACGCGTTCGCCACCACCGCCGCAGATCCGTACGACCATCCTGGAGCGGCTGCGCTACCTGCACCCGCCCGGCCTGGCCTTTCACGAGCGCCCGCCGGACGCCCTGGACTGGGACGCCGTGCGCAGCGCCGGGCCGGGCGGGAGAGGAGGCGACCGGGGCGAGGCGGGGGGTGGCGGAGGGGGTGGAGGAGGGGGAGAGAGGGGTGGCGGGGATTCGGAGGCGGCGCCCGACTCCCGGCGGCGGTCGCGACGGAGACGGAGAACCAGCGTGGACGGCGGGGCGGCCGGGGTGGGGGCAGGCGCTGGCGGGGCAGGAGGCGCGGGGGCAGACGGGGATGGCATGGAGGAGTGATGTATGTGGGGGGGGGAGGGGTAGGTGGAGAAGGGAAACGGGCAGGTGGGTGGCCTGCGGGCGATGTCTGGATAGGGCAACGAGCGTGGTGAGTCGGGTCGGCCGGGGGGTGCCCTGCGTGGCTTGGCGGCAGGCGCTTCGGCGTGCAACTGACTAACGGGGAAGAGTGCGAGAGAACTTCAGCCCAGCTCTTGACGCAGACGCAGACACAGAGGCAGGGTAGAGCTGAACGAGATGTCACGGGAATAGTTGTGTGCAGTCCGGTTGCGCACTTTTTAAGGGTTTAGGTAGTTCACCGGCGGCATTGTGCGTGCGGATGCAGCAGGTCTGCAGGAGGGGCGGCGCGAGGAGGCGATGTTTCCGTGCTCGGCGGCCAAAGTGTGCCGTACACGGCGGCCGACATGTGCCGTGCACCGACCCCCACCCGGGCCCTTCGCTTAGCAGGAGGGCAGGCGCTGCGGTAGCTGTTGGCTGGCGCCCTTGTGGCGGCGGCGAGGCCGCTCGTGAGCCGCATACGCCTCGCAATGGCCGGTGGCGGTTGCAAGGGTGGCTGCAGCCTGCGCCCCGCGAATGGCACTTGCGGGTTGGCGAGCTGCATGCGGAGCTACATGCCCTCACTTGCCCAGCCAGGTGCCCAGCCAGGTGCCCAGCCAGGTGCCCAGCCAGGTGCCCAGCCAGGTGCCCAGCCAGGTGCCCAGCCAGGTGCCCAGCCAGGTATGCGTCTCTGTTGCTTGTCTGCCGGCCGTCCCATTGCCAACTTCGCTGTGGCGTGTGGATAGATAGACATGATAACCCCAACTAACGTCCCGAGGCTGCACAGCTGCGCTGCGCTGCGGACGCAGTGTGGGCCACGTGGCTGCGGGGGCAGCAGCAGCGGGCGGTGGGGGCCGCATGCCGCCCGTACGCCCGTGCGCGTACGGTACATACATGCCTTGCGCGGTGACGGCCCCGTGGCCCGGTGGCACCCATAGCACCACCCGATGGCTGTTGCCCGGTGCATGCCCGGTGCCTGTTGCTTGCTTGGACGCACGCTGGGTCGGACAGTGTCACTGGTGTGCCGCGATGTGTTGTGTGCCCTTGCTTTTGGCTTGCTGCCATGCCCATGGCTGCCACGTGACCAAGCAATGCAGGTGACGGTTGTGGCCGGCCGGTGTGCTTAGAAAGAATCCGAATGTTACAGGACCCCGACACCGGGGTACGGACCCTAGCGTTCCGAAAGCCCTATGACCACTGATACCACCGCCCGTCTCCACCGGCAGCCAGACCCCGACTTGGATCTGCTCCTGTGCTTAGTACATAAGCAACACGGCGGGCGCAGACATGTAAAGGAACAAACAGGACCAATGAGCCGGTGGAAGCCGGTGTTGTAGCCGCCATGTAGCTCACGCGGCAGCTTGTTATCATCCCCACTCGTTAATTCATGTGACAACGTTACAGATATACCGGTGAGAGTCCTTTGCCGCCGCCGCGCCTGCCTAATAGTAGGAACCCCCATGCGTTTCGTACAGCTTCATAGAGGCGCTGCCGTTCCGGGTTGCGCTCTTAAGCCGCGTGCCGTCAACGGGGCGTGCAGTAGTGCCAGGTAGTAGGAGAGAGAGCCCGAGGCTATATGATGGGGCCGCGAGGGCAGTGCCCCTCTCGTAGCAGCTAGCAGTGATATTCAGCAACCTCGTTGATGTCGAGCCCTTGCTCTCGTGGGCATGGTATTGAGCCTGTTACCGAGTCGCCCTCCTCACAAGGTACGGGCCACCCTTCCGTACGACCATCCTGGAGCGGCTGCGCTACCCGCCCGGCCTGGCCTTCCACGAGCGCCCGCCGGACGCCCTGGACTGGGACGCCGTGCGCAGTGCTGGACCGGGCGGGTTCGGAGAGGAGGCGACAGGGGCGAGGCAGGGGTCGGCGGCGGAGGGGATGGAGGGCGGGGGAGACAGCAGACACGGGTGGTGGGAAACAGCTACATGGCGGCCTCCCGCCTATGTCCCGCCAGTACCGTGCACTGCTCAGACACGCCTCTGATGCAGGCTAGTACGGCGGCAGCCGCTCAACCGGTGGACTCGCTGTTGCGGGGCTGGTGTCGTCCGATGGTACATGCGGTGACACCACTGCTCGGAAAACAGCAACGGAACAGCAATCTTGCCACCAGGCATCTAGGAAAGATCACGCTCCCAGAGCACAATAGGAGCGAGCGAACCAAGGACCACTACATGTTGGGGCTACGCTCAGCGCAACGAGAACGTTTCATGGTGTCTACTATCACAGAGAGCCCAGGCAGTCTGGAGAGAGAGAGGAGGTGAGGAGGGAGCACAACGCACGACCAGCACATATACCACGTGCCTGCCGCCACAGGCTCCGGAACCATTACAAACACAGGCGCGACGGTACCCTACTACACGACTACTACATCGGTACCTAAATAACCCCGACACGAGCAGATAGCAGCCGGCCGGCACAGCGAGATCTGTCGCGGCGGCCGCGCCCTGTCTCTAGGCGGGCATGCCCATGGGCACACGTGTATACGCTCATCAATTGGGCCACACCGGAGCCACCACCGTACCCAGCTGCACACCGCTCAAGCCCGCGCGCGCAGCGCAAAGTATCTCGCCTTACCCAGGCGCGTATGCAGTCAGCCGTGGAGTCGCGTTAGGAGCAGCTGACTTTCTGCAAGACGGTCCGTGGAACCCTATCAACTAGCCGCCCCACGTGCGATACGGCAAACGGGTCTGGGGACGGCCCCCTGATGCCCACCCTCATCAGCAGCCTTTCCAATGCGGTCTTTCCTCAAATTCCCCGGGAGCCTGGTCCTCACGTGCGCAAGCCATGAAGTTCCGGAGATGTAAGGAAGGTATGGGCCGAGTCCAGCTTTGTGCTTTGCAGAGCGCACACCCTACATGTTCGTTCGTCCGGGCATCGGGGATGACGCGCGCGCGGGCGGGACTGAGAACTGCCCTCAGCTGACGGACACACACAACACAGGAGGTCAGACTTATCAATGTAAAAGCTCAGCAACTTACGGCTATGGCACCTCCAAAGCAAACGGCGCAGTACCGTACACAAAATGCAAAGGTGTTTTGATACCGCCGCCGTGCAGTCCCATTCATGAGCGTACGGTACAATCATATCAGGAGCCCCCACACGCGTTGCGCTTATCAAAGGGTACGCGCATGCATGGGTGCCTGCCTGGCTCCATCAGACGCGCCGCCATGGGATGTTAACACCGCCAGTCCCACCTGCACCATCACCTCGCTCCTCGTCCCATCTACCTCGTCCTCGCCTCGCACGCCCCGGCCTGCGTCCCCATGGCCATGTCGTCTGTCCACTCAGGCTCCCCTACCGGTGCCCCCCAGATCCGCACCGCCCTGCACCCAGTTTTCCCAAACATCTGCCGTGGAGGTGCATGCGGCGCGCTGCTCGTTCATGGCGCGACGCCACCGACCCGCCTGGCCTCCGCAGCCGCCGCCTGGGCCACCTCGTGCGCGGTCCGTGCCTCCTGGTACGCCCGCTGGGCCTCCTCCACTGCCGCCACCGCCTCCGACGTCGCGCGCTTTGCGTCCTCCACCTTCCGCGCCAAGCGCTGCACGGCCGCCAGCAGCTCGCCGCCGTCGCCGTCGTCGTCACCGTCGCCGCTGTATACCTCCCCGGAGCGCGCCCCGCCGGCGGCCTCCTGCTGCTCCCCCGCCGGCGCCGCCGAGCCCGCCGCTTGGCTGTGCGTCCCGACGACACGCGCCCACGCCCGCTCCTGCTCCTCCTGCGCCTCGTTCATTTTGGCCTGAGCCACATCGGTGAAAGTGCGTGCCTCGTCTGTCGCCTTCTGCGCCGTTTGCATCTTATCCCGGGCGTCTTCAAAAAGGGCCACCCTCAGCGAGGAAGCTTGGTGCAGCTTGTGCAGCTGGTACGCTGCTGTCGCCACTGCCCCCGCTGCCGCTCCCACAGTGATCACCGCCTTCCACCCATACCTCGACGCGCCGGTGCCGCCCATGCCGCCCATGCCACCCACGCCGCCCACGCTGCCATCGGTGCTGTACAGGCGGTGGTGCGGCAGGCGGCGCAGCTCGGCACGGCCAGCGACGGCGGAGGCAGCCAGCGAGCTAAGAGCGCCGCTAGCTGGCACCAGCCCGGCAGACGGAGGTGGAGCGCCGAGGCGGCCGCCACCCGGGCTGTAGCTTGCCTGCAGCTGGGGGTGAGGGTGGGGCAGGTGGGTGGCAGGACATTGGTGATACGACGGAGAGGGTGGTTGCGGCTGGACGTTGGCGATACGATGAGGGTGTTAAAATCCGCGGCGCGCCAAGGGCGCGACGGTTGCAGTGAAGCGGTGCATTGATTCCCTTCAGCGGCTGAACAGTTCGACGCATGCGAGCCCAGCTTGATGCCCCACGTCGTCGCCGCTGCGACTATGCACTGCAGTGGGATCGCATCAGGTGATGGGTGTGACCGCCACCAGCCAGATGCGGCTCTGCGCCCCCCTGCGCCCTTCCTCGACCGTGATCGAAAAATGACCCACGGGTCGCTAGGCGGAAGGAACGCCGCACGTGATGGGAACGCGGCAGCCACCACCAAGCAGGGCGCGGCGCTGTGCACGTAACCGGGTGTACGTAATATGTGTTGCATCACGGATGCCAGTTAAGTTGGGGAGGGACTGCCGCTCCCGGAGCAGGGTCGGCGAGAGCCGGCGGCAGGATGACCAGAGAACCGACCGCCGCGGGGGGAGGGGGGGCAACGAATGGCCCCACGCCTGGATCTAGATGTAACAGCCGGTTTTAAGGGTGGCTCTAATAGATGCCACCAGAGCAAGAGCGCGCGAGCTGCTGGGTGGGTTCGCAGTGAGCGTCGACCTGCCCCAGCCCCGAGGCGCATTTGCCGACTTAGCAAAGGGCCGACTCACACCTCTCCCCAACAGAGACTTACTGCCAGCGTCCGTCCCAGATCGGGAGTAAAGTTGCGACTCCGCGCAGCGAGCTTTGCGGTGAGGCCAAGGAGTCGAATCCGCTCCGTCATTGCGAGATGCAGTTTTCGGTATCGTTGAGCGGATGTAGTCCCGCCTGATTGCGCGCGGCGTTAGATGTTAGGGCAGCCCGTGGGGCAGCCAGGGCCTGGAAGGCGGAGGCGCAAGCTCGAAATGCGGGCCTTGTTAACGAGATGCCGTCTCCTTTAAGAGCGGCCCTGTTTTGAACAGGAAAGTGGATGTAGCCGAACAAACAAAAATAGAGAGCAGAGCCGTACTTACAGTCCAAGCACTTTTCAACCCTGCCAGGGGGCGCCTGCCCTTCCACTGCCGTACGGTGCGCTGGTTCGCACGACCAAATCCCTGAAGCGGGTAGCCGGGTACCTACGGCTACGCACGTGACTTGTGCCCCTGGCAGGAAGCGCCTTAATTTGTCGGTACCTGGCGTTCCTGTGCACTGGTACGGACCAAATCCTAAAACGGGAACGTATGGCAACGAACTCCACCTGACATGAATTCATACAGTTCCACTGGAGCCGTTTCGGTCAGCCGATGCCCGAATGACTTCTTTGGGCAATGGGGTCTTTCGGTGCGGGGATGATACGGCACTGGGGCCGTCAGCTGACACCCGCAACGTATGTAGCAGGTGGATGGGAACGTGGGCATTACGGTATTGCAACAACAGCCAGGGGAGTCTCAATGCTGCTACGGTACTGCAGCAGATATTGCGCGGGCCGCCCGCCACCGGCCTTCATGCCATGCACCGTCCTTTGTCCACATGGTGACGCCCAAACCACGACGCCGAGCCCTCCGCACGGGTCCCGACGTACACTTCATTTATGCGTACGGGCTCTACAATTCGCTATTCATTCCGTTCGGACCGTGCCCGACCCAACATCCCAATTAACCGCTCCAGCGACATTACCAGCTTCGGGGCCCGATCGACACCATAGCCACATACGAAACCGGCACATACAGGCCACCACCATAAACTCAGCTCGTCTGTCTCCTGTGCATCCATCGGCTCATCTATCGCCAACTCCCGCAAACACTTCCAGCACCCGATGCGCCACTCCGCCATACTCGCATATGCCCCAGATCGCCCTCCTCACTCGACTTCGAGAGTTTGAGTACCGTCAGCTGCTTTGCCGGGCCCACTCTGCTGTTCCTCCTCTTGCCTTCCACCAAGCTGCCGAATAATGTTCGACACATGACTTTTGCTGGGGGTCCCATTACCATCCAGCCGCCAGGAATGCGGCCTGGGTCTTGGCGACGGCAGCCCGGGCCCTCTTGCTTGCGGCCGACGCAGCCTTTATTGCGGCTCTGGTCCTTCGGAACGCGGCGACCGCCCGGACGGCAGCCCGCCTCACCTTCTTCATCCCTGCCGTCCTTTGTCTTCGCCTGCGCCAGAATCCTACGTGCGTTCGCAGCCCGTGCGCTCGCCTCCACTTGCATTGCACGCGCTGCCTTGGTTGCCTTCTCGGCCTTGTCCACCTTTTCCTGTGCATCACGCAGCAGGTTCCCCATGCGCAGTCCCGGCCACTCGCCGCCACGCGCAGGCGCTGCCTGCCGGGCGTCCTCCGCCGTCGCCCCGCAGCGGGTCATTCTGTGCACAGCGCTCCCCGACGAGCTTTGCCGCGCCCGAACGCCCGGGTAGGCGACCAGCGGGGAGCGGGCACCGCCGGGGGACGTCGCCGCCGCCAACAGAGGCAGCGCGGCGCTGGTCTGGAGATTGGGGTGGCGAGGAGGGGCCTTCGTGCAAAGCGGGATGGGGAAAAGACCCACGGGGAAAGTTACGACCGTCAGCTGCATAAATGCGCCTTCAGCGCCCTTACCCTAAGGCGCGTGCATAGCGGTTGCCACGAACCGACCGACCCACGGGTCGTGGATGCCCGGAACGACGGTGCCGTGTGCCACTGAAGCAGTAAGAGCAGTGGTATGGGCGGCGTGGTGGTGGCGGGAGTGTGCCGTGCATAAAATCCGCGCTGTGCGTCATCATTCCGCGCTAATGCGTAGCGAGCGCGGCGCGCAGCTCTATCTCGGGTGGAGGGTAGGGTGGGGTTGGGTCATGCACGCACGCAGCTGAAGCCAAGCGCATAGGAAGCTCCAAGGTGGAACCAGGCACATCCTTACGTGGCTCCAACCTGGATTTTCCGCTGTCGCTGATTGAGCGGGCTGCCGGATGGAACCACTCGCGCGCTCAATCGATGATCGGGTCTGGCTGCCTTTTGCCGCGCGCAACGAGCCCCGAGCCCCTCGCACGCGCCCGCACACGTTCCGAACTTGGGATTAACCACAGAATGGGCATCTTACTTCCCTCACATCGCGGAACGCACCGTTATCAGTGTTCGGCCTTGAGCCGCTCCCAGCAGCGCGCGGCTGCTGCTCGCCGATGAAGCAGCGCGTCCACTGGAGAGAGGCACAAGTGAAATGCCCGCCATAGCGCGATGCCGACTGTGGTAGAGCGTACTGTAGACGGCCCAAACAATCCCGCCGCTTGTCGTCAGCTGTCAGCACCCAGGCGCGATCTGACCTCGGGCTGAGGAGCTTGCCGGCAGTAGGTGTGTGCTACCGTTGACGTGTGCTATTGAGCAACTAAACTAAGGCTGGCAGTTGGGAATGCAGCAAGAAATAGTAGAGGCCGAGACGTTGCCGGTGCAGCCCAGGGGAGACCCCTGGTGCAGCCGAAACCGCACGCAGTTGCTTCAGTGGTCCTTTCGGGCACAGCGAGCTCTGCCATAAGGTAGATCCAATGAGCAGGCGCGCTAACCACGGCCTGAATCAGCGGCCTCGTACGGCAAGCTGCCCCCTCCATCATCAACTCGGCCTGTACGGGCCATCTTCCTGCTTGACCTCACTTCAGACCACTACAGCTAGCGGCAGGTAGGGCCCATCTACCCCTCTTCCAATCGCGTGAGCCTCCACATTCGCTAACGCTCCCGCTGGAATCCCTACGCCCCTTCGGCGGTGTTGCGCCTTCTATTTACGCGCCATCCTGCCAACGCACCGCGTTCCCCGAGTCTGCTCACCGCACCGCTGCCACCCGGTCCATCAAGCACATACCGTCCACGGTCCTGATCGCCGCCCCACCCCGCCCCTTGCCATGTTCCGCTGGCAGCCAAACACCCTGGCCCTCAGCGCCTGCCGCCTTTCACCTTCTCGGCCGCCGCTGCTTTGGCCTGTGCGCACGCGGCCCTGGCCTCCGCATGCAGTGCCCTGGCCTCCTCGTGCACCGCCCGGGCCTGAGCGTGCGCGGCTACGACGAGCGCTACCGCGCTCCTCGCCTCCCCCTCCTCCTCCGCCCCTCCCTGCTTCTCTGCCGACGCAACCTTTGCCTCCGCCATTCCTAACAGCGCACACACCGCCGCCGCAGTCGCCTCAGCCGCCTCAACCGCCTGCTGCGCCGCCCGCAACTTCCCAAGGGCCGCCTCCAGCAGCGCACTCGGCGGCGGAGCCGTGCCGTCCGCCCGTCGTCCCCCACCATGGTGCATATGGACCGCCTCCGCCGCCCGTACGTAGGTCGCTGCTGCGTATCCACAGGTCGTGATGGCGCGCCGTGAAGGCGGAACATGCTCCCAAGTCCTAGCGGGGATGGACCAGGGGCGGCCGAGGCCAGCGCGCAGCGCCTCTGCTGGCAGCGGAGGCGTCGCACCAGCGTTGCGAGGAAGCGGGCAGGGCCAGGCCTGTGCGCGGGACAGCGGAGAGCGAGGGTGCGCGTAAGCATGCTGCATGGAATGTCATCATCGACTGCCGGATGCTGAAGGTGGGCGATCATGCTTGCAGGCGGACGGAGGTGGCTGCCGCACCGACCCACGGGTCGTTCCTGAGCGGTGGCCGGGCTCCCGGACAAGCCAGGGCATTAAGGGAGTCACGACCACGGCCCCTCTCCACGCCAATATGCACCTACAGTGTGGACGCTCGCGACCATTAGTCGAGCTTGCCTCGCCGTGGGTTTACGGCTGCGTCCAGGGACCAGCCGAAGAATCCTAGCAATATCCGCCATTTAGCAACAGACGGCTGACGAGCAAAAAGACCATCTGTAGATAACGGCCTATGCCGAACCGTGCGTTATCATCAGGAGATCGAGGCAAAACTGCTGGGCGATGATTGAGAGTTCCACACGTGAATAACGCGAGGATAGAAGTGCGATGATTACCAGGTGGTGATGATACTGCTCATGGCCACAGACTTGCGGAACTTTGCCGTACGCACACGGCGTTACTGCGTTATTACCGACGCATCGTAGTAAGGCAGAAGGGATCCCTGCGCACTACAGAAACCGTGCGGGGCTTTGCCAAAGGGCGAGCAGTTTCGCTTGACTCGGGGTCAGGTCAGGCGTGGAAGGCCAAAGCATCCCGCCGTACGGGCTGTTTAGCAGCATGGCAGCAGGTGGCAGACACAAAAAACATACACACACGAGAGAGACGTCGCTTCGTCCATTCCCCCCCGATGTACCTGCGAACATGGAACGACGGGCAGCAAGGCAACGCAGGCAATGAGGCAAACAGAATCCTACAGCAAGAGCCTGCTGTGGGGCGAGCTAAACACCCATGCAAGCACACACGCACACGCGCACGAGCGAGCCGCCGCACACATGGGCCGCGCGCTCAGCCTGTGACACCTACCCCGACTCCTACGTATCCCGATTACAAGCAAGTGGCGGGAGGCGCGCACACATTCGCCAGCCAGCAAGCCCATATCAGTTACCCCTAGCCTGGGGCCAGGCTAGGGGTTGCATCGGAACATGCAATTGCGGCCATGCGCGCAGTGCGCACTAACAGCGGTAATGCATGCAGCAGCAGCGGGCCGCTCGGAGCGCTCCATCCATCGGCCAAGCATGCACCAGCCATCCGCCAGATGGATCAGGGGAGATCTCCCCTGAGATGGATAGAACGGGCTCCCTGCGGCAGGCAGGCTCGGAGGCTTTCATTCCGTCTTTCCTTTGTGTCGCGGCAGCCCCAGGTCGATTGATCGGCTGTGAAGTCTTCGTGTCGCAACAACGACCAAGCATGAACCACATGGACCAGAGAGCGCGCACACCTCCAAAAGCAAATAGCGAGCGACGATGGCATGAGCAACGGAACCACCCACCCACGTTACCCACGTACGTAAGCACGCACGCACGCAGCGCCGCGCCCATTCAAGGCTGGTCAGCAAACCGTCATGCGCACCCCCCACACCTACCTCATAGCAAGCCGCCATGCCATACCGACCAGCGTTAGGCTGAGGTGTGCTGAGGCACAGCAGGGATCCATGTCGATGCACGGCCCCGGGCAGCGGTGCAAGTCCTCGACACGGCGCAATCAGCTTGTTGCAAGTAACGATGGGGCGTTCCCAGAAGTGGTGCGGGTGTGGATGGATGGGGAGGCAGTGGGCCCCAAACTTCCGCAGTGTACACCTCCCGCTCGCTCGCCGCTCGCTCGCGGCGCAGTGGGCAAAGTAAGTGTGAGTGAGCCGCCAGCTACTCCGTGCGATAGGGCTACGCTTTCACTTCATCTGACACCCGATATTGTGTGCGTCGCCGCAGTCAGCAGGACGGATGCCAGCACATGGGGGCGGCCGGCCCACCTTCCACGGCGTGCGGCAGCCCCACGCACAGCCTAATCCAGGCGTAATCAAAACCAGGGCTGGACCTCCGCTGCTGCAAGCGGCCGTTCCGCGAACCGCATCATTGGCTCAGAGCATCCCTGGCCATAAAACCCTGAGTCGCAGCAAACCCGCACGCATCAGCGGCAAGCCCCATCCAGCCCGGCCACGCTGCGGGTCTACAAACCACGACCCGAACCGACGCCCGACGAACGCCGGGGTGTCGCCACGGCCAACCGTCACGCCCCCTGCAGTGCTGGCTGGCGCCCCTTGCTGCCCCCCCCAATGCACCGCGCTACCTCCCCCGAGCGAGCCTCCTATGTGCGAGCCGTTGGCGGCTTGGGGCCCTGGCGGGTCCTGCCCTCGGACTTTGTTCAAGGATTTGCCGTGTAGAATGAAGTCCTACCCAGTCCGTTGGCCGTAGGCAAGGCCCGCCGCACCGAAAGCGCACAAGCCCGCTGAGGGGACGTGCCGCCGCCTTCCAACCAGCGCCACGTTACCATCTCTGGCGCGTTGCCCCTGCTTCCCCCGACCCCAGACGCTGACGCTGCCCTGGGACTTTGTTCAAGGAATTGCCGTGTAGAATGAAGTCCTACCCAGTCCGTTGGCCGTCGGCAAGGCCCGCCGCACAGAAAGCGCACAAGCCCGCTGAGGGGACGTGCCGCCGCCTTCCAACCACCACACACTCTCAGTTCCTGTACAGGCGTCACTCACGGCGCACTCAACCCTTGCCCTCCGTTCCTCAACCCGCATCGCAGAACGCGGTGGGCATCATTATCGTCGTCATAAACGTCGCGCTCCTGCTGGGCTTCCTGGCCCTGGTGCTGCAGCACAGCTGGGGGGCCATTCGCGGCGGCATGGCCGCGATTGCGCGCGGCTGCGGCTGGCTGGCGATGACGATGTGGCGGTGCTGCGGGACGCGGCTGTGGAGCTTCCGGCGAAGTTCCTCTTCCGCTGACGAGTTCACCATCAGCCGCAAGATCAGCCGCCGCGCACTGGCAAGCTGGCCGACCAAGACTTCTTTAGTCTGGATACGCTGGGCAGCGGTAACGGAGCAGACGTTTTCCCTGTTGAATTTCCTCAACTGAGCGCCGACCCGAGTGGCGTCAGCCGAGAGCGGGTTATGAAGAGCCCGTAGTGCTCATAGCTAGGGCGACTGTACCCACTGGGTGTTGACCCTGCTTTGGATGTGTCTGCAGGCAGGGCTGCATTGAGTATTTCCCTCTAGTTGGTTATAAAAGGGATACCTGCACAGAAAGAGGGAGCCCGCCTCTACGGCCATACACGTTGGTTACAGATGGCCGTGGAGAGGCAAGAGCGTCGCGTGCTGCTGTATAAATTCATTGGTGCTCCGTGTACCAGGCGTACTATCTACCCGTACCAACCCCGCCGAACGTGGACAGCACGGCTTAATAGTACGGCGTCGGTTGAGTTAGTTGGGTTCCTCCCCTAATCCGTACGTTGCGTTGACGTATCGCGTGCGAGAGTTGCTCTTTTCCTCTTCAGCGCAGGCAGGACTCGCTTTCGTGAGGGCCATGGCTGGTGTACTGCTGCTCTACCCGAACCGACCAATGCAGCGTGTCGGTTGCCCCCTGCTGCTGATTACCAGGCAGCCCGCTGCAGGATGTCCCAACGAGTGGGGCGAGTGGTTGGTGTACCAGGAGTGTAACGGTGAAGCCCGCATCAAACGCCGTCCCAAACATGAGTCACGGGGCGCACCGGTATCCAGCAGGCAGCCGCATGTGGCTTAGCAACTACTTCTCCGCCTTGTTTACCTGACCTGGGTACCGTGGGCTCGAGGCACTCGGTCGGCTGTGGTTTTGTAAGCGGTAAATGAGGCCGCGGCGGCGCGTGGCATGTCCACATGCTACAGCCGGTTGCGCCCTGCCCACCCAGGATACGTTCCGCCACTGCCACAGCCCTTGCATGGCGTCAAACACCCTCCTCACGCCTTGCCATGTCAGGTGCCCTCCGGTGCTCCGGAGCATCCACCAGCAAGTGGGGGAGTTCACAAAGCAAGCAGCCCGTTACATGGACGCTCTGGGGCGCAAGCGCCCGGCGGTGAGCCGCTGCTGCCCCGGCCAACGCCGCCGCGCCCAACAGTCTCAACTTTTAGGGCGGCTAGCTGGCAGCGGGCTCGGTGTCGGGCGCCCAAATGGATACGGCGGTTGGACCTGCTGGCTGGCAGCAGGGACCAGGGAGCAGGCCCGTACGGCGACAGAGGGCGGCACAGGCGCAGCGTTTCATTGGCTACGGTAGGTGGCGCTCCGCCGACGGCTACCCGTTAGGAGGTCGCGGGTTGACCGGAGCACGAGATGTGCTTCAATCGGTGCCCTGAGACTCGCAACCTATTGGTGGTAGGGCTTTTCAAGCTTTCTTATGCGCAACCCCTACCTGAGGGAAGGCGAGCGGGCCGGTATGGAACCGACCCGCGGGTCGCTCGGATCCCAAACACGCGGCCACGGGCTGCGCAACCGCAACCGATGCGCAGCCGCCCCGCGTGTCTCATCACCATCGCACCGCCATGAAGCCATGAAGGCCAAGCTACTCTTCATACGTGTATGTTGCGCAAAGCCTCGCTTCCTGGGATCCTTGCACTCTGACAGCCTCCGTGCCCCGCCATGTCACGACATACTGCGTGCACGGCGCGGTATCGCCGGCAGCCAGCCCATCCATCCCCATTCTTCCAACCGGCAAAGGTAATGCTCGAGATGGCAGGATCGGTATCCCGTAGCGCTAGGAGCTGCTGTTGGGACTCCTGGTGCGTAGCTGTACGGCACGCTGACTGCCGCGTCGGGGTTGAGGTGCCCCTAGTCGGCTGTCGGCCACGGTGTGGTGCGACCACCCGTGTGGTGTGACAGCCAGCTGTCACGCAACTCGCACCAGGTACCGTGCAGAGTACCCTGCCCCATGCCCAGCTGCGGGCGGTACGACGATGCCGTACGTGGGGGGCAACGTTGTAACTCACTCGCGCGACGCGGCGCATCAACCGGTCCCCCGCTGACGCTCCCCAGCATGCGCGCAACGGCAACGGCAATGAGGGCGCGATGTCTACATGCGGGCTGCAAGCGCAATCAATGCTGCAAGTATGGCGCTCTCCCGGGCGGCTGCGGGCTTCCTGGATTAGGCATTCTCGCGTAACAGGTACGCGTGTCATGCACACTACGATCCGCATGCGAGGCTCGTAAGGGGCCCGTGCAGCCGCCCGCGCGCCTCTCCGCCAGCCTACTACGTTCCTAGCGGCCAGCACTCCCACCGCTCAACCATCACTCGCCGCCAACCAACGCTCGCCGACTGGTCGGCGCGGAGCTGCGTTACACAGCGCACCACCGTGTGCTCCCAGCCGACAAACGTAACACGGCCGAACATGTGAGTGAAGACGGCTCCAAGCTGCGCGTGAATGTGCAGGAAAACACTTGCCACACTTGCCAAGTCCGGATACGGATATTCTTTGCGGCACACCAACTGCTATAGCGTTTCATGCTGCAGCACACGGACCCAACAGTGGCTCACTCAGCGCGGGCGACCCGGGCGCTGTCGGTGGGGCATTGGCCCCGGCTATTAGCCGCCTCTAGCCCATGCCCTGCCACCTCCCATGCCCGCTCCTCCCCGCCCCCCGCCTGCACAGATTCGTCTGTTATGGGCTGCAATGGCAGTGCCCGCTAGCCCTGTCCTCCTCTCTCTGCTGTCACGTACGTATCACGCAATGCGCCGAGCACCGTATTTCGTACCACCTGCCGTAACTCCGCGGTCAGCGAGAGGGAGCGTCAACTGCCTTGCCGCAGCACCACGCACGAGGGCCGGCGCTTGCAACGACGTCAGCGTCGACACCACCATTCGCAACCAACGGCCGCCTGTCTGGGCAATGATCACGCGCGCTCTGAAAGTTCGCATCGGGTCTGCAGGGTACTAGGCTCTCTTCGCGTAAAGGGCGATCGTGGGTCCAACTAGGCACGCCCCGCCCCAAGCCCATGCTCTCCTGGACAGGCAAGTATGCGCATATACCACTCGGTAGACCTAATCCGCCACTCTGGCGTCCGGCGCAATCGCTCACTCGCCCCCCCCACACACACACCCATGCGGACCGACCCGATAGACCTCGCCCACGCTTGACGCAAGCACCAGAGCCCATTCGTGAAACCCCCGTTCGGCATCTCACGCCCCTGGCCCCGACAGCCCTCATGAAACCCACCACACACACCCCATTGCCGCTCCCACGCGAGCCAGCTGGGCCAAGCCGGACCACGGCAAGCAGCTCCGCTGGCGCTCGTGGTGGGGTACGGGAGGCCACACCGGCCGGAAACCTATGCGTGCCTGCCCGCTCACTCACCCGTACCATATCACGCCAGCACCAGCCATCTCCAATTGCTGGCACGTATGGGATAGTCGCCACGCTCACGAGCGAAGCTCTCGTCTCCGGCCCCCGGCACTCCCCCATCCTCTCCGCCCCACCCTCCTCCTCACACCGCCCTCCCTCGCACACCGTCCTCGCTCACAAGTCGACTCGTCGGAAGAACTCATTCACAACGTTGCTCAGCATCACCAACGGGTCGTCCGGGTCCGCCAGGCTGTACGTGCCCGCGCTGCTGCTGCCGTTGCCGCCGCTGCCGCCCGGCCCCTGGAACCGCCCTCCGCTCCCAGCCCCGCGCTCGCCCGCCGCCCCGGCGGCCGCGCTGTGCTCTCGCGCCCGGAAGAACGGCCCCGCCGCGACCGCGGGGTCGCCCGGCAGCGGCAGCTCCAGGTCGGGCAGCGCCTCCGAGATGCTGACCGACCCGCGGGTCGGCGGGTCAGCCTCCTGCCACTCCTCCAGGTCCTCCATCTCGCTGTCCAGCAGGTGCGGCGCCACCAGGAGCGAGGGGCGGCGGCGCGCGGCCAGCAGCGCGGCCAGCCACTGCACGGCGGCGGGCGTGTGGCCGCGCTGGTCGAGGCGCTCCGCCAGGCCCAGGCACAGCTGCATGGCGTTGGGAGTTGACGGGCGGTTGGAGGTGGGTCAGGGACGGCAAGCAACGAGCTGGGATGGCATGCCCCGCCCCGAATGTGTGGCACAGGCAGTGGTGGCTCGCCTGCGCCCCAACTGGTGCAGTTCGGAACCCGGTGCAGCAGCCCAGCGGCTCCCCGCCCCGTCCGACCCCCACTTCTACGGCCATGGCACCACGTGTCCTTAGGTGCCCACTTTCCGCCTGGCATGGATCCATTGGATGCCACGTCGTGGCATCGCGGCCCCCTCGGCCACCAGCAAAACCCCAACCCAGTCTCCCCCTCACCTTTTCCCCCCACACTCGGCGGTCCGCCCCCCACCAAACACCCACCCCTATCCACCCGCCCACCTTGACCCTCTGCCTCTCCCTCTTAGCCTCAAGCCTCATTCCCGTGCCTCCTCCCCTCTCCCCCGCTCCTGGTCCCCTCCGCGGATCCCACCCCCAACACGTACACGTCCACTTACCTTGACCAGGCTGGGCAGCCCCTCCAGCGGCCGCAGCTCCTCGTCCGTCAGCGCCGTGTTGTTAAGGTCCAGATACGACAGCCGAGTGGCGCCTGGCGGGTCGGGTTTGGAGATCACACGTTCAACAAGGAAGGGCCGGCACCCGCCTGCACCCTCCCGTCATCGCCTTTGGATGCGGGAGGCGCAGTACCGGTCCCGCATTGCGGCCGGAAATGCTACATGTGCTTACTTAGCTCGTCGCGAAAAATAACATAACACCTCCCGACGGCCCATCCCGGTGGCTGCCACATGTCCCACCCTGCCGCCCTCCCACCCGCCCGCAACCACGGAGCACACGGCACCCCGCCCCCGCGCGCCCCGCTGAGGCAGTGCACACAGCCCGCCACCCGCCACCAGCCACCCGCAGGCGGCCTGGTGTAGCTCACCGTGGGTGCCCAGCAGCGCCGCCAGGTCGGCCCCCGTCAGCGGGTGCGGGTGGCGGGTGCGCACCACGAGCTCCGCCAGGCGCGGCAGCTGGCCCAGGATGCGCGCCAGGCCGGGCCAGATGTCGCAGTCCAGCTCCAGCCAAAGGCGGACCTGGGGCGGGCAGGGGCCGGAGCAGGGCCGGGGGCGGGGGGAGGGCAGAGGGAGGGAGGAACCGGTGGCCAAGGGGCGGTGTAGCGGGTAAAGCGGACGTGCCCTTGAGGTCCAGGGGTAAGACGGTGATGATCGTGTCGAAAGGCCGATTCTGGACGGGTGCACGTAGCGGCCGTCGGGATGGGATGGGGGATGGTCGACAGCTCCGGCCCCACAGCTACGACCAGCCCTGGGGAGGAGCTGTGGAACAGCGAGCTGGCCAACCCGTAGCCCCCCCATTCCATCGCCGTCTTGCGTCCCGGCCCCCAGAACGACACAGCCTCCACCTTCTCGTCACGCGCGACTCCCCAGCCGCCCCGCCCACCCAAAAGGAAACAACGCCCTCACCTCCTCCGCCGCCCCCAGCGTCGCGAGCACGCGGTCCATTCCGGCGAAGTCCTTTGCCGGCACTGGCCCGTCCCCGTACCGCATGTAGAGCGTGCCGATGAAGGACGCCAGGCCTGGCAGCGGCATCACGGCCGCCATCTCGGGCAGGCACGTGTCCTCCAGCCGCAGCCGGCGCCACCAGGTGATGGAGCCGGGCGCCTTGGCTTTGGCCTGGTGGGGAGGACGGGGGGCGGACCATGGCGCGGGGCCGGGAGGGGGGTGGGGAGCGCAGGAACACGTGGCCGTGGCGCGGCGCGGGCGAGCAGCGGCGCGGGTGCTGGGGCGGCAACATACTTTTCGGTGCCCGGTGTCGTCGTCCGTCCTCACGCACGCAGGCAGGCACGGACGCACACAAGCACGGCCGCACCTGCCCCTTGAGCTCGATGCTGTACAGGTGCACGCGGGACAGGCTGGTCAGCTGCTGCAGCGCCAGCCAGCCCTCCTCGCGGGTCTGCGGGGCGGGGTGCGGTGGGCAAAGCCAAGATTATCGGACGGGAGTCGGAGGATCAAAAGGCGTCCTCGGCAGACATGCCGGAGGCGCAAGTCATCCCGATCCGCCAAAGGCTGCGCGGCCAGGAGTTCCCAGCGTCCCCCGACGTTCCTTCGCATTCCGGGCCTAATGGGTGGCGGTGGGGGTGGGGGACACGGTCGGGGCGCTCGAGCCAGGACGCGAGCGCGGGCACGACCCCCGATGCCTGGGCCACACCCCACCAGGAGTCACACCCCATCGGGGGCCACACCCCGACTCAGCGCGACAGCCGACGCAGCGCCAGGCGAGTCACCCCGGTGGCGAGCCCATCCAAGGATGCCACGTCCACAGCCCCACACCCGCCCGCCCGCCCGCCGCCATGCGAACGCACCCGCGCCTCCGGCATGGTCAGCTCCTCCAGCCCCGTGAGCCCCGCCAGCGCCCCCAGGCAGGCGTTGGCGGTGCGGATCTCCAGGTGCGGGTCGCTGATGAGCAGCACGCGCAGGGCCGCCAGGCCCGGCAGCACGGCGGGCAGGCGCGACAGCGGGCGGCCGCGGAGCGTCTCGTTATGGATGCCGCGGAGGGCCACCATT
>LSYV01000011.1:1718099-1735048 GCA_001584585.1 Gonium pectorale | reverse complement strand
GCAGGGGGGGAGGGGTGCGGGCACTTTACGAGCCGCGTCGTGACCCCGAACCCCCGTCCCGCCACAGGCACTTCATCCACGCCACACACTCACACACACCCCTGACCGGCCCTGACCGAGTTGTAGCCTAGCAGGGCGCAACCTTCCAGCGCCGTGTCAACCGCAGAGAAAAGAAATCCCTCGGTACGGCGGCCAGGCGCGCTCCCCCCCTGGCTCGTCCCAATCCTCTTCATTTCTACCCCACGCCCCCCCCACACATACACGCCGCGGCCCCCCCACTCCGCCCCCTCCCCTCACACACACACACACGCCCCCCTCCACTCACCTGCAGCCGTGTGTTCATCTCCATGAAGTAGAAGGCCCGGTCGGGCTGAGGCGCGTCCGTGTCCAGAATGAACTCCACCGTGCCGGCGTTTACGTAGCCCACCGCGCGGGCGGCGCGGACGGCCGCCTCGCCGATATGCCTGCCGGGGGCGGGGAGGGGCGGGGCGGGGCGGGGTGAGGTGACGTGAGGTGGGGAGCGGGGCAGGGTCGGCTGAGCGAGGGGAACTTGGGACCGGCGAGACTACAGAAAATAACGCTCTCCCGTAGCAAAAGAGGAAAGAGAGGACAGCGAGCGCTCCTGACGAGGCCGAGGCGTGGCCCGCGGCCACCACACGTGGTCCCACACGTGGTCCCACACGTGGTCCCACACGTGGCCCCACACGTGGTCCCACACGTGGTCCCACACGTGGTCCCACACGTGGCCCCACACGTGGTCCCACACGTGGTCCCACACGTGGCCCCGCACGTGGCCCCACACGTGGTCCCACACGTGGTCCCACACGTGGTCCCACAACGCGCACGCCAACACCGGGGGACACAGACAGGCAGCTGCCGGGGCGCATGCAGTGGTGGGCGCCCCTGACAGGAGGACACCCGGCGCCCCCGGCCGGGGGCGGGGACCCCGCGCCGGAGACCGTGGCCCCACGCTGTGAGGAGAAAATCCCACCCACCAACCCTCCCTCCCTCGCTGGCGGGCCCCGGCCGCGGCAGCGTCGCGCTGCGCGTCTTTGCCTTCGTCCGGCCCCCGCCCCCCGCCGCTCCGCCCCCACCGCCGGGCCCCTGGCCCTGCCCCCAGCATCCGAAAACGTGGACCTCTCCCCCCCCTGCCACCCTGCCACCCGGCCGCCGCGCCCCACACACCGGTGGAAGTCCTCGCTCAGCCCGGGCGCGGGCGCCTCCTCGATCACCTTCTGGTGCCGCCGCTGCAGGCTGCAGTCCCTGTCGAACAGGTACACCGCGCCGCCGTGAGAGTCCGCAAACACCTGCGGGCGGGCGGGCGGGCAGGCGGGTGGGCGTGGTGGTGGTGGGGGGGTGGGAATCAGGTGTGAGGGGCGGTACGGAGGGAGGGAGCAGGGAGGGTTCGGCTCGTGGCGGAAGGGACGAAGCAGGTGGCGTGGAGGTGACACGCCCGCGCACACGCATACACACACAGCCCGTCCTAACCCCCTCCTAAACCCCGAAGCCTCCCCCCCCCCGNGCCCCACCTGCACCTCCACGTGTCGCGGCCGCGTGATGTACCGCTCCAGCAGCAGCCGGTCGTCGCCGAAGGACGCAGCGGCCTCGCGCCGGGCGGAGCTGACCAAAGAGGGCAGGGCGGCGGGGGGCAGGGAAGGGAGGTGGGTCGGATGGTGCGACGTGACGCGGCGTGACGCCACAAAATGGCAATAATGCGGGGGAGGGGGGAGGGGACCGGGGCCGGGGCGGGGCGGGGCGGGGCGGGAAGGCCGGAGGATCCGTCGGCCGCATGCGCTGCGGGCGCCGCCGAGGGCCGAGTCCCCCTCCGCCGCACCGTGTCGCTGAGCTCTGGCTGCCCCGGCCCCGTACGCCCCATACGCCCCGTAGGCCCCGTAGGCCCCAAGCTTGTCCCGTACCATTGCACCAAGGCCCCACCCCCCCGCCCCCCGCAAGCAGCGTTCCCAAGTGTCCCACCGCCCTCCCTCCCTCCCTCCCTCCCCTCTCCCCCTTCCCCTGCAGACCGCACCCCAGCCCAGTGCCGCCCTCCCCCTCACCCCAGCCCGCTCCCGCCTGCCCCATCGCCTACCTTTCCGCACCCCGCCCGCTGAGGCCCCGCCGCACTGCCACGCTTCCCCGGAGCCAGGGAGCCCACACCAGCCCGCCTGCCCCCGCCCACCGCAACTGACCACCCACCCCCACCCCTACCCCTCCATGCCCCCATATCCCCACCCCTTCATGCCGCCCTCCCCCCGACTCTCTGCTCTACGGTCATCAGTCAACTTTTGCCCACGAAGTGAGTACCTCCCCCCTCCCCCCGCACCGTATCGCGTCCAGCAGCCCCTCCGGCCCCGCCGCCAGCTTCATGCCCTTGCCGCCCCCGCCGCACACCGCCTTGACCAGCAGCGGGAAGCCGATGGCGCCCGCCTCCGCAACCAGCCTGGAAGCGGCCCGCAAGGAGACGGGGAGAGGGGAGTGGGGCGGGGAGAGGGAGGGGGAATGGGAATGAGGAGGGGAAGGACGGCCGAGGAGGGAGTCGGACGGGGGGGGGAGACCACGCGCGGAACAAGCGCTTGGCGGCACCGCACACGAGTGGGAGGCAGAGGGCCGCCTCTCCGGCCGTACGCCAACACGCTACCCACTCCCCGCCCGCCCGGCCCCCCGGCTCGCTCGCCTGTCGTCGCTCTGGTCCTCTCCGTGGTAGCCGG
This sequence comes from Gonium pectorale, assembly GCA_001584585.1. Lineage (NCBI taxonomy): Eukaryota > Viridiplantae > Chlorophyta > Chlorophyceae > Chlamydomonadales > Volvocaceae > Gonium > Gonium pectorale. The sequence goes on along the minus strand of LSYV01000011.1, from coordinate 1,732,343 downwards.
GGACCACGGGTACGCCCGCGGCCTGGCGGCGGCGGGGGAGCGGGGAGGGCGGGGGAGAGGGGAGCGAGAGGGCCCGGGTGGGCGGTGGCGGGTGGTGAGGGGGACACAGGGTTAGGGTTTAGGTAGAGCACACGGGCACCCGGCAGCAGCCCCCCCTCTCAGCAGCCAGGCCTTCCTTCCAATGAGGGCTCGCGCACAAAACATGGGGAGTGGTGGGATTATTGGTGCGCGGGGGTGCGGGGCTGGGGCGCGGAAGCGTCGGGATGTGGGGCGGGTGGTGCTAACAGCTGTGGCGGTGCGGGCGGGAGAGGCGAGGGGGCCGGTGCCGCGCGGCGCACTGCGTCAGGGATGAAGGTGCGAGCAGCACCATTGCGTGGCGCCACGTGACGTGACACCACGCCACGCTTGAAGGACACCCACTGCCGAACGTTGTTCGGGGGGGGGGGCGCTCCGCTGCCGCCCGCTGCCCTCCGCAGCACGCAACCACCACCCCTACGCAGCCGTAATGCCGTAGAACTTCCGTACTATTGCGGTACCTGCATGATGGCCTTTGCGGTGCTCTTGTCGCCCATGGCCCGGATGGCGGCCGCGGGCGGCCCCACGAAAGCCACCCCTGCCGCCGCGCACGACTCGGCGAACGCCGCGTTCTCCGACAGGAAGCCGTAGCCGGGGTGTACGGCATCGGCGCCGGCGCGGCGGGCCACGTCCAGGATGGCGTCGCCCCTGGCGCCGCAGCGGCGGCAGAGCGGCAGGGGGGGGTGTCATGAGGTTTGGGCAGCGTTCTCGTTGGAGAAATGCGAGGTGTATGCCACAATGGGATGGGGCCAGGGGGGACGCACGACCCCGAGCAGGCAGCCTGCTGCTCAGTTGGCGAGCGAAAGCGAAGGTGGCTCTGCAGAGTGGCACGTGGAAGCGGAATGGCCGGAGCCGCGCTCGTGCCAGATGAACTGAAGGCGCGTTGGGCTGCGGGCGTCATCACAAGCCGCCTTTCGCCTTTTTGTGCCGTCACCCATGTACCCGTGGTGCCTCCGCATGGAGACCCGCCCCCCGCCCTCACACGCACCTCAGATAGCTGTCCCGCGCAGCAGCTCCCCCGATGCAGTAGCTCTCGTCCGCAAACTCCACGTGCTTCGCAGCTCGGTCCGCCTCGCTGAAGACAGCGACGGATGGGATGCCGAGCTTCCTAGCTGTCGCCAGCACGCGGCAGGCTATCTCGCCCCGGTTTGCTACGAGCACTTTCTTGAGCCTGGGAGCCTCCGAAGCCGATGTAGAAAGCCCAGCGCGCGACCCGCGGGCTCCAAACGAGGCCGCTCCGAGGCAGGGATGCGCCCGGACGAGAAGCGACCGCCCACAGCGCCCGATAGGGCCATGGGGACGAGCAAGCGACAGGCTGAGCAGCCAGTGCGCGGCCTGGCTGCCCGGCATCCTGGATAGTAGCGGTGCAAGCGGTGTTGCGCCGAGAGATGTTGCAGGTTAGTCTTCAACAAGGCTGCGGTGAGGAAGCAAAATAAAGAGCTAGTGTGACATGCCTGCACGGTGTGGGGTTTGCGAGACGCCTGACTTCGCCCTACGTATGAATGACTCGGACGGCACGGGGGGTTGGAGTGGTTGGAGAGGTTGGAGCTCAGGCAGTGAAAGTGAGGGTATTTCGCTTCTGACATCCAAGACAGCTCTATGATAGATGGTGCTCTTTCGAAACCTTGCCGCAACCCGCTACAGGCTTTGGTAATGACAGTTGGGAAGGCCAGCTAAGGGAAGGACTCGCGGAGCCTCAATGTCTTACTGGGGCATCCCCACGTAAGACGTTGAGGGGGCGGGGGACTTTTGCTGAGCACCCGCTGTGCACACCCGGGCACTGGTGGCTAGCTTTGGCGTGTTCCTCGAACCCTGAGGAACCACAATGCATATTGGAATGATGTCCCCGCTGTAGACATCCCCTGCAGCACATGCCTGCTGATATTAAAATTTGGAGGCAGCCACCCCGTTTGCACGCCTTAACGCCAGCAGCACTCTCAAGTCGCACCGCCACAGCCCCTCCCGCATTTCCCCACTAGCGTAGCATAGATGTGCGGCTTTCCAGATACCCGGCGGAGCTTTGCCGCAACATAGCGCGCCAGCCCGGGCACGGACCGCACAGAGATACACTATGAAAAGCACTGCAGGCAAGTCGATTTCTGCTATAATGCGAAATTGGGCGCAGACTGAAAGCTGCACGTTGCGTTCCCTGATTTCGCGGCAAAATTGGTTAGTCGTACGTGTTACGCGGAGGAGGCCAGCATTCATAGCACTCATTCATATACAAACGTAACTGCGGCCCTGTATGGCCCCGAACTGTCTGGCCTTGCAGCTGCCGGCGGGCGAGCGTCCTTGAACGAGATCGGTCCGTAGATAGAGTAGAAAAGCCTTTCTTCTTCCTCGTTTCAATCCCTAGGATGTTCGGTGCCGCTGCAACGCAAGCGAAACCAGCGCACAACCCCAATGGCGACCTGGAGGTGCCGGCGCCTGGCGACCTCGACTCTATCAGCAGCCTAACCTTCAGCCCTACCAGCGACTTCTTCGCCGTCACATCGTGGAACAATAACGCCTACGTGTGGCAGTACAACCAGCAGGGGCAGACCTTCGCCAAGGCGCAAAACACCGGCACGCAGCCGGTGCTGACCAGCTGCTGGAAGCACGACGGCAGCGGCATCTTCCTCGGGGGTTGCGACAAGGCCGTACGCCTATGGGACCTCGCCAGCAACCAGGCGCTGCAGGTGGCCATGCACGACGCGCCCGTGCGGCAGGTGGCATGGTGCCCGCAGATGAACCTGCTTATAACGGGCTCTTGGGACAAGACCTTCCGCTACTGGGACACCCGATCCCCCACGCCAGCTCACACGGGACAGCTGCCGGAGCGCGTGTACGCGATGGACCTGCGGGAGGACCTGCTGGTCATTGGCACGGCGGACCGCAACCTGCACGCGCTGTTTGTTACGCAGCCAACCCAGATCAAGACGCTCGCGTCGCAGCTTAAATGGCAGACCCGCTGCGTCACCGTTTTCCCCGACAAGAAGGGCTTCCTGGTGGGATCCATCGAGGGCCGCGTGGCGGTTTCTCACCTGAGCGAGCCCGACCAGAAGGAGAAGAACTTCACCTTCAAGTGCCACCGGCACGAGACCGAGATCTACTCGGTCAACACCATGTCGTTCCACAACCAGTACGGCACGTTTGTCACCGCTGGATCCGACGGGACGTACAACTTCTGGGACAAGGACAGCAAGCAGCGGCTCAAGGCGCAGGCCAAGGCGATGTACCCCAACGGCCAGCCCGCGCCCATCACCTGCGGCGCCTTTGACCGCACGGGCACCATCTACGGCTACGCGCTGAGCTACGACTGGAGCAAGGGCTACGCCGAGTACAACCCCGCCACCATGAAGCCGTACATCATGCTGCACTCGTGCAAGGAGGACGAGGTCAAGCCCAAGCCTAAGGCGCCCACGGCGGGGCGCAAGTGAGCGGTGTCAGAGGATGATAGAGGGGGGAGGCGGGGCCGGGTGTCTGGTGAGCGGGGCGGGAAAGCCGTCGGGCGGCGTCCGGTGGTGACGGTGGGGCGGGTGTGTAGGCGGGAGGGGGGAGGGAGCGCGGAACAGCGTGCGGCTCGGTCGCGAGGAAGCGTTGGGGGCGGGTAGCCTGCGGGCGGTGCGCTTTCGGGCTGGGTTTGCGGGTAGAAATGTGGGGCCGGCTGGGATGGACTGGGATGGACTGGGCTGGGCTGGCGCTGGCCGCTGCCGGCATCCCATGACAGTGATGGGGGACTAAACACGCGGCAAACCTGGCTGCTGGAGTGATGGCGCCGCCGCCGATTGCATAATGATTCGGTGCTGCGTCGGCGCCGCGGCCGCCTAGCGCGCCACCTGCGCTTTACTTGTTAAGGTGCGCTGCCTGCCGTCTGTAGGCGGTTTGTGGTGCCGCGCCGCGTGACGAGAGGCGTTTGCCGGTTGGGATGACAGCACTGGATGATGATATACAAATGAACGCATGGTGCTGACGTGTCCAGGCAGAGCGCACTGGATGGGCGGCCAGGCGGCGGGGTTGTAGCGATGTGAGGAGGCGTCGGCTTAATAGCTAGTGCAGGATGGCAGCAGTTTGCATCTCCCTGGCACCTTGTTGCGCTAAGTGCATTGCCTTTTGCGGCATCGTCCTTTTGCAGTACGGCACGCAGGCGCTCCCGGCCACCACCCTTGGTCCGTTAGCTTGACGTTGGGACCCTGGAGCGAGGGCGAGGGCGCGTCACGCCATGGCTACGGGCTGCTGTATTCAGACATGTCGAGGGTTTGCACAATCCAGGGGGCAGCTCGCTCGTATCGATGGCGGAATGGGGCACATACAGAGGGGCGGCGTGTTGCCTTTCTCTCTCTCTCTCCCCCAGCCGGGTGCGTTGCCCGGCGTTGCGGGTCGCGCCACGGTGGCTGCGTCGCCGCCGCCGAATGCGCGCCGATGTGACGATGGTTTGTAGATCTCAGGCGGTATCCCAACTTGGTTGACGCCACACGGCTTGGGCGTGGCGGGCGTCATGCCACGTGGGCATCGTGAGGTGCTGCGTGTGTTGAAAAGGAACAACGCATACGACGAGCGTAAGCGCGAAAGTGATGAGGTGCTGCATGTGTGTACAGCAGCTGGCTGGCGGTTGCAGCTGAGCAGCCAGCGGCACGTACCGGTGCAGCCCTAGCCTGCCAGGCAAACCGTTTCATATATATTGGCAGCAGGGGCACAGAATCCCAATGCCGGCTAAACGCATGATTAACATCGGGCAGCGCAGCCTGTACACCGTAGCAGCGCAGGTCTCAAAGCGGCAACCTGCAATTCGGGACTGGCCTGGTAAAGCTCTGAAGCTCCCTTTTCCCGTCGGGATGGGATGAGCGCCTTCTGACCTTCTGTGCGATTATGTTGCAGTGGTACCCCTGATCACGACACTCTAAGGGGCGGCGCCCCGTGGGCAACACAAGGAGCGCCGCACCTTAGGCCAATCTAGGCAGTCCGTCGGTTCGCCACCAACACTCGCAACGGGTCGAATGCGCCTACAGATCCCCGTTGAGCACATCACAGGAACCCTTCACCGCCGAACACGAGCTACCAGCCCACCGCCCTGCAATCTCGCGAGCCCGTATCACAGAGCCCACGTGGGGGAAGCACCACGGGCTCCCCTGAATGTCTGCGCAGATCACTAGCCATGGCCGAAGCAGATTACACCGGGCGATGAAAAGAGGTAGAAATCAAAGCTGGGCGCAAGTCAGCAGCCCTAGACCGTGGAGGGCCGACTGCAAACGGCGCGGCAGCTGGGGGATTCACAACAACCATCAAGAAAAGGCAACAACTGCCACAGCACGACAGCAGGCGCCACCAGCCACAGGATCAGGTAAGCTGTTTGGGCATGCACGCACATCTATCGTGTGCCGAAGATGTTAAAATGACCGCCTAGCAACTGTGCAAAATACGGCAAAGTATCCTGATCCTCCCTCTAGCATCGCGGCCATCACAAGCAACCAGCCCACACGCCGAGCTGTCATCCTGTCCCGCCAAGGCTCACCCACACCATTGCACCTGCGCCCCAGACCAACGCACGGTGCGTATGTCGGCACTCCTCAGGGCCGGTCTTGCGAACTCCACCACCAAACTACTCCACCGGACCTCCCTCGTACGGCCCGGCCCCATCGGCGCCCCAGCGCCTGCATCGTGCGAGCGGCTCCCTGATTGAGCGGGCGCCGTGAGCGCGTGCAACACGTGCAAGCAAGCGGTGCATGGCCGTGTATGCCGGAGGCGGGGGGAGCTGCACTCCCCCTCCGCTTGCGCCGCCGGCGCCCACCCGTTCAGCGCCACAGCCCCGTCCAGCGCCGCACCCGCCACCGGGGGGCCAACTAGCGCCATCGCCCTCCCCGCACGCCACGGCAAGCCCCACCGCCCTGCCTGCCCAGTGCCGCCCCACCTACCGCTCCACCCGCCAGCCCGCACCCTCCGCGCATGCCCCCCTCCACCCGTCGCGCCACTGCCACTGCCACTGCCTGGCGGGTCACCCCTCCCAGGTCCCATGCAAAAGCCCTCGCCAGCCCTATCAAGCAGCTTGGCCCTTGAGGGGTGGCGCCAGGACACTACGGCACATCTCTCAGCCCCAGTCAGCACCGCTTCCGCAGCGCACGATCGCATGCGGCCCCTCCGGCCCCCCATACGGAGTCGGACCTTCCGCGTCTCCAAAGCGGGCTTCGAGGCCGCATAGAGGGGAGCCGCAGTCGCGCCTAGCAGGCGCCAGGAGATAGAGGGAAGGAGAGCGCGGGGCAGAGGCAGAGGCAGAGCGGCGTGTGGCTGATGCGGCGTCAAGGCGTGTGGCCTCTCGCCAAGCCAACACGCGAGCAACCCTGCGTTCCCCGCCAGCGCGTCGCTTGCAGTCCGGCAGTCCATGTGCGGTACCTACCAAACTCCTGCCACTGTACTCCGTGCGCACGAGGCCTGCAGGCGGCTTGGCCCGGCGATTACACAACGCCCGCCATCGCTCCGCAGCCCGCCTTATTTGCCCGCTGCCGGGCGTCCGTGGCCGACACCGCTAGCCGTGGTGGGGCTGCCGGCGGCCAAGCTGCTCCCGCACCTGCCGCAGCACCGCATCCGCATGCGCATGCGCCACCCAGCTCCAGCCCCTCGTCCGCTCCTCGACCGCCGCGTAGTCCACGGGGCAGCCCTCCTGCAGCTGACAGCGCAGCAGCGGCAGCCGAGCCGGGACGAAGGAGTGTCCGACGGCCGCAAGGAAGACCCTCCCGGACCGGCCCCAGGGCACGCCCAGCCGCCGCAGGCAGCGCACCGTGGCCATGTCACCGTAATTGCCGCAGGCCGCCATGTACGGCCGCCCGTCCTCCTGCACGACAGTATATCAAAACCATGAGTGTACGGCAGCAATATGAGCAGCACGGTGGCCACTCGAGTGACGAGCACGGGGGGTGGGGGCAGGTACACGTGGATACCCAGCTCCCGCCTTTCAGCCGCTAGCCCATGGCGGGCATTGTGGGGGCATTGTGGGGGCATTGTGGGGGGAGCATGAGGCCCGCGGGGTACACACACGTACGCCCCTCCCCCTCCCCCCCCCTGCTGCTCACACCGGTCGGAACTACCGATCGACGGCGCACAGCGGCCCTTGCTATGGCCCCCTGGACCCCATGGCCCGAGATCTCCCCACCTCCATGGGGCAGCCCTGATCCACCAGCCACTCCAGCGCCTCCTCGCAGCCCGTGCCCGCGGCCGCCCAGCAGGCGGCGCTGTCCCAGGGGCAGCCGCGCTGCCGTAGCCAGGCCAGCAGCTCCACACTGCCCGACTCCGCAGCGGCGGCGAAGAGCTCTGCGTCCAGCGCCGCCGGCTCCGCCCACTGCGCCTCCAGCAGCCAGGCCAGCAGCTGCAGCTGCCCGCTGCTCGCTGCACCGTGCGTGAAGTCCCGGAGGTGCCGCTGGATGGGCCAGCCGGCCGCGTGCAGGGCCTGCAGCGCCGCCAGGTGCCCGCGCTCCGCCGCATCGAGCACCGACATCGCGTCAACACTGCTGACATTGCCCACCGGCACCTCCGCCAGCAGGTACTGCAGCGCCGCCATGTTGCCGCTGCCGGCGGCTGCGCCCACCGCCCTGGCGTCCACCGGGTAACCCCGTCCCCGCAGCCAGGTCAGGCGGGCCAGCGCCTCGCTGTCGTCGGGCAGGGCGGCCGCCTCCTCGGCCGCGTCCGGGCCTCCCAACACATGCGCCTGCGCCTCCAGCCACTCCACCTTGGCGGCCCAGTCCGGCGCAGGGCTGCCGGCCGCAGAGGCGATCAGGTCAACCACTGTGTTCGTGTGCAACCGCCACTCAGCAGGCAGCCAAGCGCGCTGGAGCGTGGGCAGGTCGCAGCCATGGGCCGCACCGTGCAGGTACCTGAACTCTGCGTCGGTAGGAGCGGGGTGCTGCTGGAGCAGCCAGTCCGCAAGGCCCGAGTGGCCGCCCCGCATGGCCTCACCGATTGCTGCCTTTAGCAGCTGCGTGTCACGCCCGACCGTCGGCAGCAGTAACTCGCACACGTGCCGGTGGCCGCCAGCAGCAGCCGCCAGCCACGCATCACCCGCAAAGCTCGGGGCAGTACGCTCCTCCGAGCGGCTTTGAAAGCGATCCAAGAGCCATTGGCACATCGCGAGCTGCCCCGCGCCGGCCGCCGCCTCGAATGCCACCCAAGGTGCCTGGCAGAAGCCCGCCGCCTGTAGGGCCACCTCGAGGTTTGGCAGCACGCCGCTGGCCGCCACGAGGCACACCAGCTTCTTGCGCCGCTCCATGTTCAGCCCCCGCGTGGCGCCCGGCGCGAGCCAGTGCGCCGCGAAGGCGTGGGGTGGCACCGGCTCCGAGAGGTGGATGGCAGTGTGCTGCGACCCGCTGTAGTGCTCCGCCGTTGCCTTGTTGAGCTGCCGAAATGTCGCTGCAAGGACATTGCGATTCAGACAGCCCACGATGCGCTCCGCTAGTTCGGGAGGGAGCTGCGGCCAGACGCGCGAAGACCAGTGCTCTCGCGCCGGTGCCCGCACGGGCTGCTGCTGCTGCTGCGCCATCGTCGTTTCTACTTAACAAAATCTTGTGTGAGGCGTTCGCAATTGCGACAAAGTTGTATACCGAGCTTGCAGCTTGGGAGTGACTAGTACGGGTTCTGTGCTTGTGAAAGAAGATTTCAAAGCCGTGTATACGTGTTGTTTTTGCGTACCTAAGCCGAAAGCACGGTCGGCCGTACGGCACGGTACGGTGGCCACATTGCCGGTTGCTAGGTGCGGCGCACTCGGGCGCCCGTGGGGAAGCCCCCTAGCCGCCTTGGTAAGGCTCCCTGCGTCAAGTCCGCAGTGGGGCATGTCAACACGCGATTGAGCTTCCGCTGTCGCAGGGTGAGCCGGTTGTTGGGCCGTCCCCCGCACGCTGTGCTGACCAGCAGGGTAAGCGGCCTCGTGCGCGGCCTTTTCTGCCATTTACCGGTGCACCGTTGGAGCTGTACAGCACCGTACGCAGCGTGACCCGCCCATCAGATCGCCGAGCGCCGGAGCCCTGATCCCTCGTCTGCAAGGTCCTGAATATCATCAGAGCACGCTCCCAAACAGTTCGAGCCAGGTAACAGATGAACAGTGGCACGCTGGTATGCTGGTCCCTGAGGGACGGTAGGCCTTGTCTATCTGCTCACACGCATTGCCCGCCTTGCAGCCTGGTTATCTTCCATCGGGGCGATTCGTCCACCGGAAGAAAGACTGAAACTCGACAAGATCGTCGTTCAAGGGCGCCCTTCGGGCGGGCATTTTCCGTCCGCTCCCTAGGCGGAGCCCCTTACAGGGGCTGGGGTTCACCCCTTCTTCAGGCCCCGCCGATTGGGGGGCGCCGCCCCCTGGGATCACCCGCCCGCCCTGTGAGAAACGCGCGCAAGTCCCGTATATCGGTATGCGCCATGTATCCCAAAGCCGATCCCGACCGCCGATTGCGGTGAGCACCAACGCGGCGACACGGCCACGCCAAGGTACCAACCCAGCAACCAATGTGGCAGCAGTAGCATGGCTGGCCTTGGTAGATGCAGCGGGTTGCTCAGCACACGCTCGTACACCAGGTGTCTTGCCAGCGGCTGGCCACCACCCGCAAGACAGGTTGATCGGCAGACACGAACTCCCATCCCTTCCAAAGCAATCCCAGGTCAGCAAAGTTCCGCGTAGCGGCGATCAAGCAAAGACTTAACCAGAGCGCCCGCCCGCAGCGATGACAGCAGGACGGAGCCCGAGCCATCAAGCAGCCACGGAGGCCGACGCGCGCGCACGGATCACCGCACACACTGTAGGCGGGACGAACGTCACATGTCTTGCTCTGTACCCGCCCGCCCTATTGGAAACGTCGCGCCTTCGGGCGTGTATGGCCGTAGAGGCGGGCTCCCTCTTTCTGTGCAGGTTTCTCTCGTTAGGCGCTGTAGCGCCGCCAGCACATCCAATGCGCTGCGGTTGCCCAAGCAACCCGCGTCCAGCAAAATACAACAGCAGAAATGTTTCACAAGAAACAAACCCGGGGTGGGATCGCTGCACCTGGCAGCTGCACCTGTCCTCCTCCACAGCAGGCAACCCGATGGCTACGATGAAAGTCTGAAGAGGCGCGGGAACACTACCCACAGGGTGCCGGGGGCGGAGGCCGGAGCTGCCATTGTCCGTGCCTTGATACATGTTCTCTGCCAATCTACAGACTCTTCAGGCTTCCATGGCACTACTCCCGATTCCAACAGCCTGGCACGTACACCCGCCCGCCTGCGCGCTCTTCCACGACAGACTGGTACAATCGACCCTTGTTACCGGTACCGCCGTAAAGCTTGTAAACGACGCTGTCGTGCACGCGCTGACCGTCCAACGTGCGAGTTACGTGCATGCAACCGTGATTCTACTGCACGCCACTCTTCCCGACACAACAGCGCCATACACCGTACAACATACGCACACCGTACATACCGTACGCATGTCTCACGCCCGCAAAATGAACGCGTGCACCAAACGGCTGCGACAACGACGAGCCTCTCCCCTGACATGTGACATCAGCACCCAAACGGCTGGACGATTCAAGACGCAGGCGTCACGCGGCGATCCGTAGCATGAGAAGGCACATGTGTGGTGGCAGAGCCGGGGAGGCGGGGGCACGAGGCTCGGAACAGGCTGGCGCGGACCGCGGAGGGCGTTCTGCTGTCGGCATCAGGCCCTGCAGGCGGCGGGTGCCTGGGACGGGCAAATGCGGGGAGGTGGCCTATGCCGGTGGTGGGCCGGTGGTGCCTGTGGCCTCCAGCCGACCTCCGGCCTGAGGTTGCAGCAAGCTGATTGGGCTCCAGGTTTGACCAGGCATATCTGATTTGGGCTTGATGGTGGGGACGCGGGCTGGTCTGGTACGCGGTCACGGTGACACGTGCTGCTACACCCACTGCCGACACCGTCAGACCGCACATGCGCATGTCTGCTGCTGCTCGGATTCACTCGCCGCACCTGCCCCAACTGGCAACGTCGCATGCTTGACTGTGCATGTCCGTACAGATAGCTTCCCTGTTTTGCAAGTGGCATACGTTGGCCGGACGCCGCTGTGTTGCCCAACCTATACTGCCATGCACCACGTACCCATGTGCCGTACCGTACGGCACCGGTCGCTCGCTCTTGATGCTTCACAGTTACGCCAAGACTGACGATATCAATCGCTCATAGGATCACGGGAACACTTGCCACATGTCGGGCCTGCTGGCTCGGCGGGCGTGCTGCAATGGCAGCAGCATCCTGTCATCGATCTCGTCGGAAGCGCTACTAGCGCAGGTGGTTTATATCATGGTAGCTGTCATACCGCCTGAATGATGCCCTGATACCAGCTGTGTTTTGCTCGGGATGACAATCAGTGACTGACGGTCTTACGCCGCCTCGCTCCCCTTATAGGTATCTCAATGGGAGCGATGCCGTAGCGGCGCAGGCGCCAGCACTTCAGGGCTCGGCCACGATGGCACGTCATGTTCCTCTTCGCTCCGGGCCGGCATGAACAAGCAGCTGTCATCAATCACACCTACAGCTGATTCGTTCAGTCGCAACCCGGCAGTTGCTGCCGGACGAGCGGCCTCGTCCTTGCTCCATCGGGACTTCCGTGGTTTCTCCGCCGCCGCAGCTGCAGCAGCAGCTGAGGCGACAGCGACGGCGACGGCTGATGCCGCGTCTGTTGCCAGCACCGCGACGGTGGCCGCCGTGCCGTGGCCATGGGTGGACCCATCCCGGCCGCAGGTGCTGCCGCAGCAGGCGGTGCGCCCGCGCCGTCAGACCCTCCCACTGGACTTGGCTCTTGAAAAGCTGCTGGTGAGGGGGCGACCTGAGTTTGGAGGGCGAGGGAGGCGGAGCCAGGCGGAAGGGTGTGGGGGTAGGGTGGACGTAATGCTGCCGCCAGCCAGGTGGGGTGGGCCGACGGCTGTGCGGCAGCACAGCGGGGCAGCCAGGGAGCAGGAGACGGGGGCCCTGGGGGCGGGCTGGGCGTGGGGCGGGGACGGGCCGGCTGGTGGGTGGATGCGGGTCGTAGAGGCGGGGGGCGGGGGGTGGCGATGTTGGGCGGGGGGCCTTTGGGGGCGCCGGGTCGCAGGGTTGCACATCGTGCGGTGCCGGTACCGGCATCTCTGTTCATCGGTTTATTTGGTGTCGACGGGGCGGGGCGGCGGGGGGCCGACGTGCGCCAACTGAAGGCCGGCTGGCAAAGTGGTTCGCCGCTGCCGCCCCCTCCCACACCCCGAAAACGCGGCCGGCTGTGCCCCGCTGTCGCCACCCTGACCCCCCATCCCTACCCCCGCCCCCCCGCATCCGCCGGGTCTGGGTCTGGGTCTGGAGGGGCGTGCGTCGGGGCTGCCCCTTCTCCCCCCTCGCTTTCGCGCCATCCGCCCTTTGCGCCGCGCTTTGCGCAGGCCTTTGTGGAGGGTCGGAAACGGTCGGGGACGGGGTTTCCCCTTGATTACGCCCCCCTGTCCCCCCGCCCCTCCCCCCACCCAACCCCGCAGGGCCGCCTGCGCCCCGGCCAAGTGCCCCAGCACAGCCTGGAGGTGTTTGTGCGCTTCCACCTGGACCCGCGCCGCTCGGACCACCTCGTACGGGGCAGCGTCGTACTGCCGTACGGCACGGGCAAGAAAGTGCGCATCGTTGTGTTTGCGGCGGGCGCCGAGGCGGAGGCGGCGCGGCGGGAGGGTGAGGCGGGGGGCCGGAGGGGAGGGGCCTGCGGGGACCGATCCATGCTGCTATGAGCTTGCTGGGGGGAAGGGAGCGCATGTGGTGGGATGGAAGGTGGACGTAGGCTCCGGGGAGGGTGGTGCAAGCGGCGGGGTGGCGTCTTCACCAGCGGGAGTGGTGCTTTGTGGGTGGGGCGGGGGGGGGGGGCTGACCCAGTTGGCAGCTTGTCCCCCGCCCCTTGCGAAGCCTCCCGCACAGCCCCTTCCCCTCTTGCCCGCGCGCCTGCTTCCTGCATCCCCCGCCACCCCCGCCACCGCCACTCCCCTCCCTCCGCCGGGTCCGCCCGCACCATTCCCCACCTCCCACCCGCAGGCGTGGACCTGATCGGCACGGAGGAGCTGATCGGCACCATCGTGTCGGCGCCCCCGGGGGCCGACCTAGGCTTTGACCGCCTCATCGCCACGCCCGACTTCATGCGGCCGCTGGCGCGGGCGGGCCGCGTGCTGGGGCCCAAGGGGCTCATGCCCAACCCCAAGGTAGGCGCGTGTGCGTGTTTGTATGGTGGAGCAGTGGGGGCTAGGGGGGTGGGGCTGGGTGGGAGAAGGAGTGTGCGCTGAACCCAAGGGGCCCGTACGCATGCCAGACCCGCCGGTCGGGACAAATCCCGCGCGCTGGCTCACCTGCAGTCGTCGTCTGGACCTAACCCGTACAGCCTGGCTTCCCCCCTGATCCACCCGCTCCCCGCACCACACTTTCCCACACGCCGGGACCCCGCCCCGTCCACCTGCCCACACGCCCGCCCTTCCACCCCACCCCACCCCTAACCCACCCCACCCCTAACCCACCCCACCCCAACACCAACCCGACCCCATTTCCCCACCCCACCCCAACCCACCCCAACCCACCACCCCACCCTCCAGATGGGCACGCTGACCACCGACGTGGCCACCGCCATCGCGGAGATCCGCCGCGGCCGCCTGGACTTCCGCCTGGGCCGCGACTCGGCGGTGCGCGCCGCGCTGGGCCGCACCTCGCTGCCCGCCCCCCACCTGGCGGCGCACGTTGGCGGCATGGTGGCGGCGCTGCTGGAGAACAAGCCCAAGGCGCTGGGCGGCCCGCCGGCGGGCCTGGCGGCAGCGGCGGCGGCGGGAGGAGGAGGGGGAGCGGCGGCGGCGGGAGCGGGGGCGGCGGCAGGAGGAGGAGCGGGAGCAGCGGGGGCGGCAGAGCTGGCGGCGGCGCTGCAGGGTGGGGAGGGGCAGGAGGGAGGGCAGTTGCGTCGAGCGGCGGCTGGCCCGGCGGGATCCAGTCAGTTGCCAGCAACGCCAAGTCGCTGCGCCAGAGCTGATCCGTCCGAGTTTGCACGGCGTCGCCGGCGTATTCCCAGTACCCCCTTTTGCCGGCGCGCCAGGAGTGGTTTGTGTGCATTTGGCAACTCTTTGGCTTGTTTCTCTCAAACACCCACATTCGGGTGTTCCCCCCTTCCGCCTTCGACCATCTTCCCCGTCATCCCTGCTCCCCTGCCGCCTCCGCCTCCCCCCCACCCC
>LSYV01000011.1:1670675-1684011 GCA_001584585.1 Gonium pectorale | reverse complement strand
GGGCGGGGGCGGGGGCAGGGGCAGGGGCTGAGGGCCCGGGTGAAGCGGCGGACGCGGGTGCATAAGTGTGCATGGACTGGGGATTGGGGTGATGAAGAAAAGGTGGGGGAGAAGGGGCGGCTAGGCGAGGCGGGGCGGGCCCTGAGGGCCCTCGGGGGAGGGCGTACGGCGGGTTGAGGTGCGGCGACTCCGGTACCCGGCCACTGTGTGCGGTTTTTTTGAGTGGGCAGGTAAGGGCAGCGACGCGGCAGCAGCTGTGCGCCTGCCGTCAAGCCGTCAAACCCCTCCCCGCAGCCTGGGGCGCACTCGTCTTGCCCCATTCCATTCGCCCAAGCGCCCCTCGCCTCACCCAAGGGCGGTATCCCCAGTTGCCTTCCGCTCCTTGATGGTTGGGGTTTTGCGGCGCGGCATGGTCCTCCTATGGGGCCACCGCAACTTCGCTGAATGCCGCTCACCCTAACATACCGCCCGCCGCCCCCTTCCCAACCAGGCGGCACCGGGAGGTGCTGGGTCCGTCGAGCGAGACGGGCCTCCGCTCGCTGGGCCTCACGCTGGCAATCAACGTGCTGTACTCGTTCATGAACAGCCGCATAGACAACTGGTGAGCGGGCGGGGGCGGGCCGTGGGCAGGCGGGCCGCGGAGGCGGGTTGGAGGCGGGCAAGGTGACAGATGCTGCGCGGCACTTGCTCAACAGTAGAGCTTACCGCTGTCATACGCGCCAAGGACGGGCACGAGGTGGGAGGGAGCGTGCGGTGGCGGCCCGAAAGGGGCGGGCAGTAGTGGGCTGGGTGGGGTGGGATCTGGGGTTGGAAGGTGTGGCCCCGCCTTTCCTGTGCGCTTCCTATGCCTTTCTTGTGCCTTTCCTGTGACTTTCTTGTGACTTTCCCACGGCTCCATCACACGCCTCGCGTCGCGCATGGCCCATCAGCCCCGTTTGGCCCGTGTCGCCCACGCGGTGGGCCGCTCAACTGCACGGCACGGCTGCCCCTCCCATCCCATCCATGGCTCCCCCGCCCTTCTCCCGCCGAGTGTGCCTTGCCATCCTCTATCCCCCGCCCCGCTATATACCCCATTGCGCAGGGGCCACGCGGGCGGGATGGTGGGCGGCGCGCTGGCCGCGTACCTGCTGGGGCCGCTCTTCGTGCGCACCTCGGGCGGGCAGGGCGGCCGCAGGGGGCTCGAGGTGCGCAGGCGGTAGCCGGGGCGGGGCGGGGCGGGGGCGAAGCCGGTTCGAGGCCGTGCCCTTTCGCTGGGCTGCACGGGGGGACGCGCGAGTGAGCGTGGGCATGGGCGGGGATGCGGGGCGGGGGGCACTGCCGGGCCGCCACGAACGCCGCGACGGCGGGGGGCGGGCATGAGGCCGTTACGGGTGCGAATGCGGGATCCGCAGGTCAGGCTGGTTGATGTGACCGTACCGCTGCACCCGGGTGCGTGATGGGCCCTGGACCCGCAGGATGCACCGCCGATTCGCTGGTTCGCCTTCAAGCCGTCCTCCCGCGGGCTGCCAGTGCGGAGCAGGCAGCAGCAGCAGCCGGGGTTGCAGCAGCCGGGGTCGCAGCAGGCGTCGCTGGCGGAGCCGTTGGCAGAGGCGCCGGCGGAGCCGCAATTGCCAGGGGACGGGAAGCGGAGAAGGTGGTGGCGGTTTTGGGGTTGAGCTTTCAACGGCTGGCACGGGTCGGGACCTTGCACGTCACGCCTGTGTTGAGCGTCCCTGAGTGATTGGGCTGGCCTCGCTGCATGTAAAGACCGTGCCGCTTCCAGCGAGTTGTAAAGGTATTACCGAGGCGGAGGGTCGGATTGAGGGCAGCGGAGGGTTGTGTGTTGTCGAGACCCGTGGGCCGGTTTCCCTGAGCGGATTGCAGCGGTGGCGCCACGTGGTGCATGGCATGGGAGGGGTGAGGAGCGGGGATCTGCTTCCGGCGGCCTCGGGGCCGGCGGGCCCGCCTAGCAGGTACGTGCCGTGGAGGCGGTGGAGTCTGCTGCTGGCGGACTGATGCCCGTGTGTGCTCACGGGCCGCAGGCGGTGTTGCAGGGCACGGAACGCACGGGAGCGAGCAAGGAGAGCCGGGCGCGCAGGAGTGAGCGGGATGAGCGGGGCTGGCGCAAGCGGGTGTGGGCCGCAGTGCTGGCGGAGGGGCGAGAGTGGCGAGGCAGGCGTGGTGCTGGGGCGTGTGCGTGTGGGGTAGTAGGTTGGTAGGTTGGTGCGCGCCTCAGTTACTGGAGAAATGCCGAGAACACCAGCAGACGGGCGGTTTTTTTGTCGTCGAGCGCGAGGGGTGTTTGTTACAGGGCGTTTCAGGTGAGCTGAGCCACGCCCAAGCCCGGGTGATGCCAGCCTCTTGGATATGTCGAGCTTGGCAATCGGTGTCCTTGCGGCCTGCTCGCACGGGCAGCCTGGGCTTGATCCGGGATACCCGTACTCCGAGGCGTCCCCGGTCCCCCATTACTCAACAACGGAAGTACGTTATTGGCGTGCGGCAGGTAGCCCCGCGCTATCCAGCCTTGTTGTGGTGGGGGGCGCAGCAGCGGCGAAGCATTGCCTGCGGTACTGTACTGTACGGCGGTTTGGCCTATTGTCATTTTGCTCAGGTTCTATGCCAGGGTTATATTGGATGAACCCGGCTGATGCGACTGGGTATGTGCAGGCACGTACCTGCAGCCGTCCCGTGGGTGCGAACACACGTGAATGCCAGAGCTGCGCGCAGAACAACGAAGTGACGCAGTTAAGCACCACTGCGCATCCCACGAAGAGAAGCGAGCGACCTATTACTTCTGAAAGGCGGAGGGCTTTGCATGGACAGATGGCATGATGCCGGAAAACCCTTCCAAAGAGCTAAGCACGCAACTTTGAAATGAGTATTCACGGTCTCGTACCTAGTGTACATGGCGCATTCTGTGGCTGCGCCGCACTTGGTTTTCGCAATAGCTTTCGCATCTCGTACCATGTGCTGAGTTGGTTGGCCAATACTTCACAGCAAGCGCTCTTCGGAAGTTCTCTACCATCTGCTGGAACCTAATGTGGTCTAGTCCACCTGCTGGGGCAAGCTGGTCTATATCAACGCCACAGTGGTGCAAGACCGAGCGCTTGTGGCCTGTCCCAGCGCCCCTTCACATTCTCGCCTTAAACAGAAAGTTTAAACCGTCGCGTGGCCACTGAAGAAAAAAAGCCCTTGTTAGGAATGGCGGAGGCTGTCGGAAAGCTCGCAGCGCTGGCCCTTCGCGAGGTCGGTAAGAGTATCGAGCTGAGCAAGCTGGTCCAGGAGCACCTCATCGCGCTATCGGTCAAGGTGAGGCCGGGTAGCTGAGGGCCAACCGAAATGTCAGGGCTCTCAACACGTTGTGCTCTGCGGCGCCTGCAGGCCTCAGCAACTACAGCAGCGATTGAAGCGGCACTCATTGCAGTATCAAAAAAAGCCTCGCGCGGCGGCTGTGCCGGCGTGTCAGTCTGCCAGAAGCGCGCATGCGGTGAGCCCGAGGCCTCTCTCCCGCCCAAGGCCAAGGCGGCGCGGCATGACACCAGCAGCCTCAGGGAAGAGTCTCCGTTCGCATCGTCGTCCGTGGAACCCGGGGGGTGCATCTCGGTCGGCCCATCGGCTTCCGGGACCACCTCGGAGGGTCCCGGCCTGAGCAGCACGGCGGGAGAGAACATGTGCCCCGAACAGCGGGATACGACGAACTGGTACCAGGGCCTGGCACGTTCACGCGATACAAGCATAGGAGGCACCTCCAGAGCTGCGCGCACGGCCATCGTGGTGCCATCCGACTCGTACACATCGGCGGCCGCCCTGCCCTCCGCCAGCCGAAGCGACTCTGAGGTCAAGCAGTTGCTGGTGGGCCCCGACGTAAGCTCGTTGTCAGCTCCTTCGCCGCCTTCCCGGCCGGGGGACGCAATGTCGCCGTCACCAACGCTGGCGAAGCCGTTGCGGCCCCAGCAGCCGGCAGTCAGAACTCGGGCGCAGTCGCAGGCCCCGCCATGGGCCGCGTCACCCACGTCCCCCTTCAACGCAACAACAGCCATGGGCGTACCAGCCCCCTCACCTGTGGACTTTGCGCTGATTGGCCGACCGCAGAGCCCCGTGGGAGTGACTTGGTCGCCGGCGCTGCCGCCGGCATTGTCAGCGCCGGTGCTGCCTCTGCTGCCGGGCTTTGCCCTCGGCGCTACACACTCGGGCGACGGCAGTAGGGCGGGCTCCGGCGCATCGTCGCTGGCATCGGCTTCGTCAGCGCCCGCCGCGATATCGCACAGCAGCACCATGCTGCCCGCGCCGCCCGCCGGTGCCGCCGCGCCCCCGGCAGCGGCGACACAAGCTGCTGCCGCCGCCGCGCCTCTCGTCCGCCCCAGCGCGGGCAGTCTCCAGCCTCTCAGCGCTGCAGGTACCTCCAGCGGCGCCGGGCCGCGTCGACAAGCGCTGGCGGTGCCGGGATGGCCGCTGGCGGCTTTGCCGGGCTCTGTGGCGGCGCGGCCGTTTTCGCCGCCAGGCCACGCGGCCGCCGGTCCTGCGAGTGTCGTTGGGGCGCAGATGCTGCTGGCGCAACATCTCCTCTCAGCCCAGGCACAGCAGCTGCCGCTCGAGGGTGCCGCTGCCGTCCCGCTGGGGCGGCTCTACGCGCCTGCGCCGCCCCCGCCACCAGCGGCAGCGGCAGCGCGGGCCGCTAGCCCGCCCACCGCCGCCTCCCTCGTGTTCAGCGGGAATGCTGAGCTGTCCACGTCAACCGTCCTGGCGGCTATGGGGGCTCCGAGGGCCGGCGGCGCAACTCCCGCACGCGCACGCACCGGCGGCAAGGCGGCCACGCTGGGAGCGGCACAGCGTCGGAGCGACCCACGGGTCGCATCCATGCTGCCTCCGAAACCCCCACCGGCAGCTGCTCGGCGGGGTGTTGCCGCGTGGCCGGGTGGGCATGAAGCCGGCGGCGGCGGGCTGCAGCTGTCGGGTTCGGGCATACCTGGTGGCGCAACCTCGGCTCTGTTTGCACTGCCGGTGGCGCAGCTGAGCCCAAGCGGCGGCGGGGCCGGCGACGGCGCTGCATCTCCTGTTGCGCCCCTCGCCGCCGCCGTCGCGTCAGCACCTCCGTCGCAGGCCCCCGATGTGACGCGGCGCGGCGCGGCGGAGTCCGTGGCGCCGGAAGCGCCTGCAGAGAGCCTCAGCTGGGATGCCTTCCTGGCGGAGTTCTCCGGGTAGGCCTAACCTCGTATGTATGGAAGCTGTTGTCACTGTGGTCCCTCAAGCCATGGTTCCACAATCAATGAGACGACGTAACAGGCATGTGGCGTGCATGACGTACACGGTTTTGCAACTCACTTGGCGCCCGGGCGCCCGGTCATGGCGTGCAATGCGCGTGCTCTTTGCTCGCCGCGGCCGCGCATATCTTCCCGTTGCCGCGCCCGTTGACTCAAGACCGTTGCCTGTCCGTTACCCCTTTACCGGTACGAGTTGCCGGGTGTGTGCGCACTGTACTACAAAAAAGAGCAAAGGAGCTTATTGCTCCGCGTGCTTCTCGCCAGCCATAATCTGGTGTAAGCTGTTTCCGTAAGCGGGCGCTGCTGTGCAGTCAGCACGTAGTCCGTACCTACCGTACTAGTCCGTATTCTGCGGTACCTTGCTTTCCTGTGTGGTACGGGGCAGTGTACGGGCGGGCCGCTTGTTAGGGCTGCCGGGAGAGTTGCTCTTTGGCTACATAAACCTAATGGTTGATAT
Organism: Gonium pectorale; assembly: GCA_001584585.1. Lineage (NCBI taxonomy): Eukaryota > Viridiplantae > Chlorophyta > Chlorophyceae > Chlamydomonadales > Volvocaceae > Gonium > Gonium pectorale. Next base: position 1,678,314 of record LSYV01000011.1, on the reverse strand, counting down.
CTATTGAAACTCGGCGGGTCGATCTGGCGCTTTGCAGAGCTGGCAGCGGGCCCACTGCTAGCCAGCAGGGGCCGTCGCGACTCGACAATGGCCTGTGCTTCTTTGGGGATCGGTAGGTGGCTATTCGGGTGCGGAGTGGTGGGTACGCTGAAGTACTGCACATACACGATATACAGGCGCGTCGCTTGCAGCGAGTTGCCAGCACCCCGATGCCGAGCACCGCCTGCCGGGAGTGGTTCAGATGGGCGCATGCTTGTAGACCAAGGCAGTTTTGTTGGGGTGCAATAGCCGGCAATTGCAAGGCTGCGTCCAGTCAGCGTCGAACTGATGCTGGAGGGCGGCAGGACGGGCGGCGGCCGCACAGATGTGCAATCCAAGACAGAACGGGGCATGGCTTGCATGGCGGTGTTCGGTGACGTAGTATGCATCTGTACAGCACAGCGTGGCGCCTGTGTTACCCGGCGCCCGCGTTCGGGTACTGGCTCGGGTTCGTGTCGTGTCGTACACTCGAGCTTACATGTGTGCTTCGCTGCGGCGGTCGTGTGTGCGGCTGCACCCTTATTTTGTTTCTTGGCTCACGTGCCGTACTGTGAATGGTTGGTGCGGTTGTTCGTTGTGCTCGCGTGTGTACAAAAAAGCAATGACGAGACACGCGCATTGCTCCTTCGTCGTTTCCGGATGAGTAGCGCTCCCGATTAGGTTGCCTGAGCCGCCCGTGGCAGCCACGCTCATTGTGGTGGTACACGGTGCAAGGCGCAGATGGCGCGTGGTTGGTGTGCGGTTGGCCTCTCCCCCGGCGCTCCACCTTGCTTTCCTGGCTGGGGACAGGGAATCGTGTCTGTGCCGGGCCTCGGGCCACGAATGCCCCCGGGGGGGGACTCGCACCGTGGTTATTCTTTCTTAACGTGCAGTCCTTCAGACGGGCTTCTTGGAGGTTCGAAGGTCGTCCTTATCGGGCTCGGGGCCGTCTGTTCGCAGTTGTTTGTTGTATGCTGGTCTTGCTGATCTGATGGGGCGCTGCCCGTCCGCGTGCTGTCCGGAGGTGTTTGAGGAGGCCGGCTCCACGCCATGCTTCCGGCCTGTCTAGGTTTGTGCAAGCCTTCGGCGTGGCGCACCTTTCTGCTGTCAGGGGCGTTTTTGTGGCTGAGGGTCTTGAGCCGAAACCTAGATTGTACCCGGGTCGGGACTCGGGAGGCGTGGCAGATGAGCGATGGTGATTAAGACGAGATAAGACGAGACCGGACACATACGAACACCATACGTAGCCCTTGGCTAGAATCCCTTGTGGGCTGTGTGGTATGGGATATTTATTACAACACGCGGAGCTGTGTTTTGATGCTTGAGAGCTTGGGAGATCTTGTGGATTTGAGTGCCGTGCAGTCGTCCTATTATTATCCCGCATGGGGCTCGGGCAATCGTGTGCGATGCTGAGCGGAGAAGCGGAGCAAGACGACGGACGGAGAGTGTTGCACTGGGTGCCCTCGGCGGGCGTGAATGCAGCACATGCAAAAGGGCGCTTGGGCGAGACAGATCGGGGAGAATAGATCCCATAGTAGCCGGTAGCACAAAGCCGAGACGTTTTTCTGGCGATACCTGGCGCGGGATGGCATGTGTTAATCATATAGTGCTGTAGCAAGCCAACGGTGGTGAGTCCCATGCGGCACAGCAGTCACACTGCACGGTCGCGAGGGAATCCGGGCGTATGCTGTCTATCGCACGCAATTTTTGCATTGCATGACCGCGAACGGCATTCCTGAAGGCGAAACTTTACACTTTGTAGGCCAAGGCGTACGACTCCATTCCGTAGCTGCGGGCACACCCTGCACAACAAATATGCGCACCGCAGCCATACGCGCCCCCTTCACACGTGAACCCGGCCCCCATTCAGTCCGGCCCCCTACCTGCCTGCCTGCCCTGGAGCCCTTGAGCGCATGGCGTTCTGTCAGTGAGGGGCGGCTCGGGACAGCTCGCCCCACCGTACGTGGTCTTGCCGTGCAGAGGCAGCAGCCACCGGCATTTGCGCCTGGGCCGGGAGCCCAGGACGGAGTGGCACAACCAGAACCGTCACGAACTGTCCAGGGAAGGTAGCAAAGGCCGTATGTTGCCGAGTCGCATTCATGACAAGTCTGCATGCAAACCAACAAACGTGAAGCTGTGTTGCCTGTGCGTCTCTGGGTGTCGCGGTGGTGCGGGTGCGACGCGCATCCTGCGTGACGACAAGGGCAGCTGGGTAAGATGTACAGGGAGGCTCCACCGCGCTTGACTCAGGGGCCTACCGAGGCTGCGCGGCTTCAGAGCGCGTGGCAAGGGGCCTCAGGGCGGGAGTCTTGTCTGTAATGGTGTAGGCTGTGCGGGCATGGGGGTGTAGGACATGGCTGAAGCAGGGGGAGAGTGGAGCGCAGACACCTGAATGCTTTACGAACAAACATTCCAATTTGTAGCTGTGTTGCCCCTAACACCCGGCCGTTCCCTGTGCTGCCACCCACCATGCACCACTAGCGTCAACCAGCATCCGCCATCCACCGGTCTCCAACGACCCATCCACCATCGGACCAGCCTCAGGCACCCTCCTAACATCAAGCTTAATGTGACAGGGGAGACCCCTGGGTCTCCGCCCTGGGTCACGGCTATGTGCAGTTAGCGGAGGGGAGCTGACGCCGATGTTTTGCGTTGATGTTGCGGTCGTTGCGGTGCAGCACCGGTAGTGGTGTCACAAGTGACTGAGGGTTCGTACGACGGCTGCGTTCCAAATCCTCTCCCTTTGCTTCTGCATAACCAGGGAAGCATATCTTTATCAGCATTGCTCAGAAATTACGTATTCATATAATTCGTTTTGGCATGCAACCCGTGACTGCATGCACCGGTACATATATCCAGCATTTCGCAAGGGTGATTTGAATATAAGATTATGAATGGAGAGACATGAGGATTGAGTATTACGTGGGGCGCGACAGCTGCGGCGGCATGACGGACGAGGGCGACTTCGTGTGCGCGGCGGCTGTGGGTGCGCTGGGGCTCTTCGGGAACGCCGTCCTTCAGCTCACGGCTTGCAAGCTCCTAGCGGACCGCGCGGGGCTCGCGCTTGTGGTGCCGCGGCCATGGCATGAGAAGTATGGCGCCTACTTTCCAGCCGTGGCGAGCCTGCAGAGCCTGCCCGCGGATGGCGCATACGGTTTACCACTCGTTGCTGGTGCGTACAATCGCCCTGCAGCAATACCAGGAGCTGAACTGGATTTCACAATAGGACTTCACGGCTGCAGCTCGTAGATGAACGAGTTGCTCCGCCATCAGTCCGCCTGCATCCCGTCCCTCCCACACATGTCAGCAGCCAACCCCTACCCTGCTGGGCCGGGCCTGCAGACCGCATCGTCCTGTCGCACCCTGGCTGGCGCGCCTGGGCCTGCCGCCACCCCACCGGCCGCCAGCTTGCCGCGACGCTCTTGGCACGCCCCGCCACGCCCGGATCTGCAGCGGACAGGATCGATGAGCACGGAAGCGATACCAGAAAAATCTGGGTAGCAACACCCGTGGTAACAGCAGCAGCAGCAGCAACCACCAGTTGCAACGGCGGAGGTCAGCCCCGGGATGGTGGCGAGGCTGCAATGGCGCCGGTTGGAGGGGTCGGCATCTGCACTGGCGCAGTCGGCACTGGCGGCCCGCCGCCGCTGTCTGGCCGCCAGCTGCGGGCGCACTTCCCCCAGGCGAGTGAGTCGGGCCACCTTGGGCTCGGCAAAGATGTCACGACCGCATGCCCATTTACGAAATGGGTCACCAAGAGCCCAAGACCGTGCGCTCCCCTTAACGGACGATGGACGCTGTGACCATGGTGGTTTACCGACACACTGGCAGCTTGGTGCGAGTGTGGGAGCGGGCACGGGCTTGGAATGACGCCTGTGATGAGGCTGTGCTCGCGCCAAGGGCGGTTGCCTGGGAGGCGCACGTGAGTAGGCATCGTCAACGACACCCAAGTCCCAACGTCCTGAGTCCCGACCTGCGCAACCCGCTGTGCGGATTGACCAGTACAATCCATAATGCTTTATGGATCAACCAGGTACACGGTGGAGAGGTCTCCTCTGCGCTTTCCCACCCAACCGGCCTCCCCTGGCCTCCCGGCTCCCTGCAGGTGTGCGCAGACGACCTGCAGGCAGACCCGGCTGCGCTGCGGGCCCGCCTGCGCGGCCGCGGGCTGTGGGGCTGGTTCCAGTTTCAAACCTCCCGCTACGCGGCCCATGCGCCCGCGGTCCGGGCGCTGTGGGCGCTAAGGCCGGAGCTGCGCGAGGCGCTGGACGGAGCGCTGCTGGCAGTGCTGGCGGCGCGGCCAGCCGCCCTCGCCGGCAGCAGCAGCGTGCACTGCGATGTGGGTCGCAGCTGCGTCGCCCTGCACGAGCGCACCCGCACCCGCACTCTGGGAACGCCGGCGAGTGCGGGGAACAGAGAGCATGGCTATGACACTGGCGGCCTGGGAAAGGCCAGCGACCCAGATGGCGATGTGGGTCAGCGAGGAAGGCGGAGTGCACAGCTGCTGGCCTCGTCGCCAACGCGGTGTCAGCATGGGCGGAGGCCGCTGCCGCGTCGGAGGCTGGTGGTGGTCCACCTCCGGCGGGGCGACTTTCGGGACCTGCTAGCGGAGCAGGGCAGTGTCCAGACCGAGCCGAAGGGCGTAGCTGCGGCGGAGGATGAAGGCCCTGGTCTGGAAGGCACAGGGCGGCCGGGCGGGAGCAGAGCCGGAGACGGCGGCAGGGGCGCCGCAGGCGCGGCGGTGGCGGCGCCGGAGCGGCCGCCCGTGCAGCTGCGCGACTCGCCGCCGTTCGAGGTGGACGGCCAGCAGGGGCACGCCTGGCGAGACAAGTGAGGCTGCGGGGCCTGGTGGGCGGGCGCAGGGCCGTGCGATATGCTGCGTCTCGCAATGTGCTGTATGCCGGGTGCTATGTGGTGTACGCTGCGCGAGAGCCCAGCTCAGCGCCGGGCGCTCCGAGTCCTTGCGAGACCTTGCATGGCGGTCGTACCAATCGGCTCCCTGCCGTCCCGGATCCACCTGGGCAGGTCGGGAGTGGACTTCCGCGTCCCGCTGGACTGGTATGGCGCAGCGCTGGCGGATCTCCCGTACGACCCGGATCGCGACCTGCTGTGGATCTGCACCGACGACCCGCAGCTGGCGGCGCGCGCCGAGCTGTGCGGCGTGAGGGGGACCAGCTGGGCCGCCGAGGCTGCGCTGGCGGCGGCGGCGGCCTCGGCGGACGAGGGCCCGCCGCAGCGGGAGAACGCACACGGCGATAGCGATGAGTGGCGAGCGGGCGAGAGCCTCACAGCGGGAGTGGAAACGCTGTGGGAATCGCCGCCGTCGCCGCCGTCGGAGGACAGCCCCCAGCCCTCCACCTCGGGACCCGCACAACACAGCGGCTCGCGCCTTCGCTCCGTCGGCTCTACTTCTCAGGGGCCGGCGGAGCTGGTCCGGCCGCTCACGCCCCCACCGCATCAGGCCGCCCCTGCGCCGCCGCCAGCCCTCGGGCCGCTGGCCGACCAGCCCGCCACACCCAAGCCAGCCCCACACCGCGCTGCCGACAAGGATGTCCCGATGTCCAGAACGATAGTGGCAGCGTCGCCGCCGCCGGGCTTGCGTGAATGGCCCCCGCCGGCGCGCTCGCCCCCGCCGGCGGGCACCCCCCATCAGCGCGCTCGTGCAGACGTTCCTGTAGAGGACCGCCCCGGCGGCAGCACCACACGCGCCAGCGGGTCAGCTGCAGAGCCCCCAATGAGTGTGCACACGCAACCGCCCCGAGAAGCGCGGGTCCCGGCGGTAGGATTGCCCGAGCCCGAGCCCGCCCGGTGCGCGCCTGGAGCGGCAGCCGCGCAGCTGACCGCCGCGCAGCTCCGACTGGTCTCGGAGCACGCGCTGCTGGCCGACTGGTTCGTGATGCGGCGCGCCGACGTGCTGCTCGCGTCGAACAGCACACTCAGCTTCACGGCCGCCATGCTGAACGAGCCGGCGGCGGGAAGGGAGGAGGGGTTGGTGCAGGGCGTCGATGCGGCGGCATGGGGAGCGGAGGGAGCGGAGGAGAGACGCGGAGCGGAGGAAAGGGGCGAGGGACCGGTGCTGCTGCGGCCAGATCCGGCGCTGCGCGGCCTGCGGCGGTTCGACCCGTGGGCCGAGCTGCCGCTGCTGCCGTCGGCGCCGGTGGCCGCCAACCACTCGGTGAACCGCGGGAGTCAGGAGGGGCGGCGGCTGAGCGGGGAGGCGACTGCGTGCATGCGTGCGGGGGCGCGTGCTGCTGGAGTGCCGTGAAACTGTGCTATGGGGGCTTATTGCAGCGCTGAATCGCGAGCTCAAGGTGATCGATGTTTATGGGTACGGCTGTGTGGGGCAGCGCTATCGCCGCCGCAGGCTGGCAGTCAGCGTCCATCGTGTGACCTTCGTTCGGTGTCTGCGCGTAGCTGCATGGACACCAGGTGCCCGTGTGCCGGTGCGGGCAGTCCTCTTGTGCCGGCTGCAGAGACGCGATCCCCCGCATTGGTGCAATTTGCGTCCGCTGCGTCGGCGGACACCACCGCAAGTACGGCATGTGCAGCAGCAGCCGCGTTGTGAGCAGCGTAATGAGAAGTGCGTGCGAAGTGTGACCTACCGTACCCACCGCGGGTGAGCCGTTGCACCGTGCGTGCACTGTACCGTATTCAGCCAGGGGGGTGCGAGCCAGGGCGCCTGCCCCGCAAGCCTTCATGTCCCACCGGACGTGCATGGATCAACACTTGTTCGTTTGTAGCTGCAGACAGCATACTTGCGGGCGCAGCTTGATGGTAGTGGTGGAGCGAGCGTTTCCGGGTTCGCTGGCCATGTTCAAAAGTGTGGCCCCCTACCGTTGGCGCAGGGTGCGCACTCGTGGAAGCGCACATGATGGTCAAGCTAGGCGCGGCCAAAGGCAACTGTGGATTTGTCGGGGTTTGGGAGTGGACTGCGGTGCCGTGGATGACACTGTCGGGACCCACTGCGGTCGTTGGGTCGCGGTTTCACTGTACCCGGCTCCGAAGCCCCCGTGGCCGGAGGTGCGAAACCCATTTGGGCACCGAGTGCTCGTAAAATGCTTGCCCATCGCTGCTCCCTCACAACTCGCGGTGCGACAGTCCGCACCCGTCTGCCCTGCGCCACTCGCCGCGTTGTCCCCCGACCCACCATGGCAGCCATTCAGCGGTTTGACACGGGCGCTCGTCTTAGCGAGATGGTGATCCACAACGGCACTGTATATCTTGCCGGACAGGCAAGTATAGCCGCGGTCGGCAAACGCGCGGTCTGTCCATGGCCACATCATCGATGCGTGCGGGGGTTCTGGTCGCCCTGCAATGCCTTACGCAAGGTGCCCTGATCCCTCGTCGAACGATTGCCTCATTTTTAGGTGCCAGAGGACACGAACGTCGACGCCAAGGAGCAGACTGCGTCGGTTCTCCGGCAAATCGACGAGCTCCTGGCGAGGGCTGGCACCGACAAGACGAAGATCTTGTCGGCGCAGGTTGGACTGATCACAATTGAGCGTTCTGCGTGCCCAGGGGGCCAACGGGGCCAGTCTGGGTTGTGCGTGCCGAACCCACCGACGGCTGAACTCACTAGTCCCAACCTAAGGGGGGGCGTCTGCTCGTATACCTCGCCCGC
>LSYV01000011.1:1660522-1670655 GCA_001584585.1 Gonium pectorale | reverse complement strand
GTTCTCGTTTTTTTTTCCAAGCAGCTCAAGAAGCCGCCATTCCCGTTGTCCTGACCATACCTCGCAGGTCTTCCTGCGTGACCTGGCGGACTTCCCCCAGATGAACGAGGCCTGGGACGCCTGGGTGCCGGCTGGGCATGCGCCCACGCGCGCCACCGTGGAGGCCAAGCTGGCGGACCCCGGGTGGAAGGTGAGGGGTCGGGGCTGATGGGGCTAACTGCCAGGGTTAGAGCCACGTCTCGCGGGCTTCATGGGGCCAACGGGGGCACAGGCGCCGTGCGGCCTCTATGGTTGCAGGGCGGCCCATCGCACGCCGGGGCCTGCAATGCTGCGGACTTGGGGCTCTAGCTGCGCTTTCTTGGCTAGGGCCCCTGCCTCGACGTGTCCCCACCTCCCGCCGCACAATGAAGTACTCCACTGTCGTTGCGGCACCTCAGGTCGAGATCGTGGTCGTGGCGGCGCAGTAAGGGCACACGACGGTGCCCTTGAGATGTGGATGGGAGCGGAGCGGGGCGCGGAGCAGGCAGGCCAGGAATACGTGCAGGGCGTGAGCCCACTGTACGGCATTAACGCTGCGATCCTGCGAAGGGTAGGCCACTGTATGTGACCGGCTATGAAGCGGCCCCTTATGGGGCTAGTCCTTGCTGACAGTGCGCGGTCTGGAGAGCGGGCGGGCTACGGGGAGCGCGGCCGTCTGCTTGTACCATTGCTGCACAGAAGGATGCACACAACGGATGCCATACACGGAGTGCGGTTATGGGGAATGCATACGTCCCACTGTGTGCCGGGATTCTTCGCTTACAGGAGGACAGGCAAGCCGCGTGGGCTGTTTGGGCACTCATGTAATGCCGTTTCCAGTGCCATTGCCTGCCCGGAGCGGCTACTAATGCTCCCTTCCGCATGCACTATATACCTATCGCACCGGTGCAACCCTCTCGACAAGGCAGAGGGCGAGCAGCGGTTGCTGCTTCCGCTGTACCCACATCAGCATCACATCACAAGCACACGCTACGGCGGCACAGGAGGCATGTGCGCAGCAAATCAACAAAATCCAAGAGCCGGTGGAAACGCCATGAAACTATCGCCATCCCGCCGGCACAATGCATGCCGACGAGTTCAGGTTTAATGTACATGATGATGAGGGATCGGTCGTCACTGACGTACGCCGCTGAGTTGCCCAGGCGCGGCAAACGAGGGGCGGCCAAGGCCGGGGCACAGCCGGCGCGCCGTGAAACGCCGCCGCTGCTACCGCCCTGATCAAGTTATGTATGTCATCCCCCCCACGCAAACAAGGAAGCATAACCATTCTTGCGCATACCTAGAAACGTTCGTACAATACTGTCCTAACGACTCCCTGCGCACAGTTAATGCAAGAAACGGTGCTGGACAAAGTCAAGACATGAATTTCCCCGTATGGAGCTGTCAAGGACACAGCGTGGGGGACCCATGCTCAAGCCTCCTTCCCACTCGCCACTAGCCCTCTGCTTGCCCGCGTCAATCATCAGCTCTAAGCCTCCGTTCAAGCACTAGCCTTCCCACTAGCACTGCTTGCCCCCATAATGCACCGTCAATCCTCCTCCACCCCGGTATTCATTTCCCCGCGCATTTTCTAGTCACCCGCTCCAACCCTTGGCGCGCCCATCCATACCCCTGCGGCGGTGGCCGCGGGGCGCATCAGGCCGCGCAGCAAGGCCGCCCCGCTGCTCGCTACGGGAGGCTGCTGTGTTGATCAAGTATCCCGTCGAAGCCGGCACCGTCTCAGTTTCCCGTCATGATCAGAACCAGGTGCGTCAGGTAGTACAGCGGGACCACCACATTGTCCAGCTGGCAGGTCACGGCCTCCAGCAGCGCCACGCCGCCCGTCGCCGCCGCCAGCGCCCCCCACGTGCCCCACCCTACCGCCCAGCCCACGTCCAGCCAGCGCACCACCACCGCCCAGCTCGCCATCATGGCCGCCGCGCCGCTGGCGGTCCCCTCCCACGTCTTCTTCCCGCCGCGGAACAGCACCTGCCTGCCCAGCAGGAAGCCGATACAGGCCGCCGCAGTGTCGCCGCTGCCCAGCGACACCAGCCCGCTCAGGCCCACCACCGTGCGGCAGCTCGGCAGCAGCCGCGCCGCCGCCGCGGACAGCGGCGGCGCGGCGCCGGCGGCAGCGCCGCCTTGCGCCGCCGCCATCGGCGCGGCCGCCTCGCTGCCGTACAGCCCGGCCATCATCGCGCCGGCGGCGGCGCCGCAGACCGACTCCGACAGCCACACCGGCACTGCAATGCCGAGCAGCAGCGTGAAGTGGGTCACGTAAACGGGGCCCGAGTCGCGCGCGTCGGCAAAGTCCGCCATGAAGCCGCCGATGGCTGCGCGCAGGCGGGGCGGGCCCGCGACGCGCAGCAGCTCCGCGAAGACCAGCACCGCGCCCGCCACCGCCAGGGAGGCCTGCAGCATGCGCAGGTCCCAGCCAAACGCGGGCAGGAACAGCAGGATGGCGAGCAGGTGGTAGCCCTTGCGCATCACGATGTGGGGCACCGCCAGGCAGCGGAACAGCGCCGCCGAGGCCCAGAAGCTGCCATTGTGGCTGCCATTGTGGCTGCGGCCGAGTTTGCCTCGCTGCCCGTGATGAGAGGCCTTGGCATCTGCACTCCCGCGGCGGGAGCGCTCTCCCGCCGCTGCTGCTGCCGCCTCGCCGGCGCTGCCCCGGGAGCCGCCGCCAAGCGCCTGCCCTTGTCCCCGCTCAACAGGCGCCACCTGCCGACTGCCCGCTCCCGCGGAACCCCCTCCGACTTCCCCATCACCCCTGCCTTCGCCCTCGCCCTCGCGCTCCGCTGCCTGCTCCTCCCGCCGCAGCCGCTCCTCCCGCGCCGCGCTGGCCTTTGAGACGACGTACATGAGCGGCACCGTCACCGCCAGGCAGCCGAACCAGTACGCCAGCGTGGCGAGGCGCGGGCGCGAGGAGGCCGCCACAAAGCGCCCCAGCACCCACAGCGCCAGGTCGGCCAGCATCACCAGGGACACAACCGCGACCACGCCCGCAGCAACCCTGGCGGCGAAGTCCAATGGGTCCGAGCCGGGTTTGCCGTCCGCTGACCGAGCGTGGGCGGAAGGTCCCGTCGATGCCGCGGCGGCGGTCCCGCCTCCTGCAGCCGACGGGGTCCCGGCCGCGCCGTGCGGCCGGCGGCGGCTCAGGTCGTTCGCCGGTCCGTCAGACCCGTGCCCATTCGCTGCCACCTTCGCCGCCACCCCCGCTGCCTCCGCTGTACCCGCGTTGTCTGCGTGGACCGTCCCGTTTTGCTCCATGCACTGTCCTTCCACCGCCTCTCCCTTCCCTGCCCCAGCCGCGTCGCCCCGGTCCCGCGCGCCGCCGCTGCCGACGGCCACGGTGCCGCAGACCGCCAGCAGCAGCACCCAGAACAGCACCAGCATGCAGAACGCGGGCACGTGCATGCCCGGGTCCGGCTGCACCACGTGCGGCGACCACAGCAGGTGCGCCAGGCCCTGCCGCGCACTGCCCACGAGGTACGCCGCACTGCCGGCCGCCAGCGCCGCCAGCGCCTGCAGCAGGATGCCCGCCTCCCCGGGCGTAAAGCACTGCGGCAGCGCGGACAACAGGTGGTCCAGCGCCGGCACCGCTGCTAGCAGAAGCGCCGCCTGCACGGCCCATGCGGAGGCTTTGATGTCGCGTGCCAACTCGAAGACGCTGCCGGGCAGCAGCAGCCGCGCGCTGGCGGGTGGCGGCGGCTGTGCGCCGTGGAGCAGCGCGCACGCGGCCGAGAGCAAGCAGCCGCCGGCGGTGGCGGCGAGGAAGAGCTGTGCCCCAGCGGGTCCACGGCGACCGGAGGAAAGGGAGGGCCGGGACGCGCGCCAACGCGGGCCGTTGGGGCGCGGAGTGGAGGTGGCAGGGGAGGATCCGCCGCTGACGGAGGCCAGGCTGCTATTGGGGGAGGTGGAGGTCCATGCGTACCAGAAGAGCACCTGGAAGGATGAGGCTACCAGCAGGAGCGCCAGCTGCTGCCACCACCCTGCCAAAAAGGTGTCAGCGAGAAGAGGGCAGTTGCGGAGAGGAAAATGCAGGTGGGGCGGGGTGTATCCTGCAGTGGGGCGCGGCGCGCAAGATCCACCAGGCGGTGCTTATGCGCATGTGTGATGCAACTCACATGATCTTGTCGCCACGAAGATTGAAGTCGCAAGGCTGGGCAGCGCGAGCAGCCCCTGCGCGAGGCCCGCCTGGCTGCACGCCCGGAAGCGGTACAGCTGGTGCTCTGCGGAATGGGTGGGTGGGTAGAAACTTGATGGCACGTCGGAGGGGGTGTTGCTTGATAATTTACAACACACTAGGCCCCCAACACGTACCCTTGATCCAGGCAATACCAGCCCTGTCGAGGATGCAGCTCAGGATGGCTAGGAGGACGAGACACGCCACGTGCACCTCCGCCGTTGGACCTGCGAAGCAGCCCGTATACGCGGGCCAACAATTCCTTTCACCATCCTCCCCCCTTGGGTTCTCGCCAGACAGGCCTGTCGTCCTAACCGTGCAACACACCTCGCTGTCCTGCAAGTGCCGATCCAAGGACTGCCATTCCCAAGCGCAAGATCGAAACTGTATGAAGGACTGCTTCAACATTCTGTGGCTGCCATGCCTGTGACAATGTTCTTCGTCGAAATGACGCCATGTTCTTCTCATGGCTTGGCAGTGCACTCACGAGCGTTGTTGCACTTCCGCAATGGTAAGCTTTCGGCCCTCAGCTTTCGGGCTCGACCACGTTGGTCCCGGAGCGGTTACGCAAGTTGACTTTGACGTCCCTGTTCGCTACTGCGTGTTATGTAACAACATCAACGCGAGAGCACAAAACATGACGATTAGGCTGTCGCCGCTCAACCCATATTTCTCTGCCGTCCGAACCCTGACTGCCTGTGTGCGTCGAGGCTTGTAGGGGTGTGTGGGGTTGGGGCGGGCATGATTCCAGCCACTCGTCCATTTCCAAAGACAGGGCGCTCTGTCATGGGTGCCTTGCCCGGTCCCAGCCGGCACGGACCCGGCGTGTTCCTTGGCAGACACGGCCCCGAGCCCATGCCACGCGGCCTCCTGCACGGTCGTCTGCCTCCACAAACACCGGCACAGCTCCGCCCGCTGCCGGGCTGTGTCACGGCGCGGCGACCCTCCGCGTCGTGCCCCGCGCTGTGGAGCGTTGAGGCGGTGCTGTCCACGCTGCGCAAGAAACGGCTTGAGCCCAACACTGTGGAGCGCGTGTACGAGGCCGATGTATACCCCGCGGTGCGTCGCCGGGACGGACAACACCTTGAAGGCCCGCCCAAGCGGCGCACAGCTGGAATATAAGGAATGATTTGGAAGGGGGAGTACATGCCAACAGCTGCTGTTGCCGTTAGGCGGACCCCTCGCATGGGACCCTCTGCACCAACCCAAGCTTCGGCATCCCCATACCGCGCCCTCCAGGCATCGCAACGCCGCCACGCCACAAACCCCGCCGTTTGCCGCAGGTCTTCGACTTCGCCGCCTGGACCCAGCACCGCTCGCGCGGCCGCTACCTGGAGCACTGCATCACGCTGTTCCGCTCCTACTTCTTCCGCGACCTGCTCGGGCCGCTGCTGGTGCTGGTGGGGGCGGCGGTGGCGGTGGGCCTGTACGAGACGTTCCTGCAGGTAGGGGCGTGCTTGCAGGAATCGTGGCTCCGCAATGGCGCATGGGCGCGTGCGTGTGGCGCCCCGGCTATGCTGTTTTCCGCACCTACGATGTGAGTGGCTCCGTCCTGCCTCGACAGCGGGGGAGCTAGGGGCTTGGCTGGGGGCCACTCGGGGTACGCACCCTTTTGTCGTTTGGATGGCTGGCGTGGCCTGCCGTGCACGTGTTCGACTGGGGGCCGCCGTCCTCGTTCGGCAGGGGCCCCCGTCGTCGTCCTCAGGGGACCGCTAGTGCTCGCGGCCTCTCCAGGGCTTTCTTTCTCACCCTTTGCGCAGGTGCGGTCACGCGGCGCTGGGCGGCCATTGGCGGCTGGACGGCTTCTCGTGCGGGCCCGGCCGACCCGTTGCTTTCGGTTCAAACTGGAATAATAAGGAGGGGCGGGCGGCACACGTGGGACCCGTTGTTACGGGTTGTATGCCGTACCTCTACCCGGAGTGTGCTGACTTGCTTCTTCTCTGGACTTCATGGGGCTTTGGTGTTGAGGACGGCATACTCGGTGTGTGCAGTGCAGCCCGGGCGCAAGCGGGACGCTCCACCGGCGGCCGACGAGGCCCAGCCGCCCTCCGCTGCCGCCCCGCAGCCCCCCGTCCCTCGCTCCGGCGGGAGCCTCTCGTGCCGCCTGCCGCACGGCCGGGCCATGCGCCCATGCCGGCCTTCTGCCACGCGTGCCCCTTGCTGTGGCTCCTTTGACGCCCCAATGTGGGACCCGGCTTAGGTACCGCAAAGGTGCCTTACAGTACCTGCGCTTGGTCTGCGCGTGCAGGAAGGCCTGCTGCCAGAGTGGGTGCCGGACTTTGGCGGCGTGTCGGACACGCCCTTCCAACTGACCAGCTTTGCGCTGTCGCTGATGCTGGTGTTCCGCACCAACAGCAGCTACGCGCGCTGGCTGGACGCGCGGCAGCAGTGGGGGCTCATTGTCAACACGGCGAGGACCTTTGTGCGTCAGGCCATGACCACGTTGCCAGAGGACAGGTGGGCGTGGGGCGCGGTGGATGGAGGTGGAGGGAAGCGGGCGCGGCGCATCATAAGGATGCGCCGCGCCAGCACATGCACGGCCGGGTCACTTGCGAGTGGGCGAGGGCGTCTGCGGGTTTGACGAATGATGGATGGGCGGGTTGTAGGGCCCGAAGTACAGATGCGTAGATGGTGGGGTTGAACCGCAGACGAGGGCTAGAGGGCCCTTTGACTGGCACAGGCTAGGCGTCCCGAACACCCTGGCGGCTGGCCACTGTCCCAGTAAGCCGCCACCGCCCTTCTGGCACCTCATGGCCCTGCGCCCCGCCCCCCTGCCTGCCCCCCTCCCCCACGATGAGACCCCCAGCTGCTCGGAGCTGCGCGATGCGGTGGCGCGCTGGACCATCGCCTTTGTGCGGCTCAGCAAGCTGCACCTGAGGGAGCACGGCGACGTGCGAGCGGAGATGCAGGTGCGGCAGCTAGGTCGTGAACGCTTCTGCGTGTGTGTTGTCCTTGGCAACCCTTGCAGCTCGTTGCATTAGCGAGGTCGTACGCGCAACGCTTGTATCTGCAGCAGCGTCTCCACACCAACCCTGCCCTGTGCACCCCCCTCCCCCCTTGCTTGTATGACCTGCGCTTCCCCAATGGGTACCCCGCAGCTTGGAGCTGCAAGCGGGCCCGGTTACCTTCCCATGCCCATACCCACGCCCTTCGCCCTGTAACGCAGACCTCCAATTCTGTACATGAGTCCTGCGTGCCCGCCAACGCTCACTCCTTCTATCCCCTTTTCAACCTACCACCACCAACCCTGCAGGGCGTCCTTCGGGGCGAGGAGCTGCCGTTGGTGGCGGCCGCGGCGCACCGCCCGCTGGCCGCCTGCCACGTGCTGAGCCAGCTCATGGCAGCCGCCGCGGGTGCGGGGGCCATCAGCGACCAGTCGCGACAGCGGCTTGAGGCGGACATCAACGGGCTGTCGCAGGCGTTGGGCGCGTGCGAGAAGGTAGGGATCGGCCGCTGGGAGTGTTACGAAGCGTCCCTTTTAGCCTAGGTGACGGGAGGGGATGACGATAGCGCAGCAGTGCGTGGGGTCGCGCTCCTCTTCGCCACCGGCCCGAAAGCAAGCAGCTCTGCGGAACACAACTTGATAAGGCCAGGCTTGGGCTATTGCAGATTCATTGGAGGCAGGTGTGGGGCGGTCGTTTGGGACTCCGGCTTGTGGGTCAGCCAAGCGAACCACCAGACGCACACATCAGCCGACTGCTTCTCCCCCCACCCACGCCCACGCCCTCCGGCCACCGCCACGCCTCCCTGCCCCCGGCCCCGCCTCCTCCTCCTCCTCCTGGCAGATCCTGCGCAACCCCATCCCGCTCTCCTACACGCGTCACACATCGCGCTTCCTGATCCTGTGGCTGCTGTGGCTCCCGGTGGCGCTGTGGGGCAAGGCGGGCTGGTGCGTGGTGCCCGTGGAGGCCATCCTGACGTACCTGCTGCTGGGCATCGACGAGATCGCCATCCAGATGGAGGAGCCCTTTGGTGAGTGTCCGCCTGGGGCAGCAGGGGTTGGGGGCGGTGGTGGTGCTCGCGTGCCCCCAGGGAAAGCTGATACGGTAGCAATGGAGGTTAGGGTGGAGGGGGATCAGGTTCAGAGGAGGCCAAGGGCGGGAAAGGTGGTGGGAAATGGAAGGCCCTGCGGTGAGGTGACGGCTTGGGGGTTGAAGATGTTGCGCCGCGCGTAGGGGGAAGGCTGTGTTGAAAAGGAAAACGCATACGACGAGCGCAAGCGCGAAAGTGATGGCGTGTGTGTAGGACCCAGCTCCCGAGGCAGTCGAAGAAGCGAGGCTGTGTGGCTGTGGGGATGTGGGGATGCGATGCCACCAAAGCGAAGCAATGCATCTTGCCGGCGTGTGCCCCACCGGGCTGCCCCGCGCCTGGCCGCCAACGCGCCTGGCCGCCAGGCATCCTTCCGCTGGAGAACTTCTGCGACGCCGTGCAGCAGTCGGTGGAGCAGGTGACACGAATGGACCATTCCGTGCACGACGTGGTGTCCTCGTACGTGTGCGCCCTGGTGCCGGCGGCGCCGGCAACGGCAGCGGCGCCGCCCGTAGCGGCGCCGCCAGCGACGGCGATGGGCGGCACTGCGTCGGCGGTGGTGGCCGCTGCCGCTGCAGAGGAGTCTTCGCCTGTGGCAGCGAGTGTGACGGCGACGGCGGCGCCGGGTGACCTCAACCGGGCGGCTAGGGACCAGGGGTCAGGGATGGAGGGCAGCGGCGTTGGTGATGGGAGCGGGGATGGGAGGACTGGGCAGGGGTTTTGGCAGGCGATTTGGACGCCGAATATCCCCAGCGACCGCTGCTGAGGGAGTGGCCTGCAGTGGGGGCTGCCACCCGGATTACTGCCGGACAGTCGAATGCTCCCGCAAGCACACCCTACGCACGGCCGGGCAACAGGGTGAGTCCCCAGCGGACCGCTGCCCAGGAAGGGGGCTGCAGCGGGGGCCGTCCGTCGGTTGCGGGGGGGAGGGGGGCGCGCTCGGCTGTGCTTTGCGAGCATGCGAGCATGCCATGCGCGCGCACGGATCGCAGTGCGGTTCCTGCGACCCTAATGTCATTCCTGTGACTCTGGAGGCGTGTCGTCCAGGCAAGGCAATTGCCAATTGTTCGTCCTCTCGCGTTGCATATTGGAAACTCCAAGCCCTTGTCCTGGAGGCGTTGAACGTCGGGCAGGCGTGCGACGGGAGGGTGGTGGGCTACGGCTGGAGCCGTCCGTGCCGGGTTACTCGGGGCGCCGGTCGGATGCGCACGCGGCCGCACGCGCGGGCGCAATGCGCGAGTCTTGTTACCACAGGGCCATCCCTGTGGCATCGGAGACTTTTCAGTCAGGGTCCTGGGCAAGCGCCGGTCGTAGTTCGTGTGCAAGGGGCAGAGCATCCTGGTTCAGTGTTGTCAGCGCACTAGTACACATGGCTTGGACCGTGGCTCCTTTATTCCATGTTTCCTATTGGGCCGGGGCATGTTGGAGCGAGGGTGGAGGTGAGGCCTGCGCGCGCAAAAGGCACGACGCCTGGGCATGTTGGAGCGAGGGTGGAGGTGAGGCCTGCGCGCGCAAAAAGGTACGACGCCTGGGCATGTTGGAGCGAAGGTGGAGGTGAGGCCTGCGCGTGCAAAAAGGTACGACGCCTGGGCATGTTGGAGCGAGGGTGGAGGTGAGGCCTGCGCGCGCAAAAAGGTACGACGCCTGTTACGGCAACCCCGTGTGCACACGAGTCTGCTACGGGGGCCGTACTCCGTGATACTCATGGATTCGGATACCGTGCAATGTATGCGCACAATTTCATCGAGCCCTTGGAAGGGTGTTGCGCTGCGCCTTCATCTATGTCTGTGAAATGCGAGCCTGTATTGATTGTGCTGAGTTCCGTGCGCGTCGTATTTTTGGGCGTCGTCATGTCGGTGCGCAGCCTGCGACGGACGCGTTAGGTGTGCCTTGGTACATG
>LSYV01000011.1:1647848-1659740 GCA_001584585.1 Gonium pectorale | reverse complement strand
TACATGCCTTACGCCGTACGGCTGCGATATCAAGCTTGGAATAGCGGCGGCTGGTGCCGGATTCTGCGCGACCTCTGTCGCATGCTGCTTACTTGCACGCTGCCGGTGGCGCCAAAGCACCCAAGAGGCGAGAAGCTGTGTCATGACGATGACAAGCGTCAATTTCGGCGATTTGTTCGAGATTTTCGGTCTTGCTCAAGGATGGCCCACGTTGAGGGAGACCTGGCTCCACGCTCCAATGCTGGACGAGTGTGTGCTCCCGAAATGCGCAAACGTGAGGTCTGACGGCGGTTACGTGCCCAACTGCTGCTGCCCAAGGCCTTGCTTGGCCTGCTGGTGCCGCGATAGATGGGCCGCTCGGCCCGTGCCAGGCGAGCGGGTGCTGCTGCGCGTCGTGCAAGCGCGAAAGTTTGACCGTGTACATTGACGAACTTCCCATACAGTATCTTACTCCAGCAGCTGCCCACATGACCGCTGTCCACGCATTGGCGCGGCCAAGCGAGTTGCTGAGTGCCCCAGCCCAGGCGGTATAAGGGCGGCCGCACGAACCTCACTGGCGGATGGCCTGCTGCCACCGCGCTGTGCTCCTCCCCATCAACCCAACTTAGCCCCTGCGCCAATTAACAGCGCATAGACACAAGCGCAGTAGCGGATGCGAGGGTTTGAAGAGGAAAGGTCACCCCTCACCCGTTCACCGGTGCCCCACTCGTGTCCCCCGCCATTATCGCCGATCGGGAGAGGGATTGAAGGTGGGAGGGCGTCCCTTCCCCCTTCCCGGGGCCGCGCTCGTGTTCCCCACCATCAATGCTTTCTATGTACTCATTGCCGGCGGGATTGCTTCTTCGGTCAAGGGCTTAGGGGGGAGGGTTTCCCTCCCCCTCCCGGGCCTGGAAAGTTCGAAGGCATGTATGATCCTACTTTCGCCCGGCTTCATGCGCCCGACATTTTGCAAGGTATTGATTGGCTAATGAGGCCGCCCGCGCATCACTCATTTCCACAACCAGCAGCGTCAACACGGGCAGCCGAGTCATGTTGCAGTCTCAGCTGTTGGCACGCCTCCTCTGCGCGGCGCCCAACGAGCACTTGGCATTTCGCGTCACATTTCACCGACTGGCTGCTCCGGGACTGCGCCCGTGGCACACCGAAAGCTAACTACTCCCCGACGACGGCCACAGCAGCGGCGCGGCCTTCCCTGCTGCGTCCTCCTCCTCATCCCACTACCACGCGCGAAGGCCGCGGGCACGTGCGGCTCCAGCAGCAGCTTCAGCGTCAGCACCTCCCACTCTCCGGTGGGCAGCGCCTGCATCGCCGTGCCGCACGGCCCGATGACGCCGCTCAAGCTGCTGTTGCACCGGCAGAGACACACATGCACTTTCGCGACGACATCATCACTTTCGCGCTTACGCTCGTAGTATGCGTTGTTCCTTTCCAACACATGCACTTGTGCACGAGAGGGCGCGCATCGCAGCAGAGCCTGCCGGATGAACTTCCCGAATAAAGGCGTGCCAGTAGCGTGATGTTGGCGAAATAGAGTTTATATCTGTTGCATAGGGACAGTCACAAGCATGTCATAGGCATGCCGTGCAGGCAACGCGATGGCCGACGTCAGCGGTGCTGGGGAGGCGCACCCGTGGGCGCACCCATCAAAACGTGGCGAAGCCCCCTGCCAAGCACGCATCTCCTGAGGATGATGAGGCCGTTTATACTTGTTTATTTGATGAAATGCCTAAACGCCGAACACAACGCCGACATACTGTAGTACGGGAAAATGGACCAGACATAAAGAGTGCACTATTTTGTAAGCATCGGGTAGCTCAAATATCCACTTCTCGTGTCAATTCCATAAGGGCGGCTGTTACTATACAGGCACGGTTTGCTCATAACGAAGGTCCGACACTTTCCGTGTTCGCCTGGCAGTCATAACGCACATCATGCTGTGACAAGCCACCCTAGTGTCTGGTCTGGCGGGATCGACGCCGGCCACGTATAGTACGGTTCGCAACGAGCTCGAACGAGGCTGCCTTTCCGTGTTCGCCTGGCAGTCATCATGCTTATCATGCTATGACAGGTCTGCTCTGGTGTCTGGTCTGGCGGGAAGCCGCACGTGGTTCAATGGCGCGGCCTTCCCTGAGAGCACACCGTGTACATTCCTTGCCGAGGTTAGTTGTTCAACCTGTATTGCATTTGTTTAGTTGGCTTTCCAAGGCGGTCGCTGCCTGTGACTGTCTTGGCCATTTAGCCAGTATTCGTAACCCTGCGCGCATTTGGTCCCTCTGGGCCTAGGGCGTCGCTGCGCCCCTAACCCTACATGTTGATGTGCCGAGCAGCGCCCCGTGTCGCCCTGCCCCATGCCCCGTAAAATCCTGCCCCCTTCAGCAAGGCCCGCCCGCAATCTTTCAAATGCGAGTGACCAAGAGCTGCTCTCCGTGTGGGTGGACGAAGCTCCGCCCTCACTGCCTCGAGCGGGCGCTGTTCTATTCGCTGCTGTGGCTGCTGTGGCTGGGCCTGGAACCGGGGGTGCAAGGCGCCGTGACCGTGCCGCCAAGTGGACTGGTCTTCTATGACACAACACAGCTCGGCACAGGCTCCACCTCCATCATACCCGAGGATTCCAACACGAGCAAGCCCTGGACGCAAACCGTGCCGCCGGGCATCTCGGCTGTCGTCATCTATGGCCATGGCGCCGACGTACCTTTGGATTACCTGCTATTCGCGTTTGACGACTCCACCTTTGTTGACATCACGGATATCGGAAATAATCCCACTAATCCATCGTCTATCATCCCGGGAGCACCAAGTAGCACCGGCGGTGTGGGCGCCGCAGTGAGCTCGGGCATCAGCGGCGGGAGTGCTGCAGTGGGGTCGGGCATCAGCTGCGGGAGTGCCGGAATCAGCTCGGGCATCATCGGCGGGAGCGCCACAGTGGGCTCGGGCATCAGCGGCACCGACGCGGTGGCGCCGCCTTGTTACGGCAGTACGGGTGCCACAGTTGGCGCAGTCGGCGGCAGTGATCCGAATGCCGTCAGTGACGCTTCTGATTCGGGAATCTTCGTGGGCCCTCTGCTCGATGACGAACCCCCGACCAATGATGACAGCGGCAGCGGCACAGTCAGCGGCGATGCCCTTCCTGCCGCCCCTTCGCCGCCGCTGCTGCCCCCGGACCCCAGCTCGCTGTTCTCGCTGCTTGCCTGGACGCGTATAGCCTCGCAGCTGGAGGAGTTTGGGCCGGCCATGTATCTCAAGTCAGGTACTCGCCAGGGGCCGGCAGCACCGTGTCCCGACAACCGCCATCGCACGGACACGCACGCCGTTGTGGTCGGTGGTAGTGCGCCCTGGCGCCCGTCCAGCGTGCGCCCTTATTGGCAATTGACGGTCTGCAGCCGCGGCCAGCCACTGCACGCCTGGTGCCTCACCTGTCACCTCGTCACGCCACAATGCATGTGCGATCAGCCAAAACTTGCAAAAGGCTGACCAGTAACGCGAGCAAATAGAAAAACACATTGCAATGGGACACACTGCTTGTGGTATCAAAAGCACCTTGACCCCGCTGCCCGCCCCATGGGCGCCCGTCCTGCCCCAACCTTGCAGCCCCCCTTCCACCCCTTTCCGAGTGTCGCCAGGGGCGACGCCCCCATCCCGTTGTCCACTACGTTCCGCTTGCTCCCCTGCGCCCGCAGGCCACACCCTGACCTTCCGCACGCTGGCGCACTACCTGAACGACACGCACCTGCCGCTGGGCGCCATGGACCGGAACACGCTCCGCGACCTGGCGCCCTCGCTGCTGGTGCGCGTGGAGGCAGGGGCCACGCTGGTGATGGAGAACGTCACGCTGCTCCTGTCCTGCGCGGACCTGGACACCCTGCTGCGGGGGCTGTGCTCCAGCACGGCGGGCTGGCCGGAGTCCCCGGGCGTTGCGCTGCGGGGCGGTGACGTGCTCATCTCGTCCCTGGACACGGTGGCTCCGGGGCCCGACGGCAGGCGGGGAGGCGGCGGTGCGGTGCAGTGGAGGGAGGTCAACATGACATGCGCGCGCACGCCCACGCAAGGCGCCGGGCCGCCGTACTGTACGGCGGGTACGGTGCGGGACGCCGCTGAGCTGCACAGCCTGTTGGGTCAGCCGACGGCAGGCGGACCCACCATTGCGTCCCTGGCGGCCAACACAACGCTGCCGCGCGACGGCGGCTGGGCGCCGGTGGGTGCGCGGGCGGGAGGGTTCTGTATGGTTGTGGGACTATGCGAGGAAAGCTGCTTCATTGCGGTTTGGGCGTTTTGACGAGCATATACGTAGCCTGCATGTGGGCTCATCCGTTGCTTGCATGTGATTGGCGCCAGTGCGCAGATGGGGTTAGATGGGCCTCCCGTACGACGCGCATTGCTGTCCCGCAGCCGAACGCCAGCGCGCCCGACGCCCAACTGCTGTTGCTGGGACGGGCCGGCCTCACCTCGGTGCTGGACTTGGCTGAGAGGCAGCGGGTGTGGGTCTCCAGCGCCCCGGGCACGGAGGCGGCCGCACCGGTGGTCAACCTGTACGACGTAACGCTCGTCAACCTGCCGTACGCCGCGAGTCCGAGCAGCGCGGGCGGCCTGCTGGCGCTGGAGCTGCCCAGCTTTGTTGTCGAGCGCAGGTACGTGCCTGATGGGGTTGTGGGGGTGGCTTACACGTTCTTGCGGTCGCCGTTCTTTCCGAATCTGTCACCTGTGCCCTCCCTGCGCCCTGCGTGCTCTCGCTTGTGCATGTCCTCGATTGTCGCCAGGGCCACCGTCCTGATTCCACAGTCGCCCTCGCACCTGGTTCGCACCGATTTGGCCGCCAGGCTTCCGAGCTCCCCGTCGCCCTCGGGCACCGCTCTGCTGTCCCTGGTCAACTGCACGCTGGTGCTGCCCGACCCCGAGTTCGCCTTCCTGGCAGGCGCCGTACAGCGTAACGCCAGCGACCTGGTGCAGTACACGTACGGCGTCCCGGCGGAGGGCGGGGGAGTTGCCGCGACGGACGCCCTGCGCATCTGGCTGGAGGCGTCGCAGGTGGGGCCAAACCAGCAACCACCATGGGGTCGCGCCCCGTCGTGGGTTCTGTCGCGCTATTCAGGAGGACTTGGGGTTTCTTTGCGCGGAACCGCAGATCCCCACCAGCTTTGGAACCCTCGCATCCTCTGCATCCTCTGCGCCCTGAGAGGCACCCCGATTACTGATTTACTGTTCTTCCTATTTCACTAATGGTTGCAGGCACCTCCGCCCGTTGCGGAGTCAGCTCCTGATGCGGCACCTGCGGCACCTCCTCCGCCCCTGAAGTTGGACCTTCTGGAGATGTGGCCGCGAGTGAGTGATGTGTGGTTTGGGGTGCAGGGCGAGGTGCAGGGGGCGGGGGGCGGGGGCTACTGACTGCGCGCAAGGTTGAATGACGCAGGTAGCAAGGTGCAGGGGCAACGGGAGTACCACTTGCGGCGTCCGACCCAGGTGGCCGTCGCAGGATGGTGCGGCCTGCCTGGCACCGTTTCTGCTCTTTCTCCTGGCTGACTTTTCCTCCCAGCAACACTCACCCAAGCGGCCCCACCCTGCCCACTCCTCACACGCCCTGTCCGCATGCAGCTCTCCTGCCGCTCCTGCACTCTGCTGGCCGCGTCGTCGTACGGCGCTGCGTTGCCCGGGGCTGCAGGGCTGCAGGCCAGGCCCTGGCCGCCGCTGGCGCTGCTCCGAGGGGACCAGGAACAGGCGGCGAAATGGGTAGGTAATCTAGCTAGCTAGAGCGCTCCCCCCGCCTCCCGCACATGGCTCTGGCCCGCAGCCCCAAACGCCCCTCATGGACACTCTTCCATTACTAGGACTGGACTGTTAGCGCTTTCGGGGTGGCCATGGTCCCTCTGCCTACCTGTGTCCTCAAACTCACTGCCTACGTTTCCCGGTGCAGGGCCCCATTGCCGTACGTGTGGCGCCCGGCTTTGAGGAGGCGCTCGCCGTGCAGTCGGTTGGCTGCGGCGACCCGCCGCTGAGAGCGCGGGTCACCGCCATCCCGCCCGCGGCCGCAGCCTCCAGGTGAGGCGAGCGGGCCGTGTACTGCGCTGGGGCTCGCAACTCCTTGTCATCCTTTCCTGCCTTCGCCCCCCCATTCTATGCGACATTGGGTGGCGCCGGAGAATGTTCACATCCCTGCGGGTGTCAGCGCTGGTCATGTCCGTTGAGCCGTGTCTGCCATGGGATGCTTCCGTGGGCCGTGCCGCGTTTCCGGTGTCAACGGAGGCCGCTGCCCTTGAGTTCTCATCTTACCCTGATTCAGTCACCTCTCGTCACCTCCCGTGTCCGCGGTTTGAGGAACCGTGCCTGTCCCTTGCTCCCGTGCTTTTCTCTGTTCCCGGCAGCCCGTCCGGGTCACTCGCCGCGGCGGCGGCGGTCCCGGCGCCCATCGTCGTGGGGGCGGCGGCTGATGGCGGAGGCGACGACGGCGGCAGCTGCACCGTGGCGGGCTTTCCGGCCGAGCTGTCTCCAGAGGGCGCCCGCACCTTCGTCGACCTGAGGGTGAGAGCGAGGGGCGTGCGGAACCCCTGTTGACTGCTACGGTTTGCATGGCGGTGGGGATCGTCCCGTGGCGTGCACTTGGGTTGATGCGTGACGGCACCGGGCCAGGGCGTGGGACGGCCTGCGGCTTTGCCTGGACCGGTGACTCCGTCCCGTCGTCCAGTCCGCGTTCTGTCGCGGCGTGGGCCCACCCGAACCCTGGAGGCTGACCCCACCCGCTCGCCGTCCTGGCGTGGGCGCAGGCCGCCTCCTCCCGTGCCCACCTCGGCCGGTCGCTGGTGCTGCGGGACCTGGTGCTGTACAACCTGGCGCCGGGGGGCTGGGGCTGGAGCTGGGGGCCGGCCGACGGGCCGGTCAACGCAACCGCCTCCACCGGCGCGTCGACGGCTCCGCCGCCCGGGGCGCTGGCACCGCTGCCAGATGGGCCGCTGCAAGGGGCGGACGCGGCCTGGGCCAACAGCTCCCTGCCGCTGTGGTACTTCGGGCTGCCCTCAAGGTGGGGAGGCAGGAGCGGGTGGGCGAGGCTGAGGCTTGAGGCAGCAGGGAGTATTCCGCTGAGCAGACGCGGTCCGTTGGCCCGTTGGGTTCGTGCGTCGTCGTACGAACGCCGAACGCGCTCGATTTCCGTTGGGGAAACTGTGGAGTGGGGTGTGGCCTGGAAACTGGGAGGGAGCCGCCGTGCGGGCGCACGCAACCCGTGGGATTTGCTCTGGGCCTCTTGCACCTGCAGCAACGCAAACCCCGCTGTCGCTTTTACACGGCCAGTGGCTGTCCCCGCTCCCCTCATGCCCTTCCCGCCCGCCCCCGGACTCGGCCACCATTACGCCACGCCAGAAGCAGGTAACAGCACCCAACGGTGCTTCCTCCTTCACCTTCCGCACCCTTCAGGGCCCCGACCGCCGTCACCCCGGCGTCCACGGCCCCGCCCTTGCCCCTGCTTCGCCTGGACAACGTGACGCTCGTGGTTCCGGAGGCCGAGTGGCGTGCGCTGGCGGCGGCGGTGCTGACGCAGCACGCGGCGGCGGCGGCCTCCCAGCCCGCACGCAGCGGCGGCGCGGCACGGCTGCTGCTGCAGGGGCCGGCGGCGGTGGCGGCCGACGATGCTACTGCGCGGGGGGCGCTGATGCGGTTCGCCGCTGCCTCAGTGGTGAGTGCGTGTGAGCTGCTCGACGGTACGGCATGGGACGGCTGTTGACGGGCTGGTGGTCCTTGCGCCGTGGGGACTCCACCCCGTTGTCGGCTGGGGAGCGCCTGGATACCCCGCCCATCGCTGACCCGTCATATTGGACCCCACTCGGCCGTACGACGAATGTCCCTTTTTGCCGTACTCTTCCCGCGTACCTGCCCAGCCTGTCAGTGCTGCTTGATGGCACATCTTTGCGCCGGCGACCGGTGTCTGCCCGCCCAGGCTCCTCGCGCCACCCTCCCCCTTGGCCCCTCCGTGCCACATGCCGTACCGAACATTGCGTGCAGCCGCTGTCGTACGACCCGGCAGCCGGGGCGTTGGTGCTGGCGGAAGCGGCGCACTACGGCTGGACCGGCGTCAACGTCACCCTCACCTGTAGGCTGCCACTGGATGCGCCGCCCGGGGCTTCTATGCTGCCGTACCCACAGTTTGATCTGCCGTACGAGGATCTTGCCGGTGAGGGAGTCCGGGTGGGGTGTGGTCTGTGGCAGAGGGCATCAGGGGATGAGATGCTGATGCACCCATGTGTGCGTGCGCGCAGGTTCGGCCGACCTGGCCTCGCCACTCGACTTCCGGGTCCCACCACCGCAATCGCGTTCGTCATCATCGCCCCCGGACCGCTACAGCGACGGCACCGCCGCTGGCGGCCTAGCCGACGTCGACTCACGGGCAGGACGACCTGAAGTTGCCTTACCGCCGCCAACCGTCGCCAGTGCAGCAGCACCTGTGGTTCCCGGCGGCGGCGCTGTGGCGGACGACCGACCCGCGGGTCGCAATGGCAAGGCCCCATGGGTCATCCCCGTCGCGTCTGTGCTGTCGGCTGTCGGGGCAGCGCTGCTTCTCGGGGCCATCGCGACGGCTGCGGTGGCGCTGACGCGCCGCCGCCGTGAGAACCGCGAGAAATGCCCAAGCGGGGAGGGCGGCCTTGACCTCACCATCGCTAAGGGCAGGGGTGCGGGCGGCGGCACTCCCGTCGGCGGCGGCGCCAGCGTAGGGGGTCCTGCCAAGAGCAAGGCGGGCGTAAATGCATCGGCCACGACTGTGCTAGATGTAGCGGACAGCGGCACAGGCGGCTTCATGAGCTATACATTTACAAGCAGCACGGCGTCCCTCCCCTGCGCCACTGCCGCTGGTGCTGTGGGTGCGAAGCAGAGCCGTCTTTCGGCAGTGGTGCCCCTGTGGGGGCACGATAACAGCAGAGGCGGAGGCACGGACGGAGCGCCGCAGCTGAGCGGCCGGGCTGTGCTCACCGGAGGGCTTTCGACGAAGATCCGATGTCCTATGTCCGATGCGCTGACCTCTGGCGGCTGGGCGAGCACGGCGTCAGCACTGGTAGGTGCCACGACTCTGAATCAGGCCGCTCAGGAGTGCCCGGCTTCCGTTGGCGCCCTGTGCCCGTCTCTCCCGGGCCTACGCGCCTACGCACGATTGCATGTTGTTCCGGCGCTGGCACGGGGCTGGAGCAGGGACGCGGCAGCCGACTTGTGGCCGTCACGTCCCTACGTCAGCGCGCAGCTGCTCGTCCCCCGCTGGAACGTGAACGGCCCCTATGCTTCGTACCAGGACCGTATGCTTCGTACGGTTCGCTCCTCGTGCATGCGCACCGAGACTGCAAGCAGCTCCGGTTCACGGGCCGCACCCGCGCCATCTGCTCCGATCCTGCGTCGCCCGCAGGCCAACATGAGAGCCGTCAGTCAGATCATGCTCCATATCGCCGCCCCGTCCGCAACGGGTTCCGGCCCGGTCTCCTGCCAAACTGACGAGCGTACGCAGGAGGCCGATGATACCAGCCGCTCCGCGGCAGTGACTGCCTCTACCGCCATGTTCGCCACCGTTCCCACCACCGTCATGGCCAGCGCCGTACAGCACCTTGCCGTACGTGAAGGGGCGTCGCTTGGGTCGCTGGTTGCGGGCGGCTCCTCGCCACACGGCGACGAGGACGGCACCGCGGCGGCGCAGAGCCGGGACGAGGACGTGTTCCTGCAGGAAGTGGGCGTAAGTGCGCGTGACGCGCAGCTAGCCAACGCGCGCCGGGACGGGCGAAGGCTTGCGGCCGCAGCGCACAAGGGATATGGGCGCATATGTTTGGGCAGGGATGCGTTTTGGGGATGGTACGATCGGCATCGCCCCGGACGGGGCGACCGTGCCCCAGGCGCTCCGTGTCCTGGACCGAACACCCGCGCCGGTGGCAGGTGCGCCCAACGCCCCAACACCTTTATTTGCCTCTGCTCCTGGATCCCGCTGAATGGGCATATGGCCCCAGGTACTGGCCACCTCAGGCCCCCAACCTCACGCCCAGACGGACTAGCGCCGCAGGGGCTCCAGGGCCGCCATGGGGGGCGGGCCCCCGGCGTGGAAGGAGCCCGGATCCTATATAGTAAGAGGGCTCTGTGATCTCCCGCGGGTACCACCCCACCCGCAGTGGTACTTCAGCGAGCGGCGCGATCAGCCGGCGAGTTCGAAGGACTCGGAGGCGCGGACCGAGAGCATTGGGGCGGGCCCGTCACTGCCGGGCCACCCACGGGGCCAGGGCGTCGGGGGCCTGTCGAGAGTCATCCAGACGCTGCAGGTGTGTACCTCGGGGCGGGTGCCGGCTGCTGCAGGGAAAGGCTGGCGGCCGCCTCATGGTTCTTTACCCACGCAACACGCGCCGCAAACTGAAGCAAGATCCGTTGCCCCAACCACCGTCGCCCCAACCGCCATCGCCTTGCCGCAGGCCGAGCTTCTGGACTCGGAGCTGCAACTGCATGGCCTACTCGGGAGCGGCTCGTACGGTGTCGTGTACCGTGGCTCGTGGCGGGGGCTGCCCGTGGCCGTCAAGACGCTGGTGGTGTCGGATGTGGCTGTCGTCGCCGGCGATGGCAGCTGCGGCTCGGCGGCGAGGCATCGCGCGGTCCTCGAAGCGGCCGTCTCTATGAGCATGAACCACCCCAACGTAGTGGGTGGGTGCGTGTGATGGGCCGTTGGCCGTTTGCGGGTGGTGGCCGGCAGTTGTACCAGGGCCCGTGTCGCTGTGCCGTTGCACGCCCCCCACCCCGCCGACCCAGCGTTCCTGATCTCTGGGGTGACCCAGGACTGGTCTATGGTGATTGGGGAAACGGCCTGGGTTTACCACTTCACAGCCTTGTTCGATGTGCGTGGCTCGTGCCGCCTGCCGCCCGTCCCGTATCCGTTTCCCGCAGCGACCTACACCTACCATCTGAAGCCCCTGGTCGCCGATCCCTCATCGGCCTACGGTGTCAGCGACACCGCCGGCGACAGCAATGGCGGTGGTGGTGGTGCGGACGTGTACAAGCTGCTTATTGTGCAGGAGCTCGGCAACGGAGGAAGCCTCAAGCAGGCCCTCCGTGAGTACCGTACCCTACCGGCAGGGCGGAACGGAGCGGGGTGGGGCGGAGTGGTGCCGGCGGCTGGTAGGGTGAAGGACTTGCTTTGATGACCTCTATCGCACAGCTCTGCTGCCTCTCTCGCGCCTCCTCCCATGTCCCTACTCTTTCTCAATGTGCCCGCTCCATTTGCTGCCTTGCCCTTGCGTACCGATCCGCTGCAGGCGCGGGCGTCGCCGGCAGCGTGCTCAGCGGCGGGCGCCCCCGGGCCCTGGCCCTGCGCCTGGCTGCGGACGCGGCCGCCGGCATGGCGCACGTGCACGCGTGCCGCATCGTGCATGGAGACCTCAAGCCGGGTGCGCACCGCGGATTGCGCCGGACGTGCCCGGACCGGGGCGGGGCGGGACAGATGCTGAGAGCGAGGGGCCCGCCTGCTGTATGCAGTAATGAAGCCCCACGGGTAGCCCGTGGAGGGGGTTCCATCCCCGCGCATGTGCGGAAGCATACCTTATCGCCTTCCGCCGCAGCCGTTTCCTGCGGTGCAGCTGAGCGGCGCTACCTGTGTCTGTCTCCCGCAGACAACGTGCTCCTAACGTACAAGGGCGGCTCAGACGAGACCACAACGAGCCACTGCGGCGAAGGCGGACGTGGAGTTGGCTCGGCGGTGGACCGCCTGAAGCAGGCCGTGGCGGGAATGCCGTCGGCGGCTCCGTCGCCTCTGCCGCTGCCACTTCGCGCCAAGGTGGCGGACTTCGGTCTGAGCCTGCCGCTGGCTGAGGGCGCCACGCACGCGTCGAGGTGCTTCCAGGGCACCCCCGAGTACCAGGCGCCCGAGGTGCGCGCCGCCGGCGGTGCACCGGACGGACACAC
>LSYV01000011.1:1605546-1616706 GCA_001584585.1 Gonium pectorale | reverse complement strand
CCCCCCTGAGGTTCATGTCCATATGATGCGGTCGTGACACCCGGTTGGACAGCACTCTGGCAAACTGACCACCTTAAGTACGTACCCTTGAGCTTCTGCTAGGTGGCGACATAGAGACACAAGCAATATCAAACGCGCTGTGCACATACACCCTGGTTTCGGGAACTGGGTCCTACACCGACATCATCACTTTCGCGCTTACGCTCGTCGTATGCGTTGTTCCTTTTCAACACCCTGGTTTAGGGAAAGAGACACACGTTTGGGTGTGGCGAGAGGGGGATTCGTTCAGAGGGGGGGGTCGGGTACCCCGGCAAGCCCACTGGACTCATACCCTTGTGCTCAAGACTCATGGCACAACACACAAATGCGTTCACTGCCTCGCGGCGCGGTGACAGCTGAGGGCGAAGAACACAATGGCACGGCAGCGGCCCCGGTGCTACTGCATGTAAAGCAGAGAGGCATACACATCACAGCACATAGTAACGTCGTTCATCCAATAAGGAGACGCAGCGCCACACAAGCTACGACTGTGCCGAGCAACAGCCATCCAGTACACCCGTTTGTTGAAATCGTTCACGCGCATTCTATTTTACAGCGTCGTCGTCGTGTCCAACCAGCCTACGAGTGCTGTCGAGAAGTGGTCAACCTTCCTGTGGCTAGTCAGGAGGAAGCAGCTGACCTGACAACCTAATTCCGTATCAGTAAGTAATTTGCGCTGCAACTCTGCAGTGCGTAAACAGCGTTCCCAGCTTGCTTCTGCGGCTCCATGCCTCGTTCACAACATGTCTGTGAATCCGAATGTACTTGGCTCAATAACTGGGGTAACGCCAGTCGCTTACAAATTGAATCCAAGTGGCCAGGGGGCCAAAAGTAGATGGAAAATGTGTATTTTCGTATCCTTTTCCCAAAAAAACGCGCGCCCTCCGGCCGCGTATTTGTTTAGGCGTGTCCATGCATACTACCGAAAATTTGCCGCTCACAATCGGTTGTCTAAGCACCTGCAATATATTTGGTGCCGTACGTAATGTATGTACACAGTACGGAAAAAGGGACGGGACACATGAGTGCAGTCTTTTCATCTATTATACTATTTACGGTCCACTTCTCATGTCGCTGTGTATAGACGGCTGTTATAATACGGTACACACAAGTTTTGTTCGTAACGAGCTCGAACGAGGCTGCCTTTCCGTGTTCGCCTGGCACTCATCATGATTATCATGCTATGACAGGTCTGCTATGGTGTCTGGTCTGGCGGGAAGCCGCACGTGGTTCATATCAATGGCGCGGCCTTCCCTGCTGAGAGCACACCGTGTACATTCCTTGCCGAGGTAAGTTGTTCAACCTGTATTGCATTTGTTTAGTCGGCTTTCCAAGGCGGTCGCCGCCTGTGACTGCTCATCAGGCTAGCCTCGGCCAATTAGCCAGTAGTATTCGTAACCCTGCGCACATTTGGTCGCTCTGGACCTATGGCTCGGATCGCTGCGCCCTGTCCCTACTTTTCTGTAAGCCAAGCAAGTGCACCGTGTCGCCATGTTCCGTGCCTCGCACGCAACCTTGCTTGCAATTCCGCAAGCCTCAGCCAGGCCCACCCGTCCCCCTTGTAACGCCCGTGAACTGCAGCTGCCAATCGAGGGCTCCGTGTGGGCGGACGCAGCTCCGCTCTCACTGCCTCGGGCGGGCGCTGTTCTGCTGGCTGCTATTGCTGGGCCTGGAACCGGGGGTGCAAGGCGCTGTGATCATGCCGCCGAGTGAACTGGCCTTCCATCGCGAAGCACAGCTTGGCACAGGCTCCACCTCCATCGTACCCGATGAGATCAACAGTACTACAGCCTGGACAGTAACCTTGCCCCCGGGGAGGCCGTCTGTCCTCATCTACGGACGTGGCGCCAATGTGCCCATCGAGTACCTGCTTTATAAGCTTGATGACGTGACCGATGTCGGTATTGCGGATATCGGAAACGACCACACTAATCCGCAGTCAAGAATTCCAGATAGAATCAGCGGCGGGAGCGCCGCAGTCAGCTCGGGCATCAGCAGCGGGAGCGCCGCAGTCAGCTCGGGCATCAGCGGCGCCGACGCGGTGGCACCGACCGGTTTCGGCAGTACAGTTGCCACAGTCGGCGCAGTTGACGGCAGTGATGCGGATGCCGTCAGTGAAGCTTTTGATTTGGGGATCGACATGGGCCTTATGATCGATGACGAACCCCCAACGAATGATGACAGCGGCAGCGGCAGCAATGCCCTTCCTGCCGCCCCTCCGCCTCCGTCCCCGGATCCCAGCTCGCTGTTCTCGCTGCTTGCCTGGACGCGCATAGCCTCGCAGCTGGAGGAGTTTGGGCCGGCCATATATCTTAAGTCAGGTGTGTGCACATGGCCAGGGGCCGGCAGCACCGTGTCCCGACAACCGCCATCGCATGGACACGCACGCCGTTGTGGTCGGTGGTAGTGCGCCCTGGCGCCTGTTCTGCATGCGCCTGATTGCCGTTTGACGGTCTGCAGCCGCGGCCAGCCACTGCATGCCTGGTGCCTCACCTGTCTCCCCGCCACGCCACAATGTATGTGCAATCAGCCAAAAGGCTGACCCCTCGCCAACCCGGCTGCTAGTTACGCGAGCAAATAGGAAAACACATGGGATACATGGGATACACCGCTTGCCGTACCAAAAACACCTTTGACCCCGCCATCAACTCCCGTCATTCCCCAGCCTCGCAGCCCTCCTTCCCCCTCTTTACGAGTGTCGCCAGGGGCGACGCACCCCTCCCGTTGTCCACTAGGTCCCACTCGCTCCCCACGCGCTCGCGCCCGCAGGCCACACCCTGACCTTCCGCACGCTGGCGCACTACCTGAACGACACGCACCTGCCGCTGGGCGCCATGGACCGGAACACGCTCCGCGACCTGGCGCCCTCGCTGCTGGTGCGCGTGGAGGCAGGGGCCACGCTGGTGATGGAGAACGTGACGCTGCTCCTGTCCTGCGCTGACCTGGACACCCTGCTGCGGGGGCTGTGCTCCAGCACGGCGGGCTGGCCGGAGTCGCCGGGCATTGCGCTGCGGGGCGGTGACGTGCTCATCTCGTCCCTGGACACGGTGGCTCCGGGGCCCGACGGCTGGCGGGGAGGCGGCGGTGCGGTGCAGTGGAGGGACGTCAACATGACGTGTGCGCGCACGCGCATGCAAGGCGCCGGGCCGCCGTACTGTACGGCGGGTACGGTGCGGGACGCCGCTGAGCTGCACAGCCTGTTGGGCCAGCCGACGGCGGGCGGACCCACCATTGCGTCCCTGGCGGCCGACACAACGCTGCCGCGCGACGGCAGCTGGGCGCCGGTGGGTGCGCGGGCGGGAGGGCGGGCGGGCGGGAGGTGCAGGCTGGCTGCTGTGTGGTTGTGGAACTATGCGAGGGGAGCTGCTTCGCTGGGGTGCTTGCCTATGCGGCTGTGGGTTTCACACATGGCGTATTGACGTCCGTACTCTCGTACGACGCGTGCTGCTGTCCCGGTGCAGCCGAACGCCAGCACGCCCGACGCCCAACTGCTGTTGCTGGGCCGGCCCGGCCTCACCTCGGTGCTGGACTTGGCTGAGAGGCAGCGGGTGTGGGTCTCCAGCGCCCCGGGCACGGAGGCGGCCGCACCGGTGGTCAACCTGTACGACGTAACGCTCGTCAACCTGCCGTACGCCGCGAGTCCGAGCAGCGCGGGCGGCCTGCTGGCGCTGGAGCTGTCCAGCTTTGTTGTCGAGCGCAGGTACGTGCGTGCGGTGGCAACGCAGTCGCTTGCTGTGTGGGTTATGGGGACGCTCGTGATGGGGTTTGTGGAGATGGCTCACCTGCTATAGCAGCCGCCCTTCTTTCCGACTCCGTCACCTGCGCTCTCTCTGCGCCCTGCGCGCCCTCGCTTGTCGCCAGGGCCACCGTCCTGATTCCACAGTCTCCCTTCGCACCTGGTTCGCACCGGTTTGGCCGCCAGGCTTCCGACCTCCCCGTCACCCTCCGGCACCGCTCTGCTGTCCCTGGTCAACTGCACGCTGGTGCTGCTTGACCCCGAGTTCGCCTTTCTGGCGGGCGCCGTACGGCGTAACGCCAGCGACCTGGTGCAGTACATGTACGGCATCCCGGCGGAGGGCGGGGGAGTTGCCGCGACGGGCGCCCTGCGCATCCGGCTGGAGGCGTCGCAGGTGGGGCCAAACCACCAACCACCATGGGGTCGCGCCCCGTCGTGGCCCTGTCTTGCCGTCCCGAAGGTGATCAGGCATGGAAGTTTCTGTGCGCGAACCCGTACTCTCTCTCGAATTCTAGAGCATCCTCCGAACCCTTAAAACCCGTAAAAGCCATCCCGTCTCCCGGGTTCACTCTTGGTCGCAGGTGCCTCCTCCTACCGTGGAGTCAGCTCCCGATGCGGTACTTTCGCCCCTTAAATTGGACCTCCTGGAGCTGTGGCCGCGAGTGAGTGATGTGTGATTTGGGGTGCAGGGGGGGGGCGGGGGCGTGCGCTCTGGGCTGAATAACGCACCGAGCTCAGGAATACCGTGATAAAAGACGGGCAAGGCAGTACCCAGCTGCCCACCACCGGCGTCCGATCCCGTTTGAAAGTGATGCAGATATATGGTGCATCCTGAGTGTCTCCTGGCTGACTTCTCCTCCCAGCAACACTCACCCAAGCGGCCCCACCCTGCCCACTCCTCACATCCCCTACCTCCCTGCGCGCAGCTCTCCTGCCGCTCCTGCACTCTGCTGGCCGCCTCGTCCTACGGCGCTGCGCTGCCCGGGGCTGCAGGGCTGCAGGCCAGGCCCTGGCCGCCGCTGGCGCTGCTCCGAGGGGACCAGGAACAGGCGGCGAAATGGGTGGGTATTCTAAGTAGCTGGAGCGCTCCCCGGCACACGGCTCTGGCCTGCAGCCCCAAACGCCGTCCTTTCACACTCTTTAACGATTATTTTCCGGCTCTGGTCCGCAGCCCCAAACGCCCCTCTTGAATGCTCTTCCATTAACGGGATCGGACTGTTAGCGCTTCCGGGGTGACAGTGGTCCCTCCGCTGTGTTCTCAAACTCCCCACCTCTGCAGTCACGGGCGCCCTTTTGCCATTTCGTCATACTCTTCCACTCCCGGCACGGTGTGGACCGTAAGCGCTTGAAAGTGTTTTGCCTCTCCTGGTTCTCGCCTACGTTTGCCGGTGCAGGGCCCCATTGCCGTACGTGTGACGCCCGGCTTTGAGGAGGCGCTCGCCGTGCAGTCGGTTGGCTGCGGCGACCCTCCGCTGAGGGCGCGGGTCACCGCCATCCCGCCCGCAGTCGCAGCCGCTTCCAGGTAGGCCGTGCGGGTTGTGTGCCGCGCTTAGGGTTGAAGCCCCTTGGCGTCCTTGCCTTCCTTCGCCCCGACTCCCCTCGATGCGACATCTCTCATCGGGGCGCCATGTCACGTTTCTCGACAGAGCGCCAGGCGCCAGATCATGGCGGTTTTCCGTCGGTTCCGGAAGGTCCCTTTCACGGATGGCAGCGGGCCCGGCTCCCCTTTCGTTCTTCTTTTCCAGCCCCAGGACCGAGTGTGCCTTCCGAGGGGTCTCGTCTTCCCTGTTTCTTGTCCTCTGTTCCGGCAGCCCTTCAGGATTCATCATATCCGCTGCGGCCCCGGAGCCAATTGTCGTGGCGACGGCGGGTGACGGCGACGACGGCGGCAGCTGCATTGTGGCGGGCTTTCCGGCCGAGCTGTCTCCACAGGGCGCCCGCACCTTCGTCGACCTGAGGGTGAGAGCAAGGGGCGTGCGGACCCCCTGCCGACTGCTACGGCTTGCAGGGTGGGGGGAACCGTCCCGTGCACTTGGGTTGATGAGTGACGGCACCGGGCCAGGGCGTGGGACTGCCTGCGGCTTTGCCTGGACCGGTGACTCCTGCCCGTCGGCCAGTATGCGTATGACCGCACTCTGTCGCGGCGTGGGCCTGCCCGAACCCTGGAGGCTGACCCCACCCGCTCGCCGTCCTGGCGTGGGCGCAGGCCGCCTCCTCCCGTGCCCACCTCGGCCGGTCGCTAGTGCTGCGGGACCTAGTGCTGTACAACCTGGCGCCGGGGGGCTGGGGCTGGAGCTGGGGGGCGGCCAATGGGCCGGTCAACGCATCCAGCTCCACCGGCGCGTCGACATCTCCGCCGCCCGGGGCGCTGGCGCCGCTGCCGGATGGGCCTCTGCAAGGGGCGGACGCGGCCTGGGCCAACAGCTCCCTGCCGCTGTGGTACTTTAGGCTGCCCTCCAGGTGGGTAGGCTGCCCTCCAGGTGGGGAGGCAGGAGCGGGTGGGCGAGGCTGAGGCTTGAGGCAGCAGGGAGTATTTCGCTGAGCAAACGCGGTCTGTGCGTCACCCAGCAGCAAAGTTCCGTTGGGGAGGCTAACAAGCTATGGACTTGCGTGTGGCCTGGAAACCAGAGGGAGCCGCCGTACGCGGCCGGGAGCGGCCGTTGCATTCGAGGCGGCCGCTCGTGGGGCTACATTTAACCTGCTTATTCCTGACTCGGCTCCTTCTTGGTGTCGCTCCATATAAGTACCTTTGCAGCGACACGACCGCCGCTGTCGCTTTTGCACAATCACTGGCTGCCCTCGCTTCCTCCTCGCCCCTTCCACTCCTTCCGGACTCGGCCACCATTACGCTATGCCAGAAGCAGGTAACAGCACCCAATGGTGCTTCCTCCCTCACCTTCCGGACCCTTCAGGGCCCCGACCGCCGTCACCTCGGCGTCCACGGCCCCGCCCTCGCCCCTGCTTCGCCTGGACAACGTGACGCTGGTGGTTCCGGAGGCCGAGTGGCGTGCGCTGGCGGCGGCGGTGCTGACGCAGCACGCGGCGGCGGCGGCGGCCTCCCATCCCGCACGCAGCGGCGGCGCGGCACGGCTGCTGCTGCAGGGGCCGGCGGCGGTGGCGGCCGACGATGCTACTGCGCGGGGGGGCGCTTATGCGGTTCGCCGCTGCCTCAGTGGTGAGTGCGTGTGGGGGCACACGGCAGGGTGCGAGGCTTGAGGGCCCCGTGAAGGGCGGTTGAAGGGCTTGTGGTCCTCGCGCCGTT
This sequence comes from Gonium pectorale, assembly GCA_001584585.1. NCBI lineage: Eukaryota > Viridiplantae > Chlorophyta > Chlorophyceae > Chlamydomonadales > Volvocaceae > Gonium > Gonium pectorale. The sequence continues at coordinate 1,609,669 of LSYV01000011.1, read as the reverse complement.
GGGATTTCAACCCATTGTCGGCTGGGGAGTGCCTGGGTACCCCGCCGATCGCTGACCCAACATGATCAGGCCCACCCGGCCGTACGACGTATGCCCCTTTCTGCCGTACTCTTCCCGCGTACCTGCCCAGCCTGTCAGTGCTGCTCCATGTCACATCCTTGCGCCGAGGACCGGTGTCTGCCCGCCCACGCATCCTCGGGCCGCCCTTTTCGATGTCCCCTCTTCGTGTTTCACGTGTGTTCGTACGCACACTGTGTGCAGCCGCTGTCGTACGACCCGGCAGCCGGGGCGTTGGTGCTGGCGGAGGTGGCGCACTACGGCTGGACCGGCGTCAACGTCACCCTCACCTGTAGGCTGCCGCCGGATGCGCCGCCCGGGGCTTCTATGCTGCCGTACCCAGAGTTTGATCTGCCGTACGAGAATCTTGCCGGTGAGGGAGGCCGGTTTGGGTGCGGTCTGTGGCAGAGGGCATCAGGGGATGAGATGCTGATGCACCCGTGTGTGCGTGCGCGCAGGTTCGGCCGACCTGGCCACGCCACTGGACTTCCCGGTCCCACCACCGCAATCGCGGTCGCCATCATCCCCCCCCGACCGCAACAGCGACGGCACCGCCGCAGACCGCCAAACTGACGTCAGCTCACTGGCAGGGCGACCTAAATATGGCTCACCGCCAACCGTCGCCAGCCCAGCGGCATCAGTTGATGCAGCTGCGGTCCCCGACGGCGGCGCGGCTGCGGACGACCGACCCGCGGTTCGCCATGGCAAGGCCCCATGGGTCATCCCCGCCGCATCTGTGCTGTCGGCCGTCGGAGCCATGTTGCTGCTCGGAGCCACCGCAACGGCTGCGGTAGCGCTGACGCGCCGCCGCCGTGGGAACTGCAACTATCCAAGTGGGGAGAGCATTCCTAACCCCACCATCACCAAGGGCAGGGGTGCGGGCGGTGGCGGCGCCAGCATTGTGGGTCCCGCCAAGGGCAAGGCGGGCGAGGGTGCATCGGCCGTCACACTTGTACTCGACGGCGGCATAGTCGGCTCCAGGTGCTGTACACTGGGAGGCAGCTCGGCGTCTCTTCTGGGCGCCCGTGCCGCGGGCGCTGCGGGTGCAAAGATGATCTGTCTTTTTACAGCTGCGGAGCCGCCGCAGGGGCACGATAGCGGCAGAGGCAGGGGCCTCCCTCCCGGAGGCGCGGAGGGAGCGGATCAGCTCAGCCGCCGGGCTGCGGTGTCAGAACGGATGCCGACCAAGCTTTCCGCCGGCGCGCTGCTCTCTGGCGGCGGGTCGAGCACGGCTTCAGCTCTGGTAGGCGTTTATGTTGTTGCAACGGGCTGAGCGCGCTTCTGGCATCCCTGCCCTGCACCTGCTGGTGTGCGTAGCCGCTGTAGTGAGCCGCTCTGCTGAGCACCGTCCTCACCCGGCTCCCGGCCCCCGTTCTCTCCGGCCTACGCCGAAGCGCCTACTCACGTGTTTAGGTTCTGCATGCTCGGACGCTTGCACGCTGGAGCTGCCGGAGTACCGTCTCGGCATGCTCGCCCGGCCCCTGATCTCCCGGCTCCTGGCTTCCGGCTTCCGGCTCCCGTTGGCGCGCGTGGTCCTATTCCGCGTGACCCCGTTTCCCCATGCGCCCCAATTCTCTATAATGACCTACCGGCCAACCCGGGCCGCCCCGTCCTCCGCCGCCCGCAGTCCAACATGAAGGCCGTCAGTCAGATGATGCTCCGTCTCGCCCCCCCGTCCGCAATAGGCACAGATCCGGTCTCCTGCCAAACGGACGAGCATACGCCCGATGAAACCAGCCCCCCCTCACTAGTCACTACCTCCACCGCTACCGCCACCGTCACGGCCAGCGCCGTACAGCACCTTGCCGTACGTGCGGGGGCGTCTCTTGGGTCGCTGGTGGCGGGCGGCTCCTCGCCACACGGCGACGATGACGGCACCGCGGCGGCTCAGAGGCGGGGCGAAGACGTGTTCCTGCAGGATGTGGGCGTAAGTGCAACTAGCCAACGCGGGCCGGGACGGGCGAAGGCTAGCAGCCGTGATACACGAGATATAGGGCTAGTTGTGTTTGGCGCATTGATGCCGGTATCGCTCCGAATGCGGCAGCCGTGGCCCGAGTTCGTGCCCTCTGCCGGATGCCTGTCCCAGTGGCCCGGTGCGCCCAACGTCCCAACGCCTGTCGCCTCCGCTCCTGGATCCCACTGAATGGACATATGGCACCAGGTACTGGACTCCGGTATGGCATGCGCTCACATGAAGGCTGTGGGACCTTCATTTCTGTCAAGGCTGTGAATTTCTGCTGGCACCCACCCCACCCGCAGTGTTACTTCAGCAGGCGGCGCGATCAGCAGGCGAGTTCGGAGGACTCGGAGGCGCGGACCGAGAGTATTGGGGCGGGCCCGCCACTGCCGGGCCGCCAACGGGGCCAGGGCGTCGGGGGCCTGTCGAGAGTCATTCAGACGCTGCAGGTGCGTACCCCGGGGCGGGTGCCGGCTGCTGCAGGGAAAGGCGGGCGGCCGCCTCTTGATTCCCTACCCAAGCAACACGCGCCGCAAACTGCGGCAAGATCCGTTGCCCCTACCACCATCGCCTTGCCGCAGGCCGAGCTTAAGGACTCGGAGCTGCAAGTGTATGGCCTGCTCGGCAGCGGCTCGTACGGTGTCGTGTACCGCGGCTCGTGGCGGGGGCTACCCGTGGCCGTCAAGACGCTGGTGGTGTCGGATGTGGCTGGTGCCGCCGGCGATGGCAGCTGCGGCTCGGCGGCGAGGCATCGCGCGGTCCTCGAAGCGGCCATCTCTATGAGCATGAACCACGCCAACGTAGTGGGTGGGTCCGTGTGACGGGCCGGCAGTTGTACAACGACCCCTGCGCCATTGCCCATGGCTGCCCCGTCCCTAGCTGCCGTCCCATTGCGCCATGGCAATGGGGAACGGCCTGGGGTTGCCAGTGAACGGCTTTTCTCGATGCGCGGGACAATGCGCGTGGCTCGTGCCGCCTGCCACCCGTCCTAATCCGTCCCCCGCAGCGACCTACACCTACCATCTGAAGCCTCTGGTCGCCGATCCCTCATCGGCCTACGGCGGCAATGACAGCGGTGGAGACAGCGGTGGCGGCGGTGGTCGTGGTGGTGCGGACGTGTACAAGCTGCTTATTGTGCAGGAGCTCTGCAACGGAGGAAGTCTCAAGCAGGCCCTCCGTGAGTACCGTACCCTACCGGCAGGGCGGGCCGGCCGGGCCGGAGCGGGGTGGGGCGGAGTGGTGCCGGCAGCTGGTAGGGTGAAGGGAACACTGCGCCGCCTTGTGCAAATGTATGCTTCAATGGCCTCAATCACACAGCTCTGCTGCCTCTCTCGCGCCTCCTCCTATGGCCCTACTGTCTCCCAATTGTGTATGCTCCATTTGCTGCCTTGCCTTTGCATACCGATCCGCGGCAGGCGCGGGCGTTGCCGGCAGCGTGCTCAGCGGCGGGCGCCCCCGGGCCCTGGCCCTGCGCCTGGCTGCGGACGCGGCCGCCGGCATGGCGCACGTGCACGCATGTCGCATCGTGCACGGAGACCTCAAGCCGGGTGCGCACCGCGGATTGCGCCTGAAGTGCCCGGACCGGGGCGGGGCGGGACAGATGCTGAGAGCGAGGGGCCCGCTTGCTGTATGCAGCAATGAAGCCCCACGGGTAGCCCGTTATACGAGAGTTTACCCCCGCGCACGTGCGGAAGCATACCTAATCGCCGTCCGTGCATGAACGCAAACTTTACCTAGTTGCCGTCTATCGCAGCCGTTTCCTGCGGTGCCGCACACAAGCTGAGCGACGCTCCCTGTGTCTGTCTCCCGCAGACAACGTGCTCCTAACGTTCAAGGGCGGGTCAGAAGAGACCACGACGAACTACAGCGGCGAAGGCGGACGTGGGGTTGGCTCGGCGTTGGAGCGCCTGAAGCAGGCCGTGGCTGGGATGCCGTCGGCGGCTCCGTCGCCGCTGCCGCTGCCACTTCGCGCCAAGGTGGCGGACTTCGGTCTGAGCCTGCCGCTGACTGAGGGCGCCACGCACGCGTCGAGGTGCTTCCAGGGCACCCCCGAGTACCAGGCGCCCGAGGTGCGCGCCGCCGGCGGTGCACCGGACAGAAAAAAAGAGA